>JAJOZX010001422.1:340000-585000 GCA_023014485.1 Bathynomus jamesi
TCCTTCTTCGCTCACTTCGGCCCAGCTCCGCTCTCCACAGCGTCGGGCTCAGCAGTCTCCGTATATTTCTCCTCGACCTTCCTTGGCCCCGAACGCCTCCGCGCCGCATTCTCTCTTCTTCGAGGGCACCCTTTGCTTTGTCCGGAGCTATTGGACGCGTCCCTCTGTGGCCAATGTGAGAATGCATCTTCCTACGATGTAAGGGCTCTCTCTGCCTTCGTGGACCATTGGACCCGTCTGGGGACCCGGCTGATCTCCTGCTTATGTTTCTTTCTTTCTCCTTCTTTCCTCCACTCCTGACTTTTTTTTTTTGCATTTGGCTTTGTTTTGGACCTTGACTTTACTCTTTCCTTCGACCTTGGGTGAGGGAGGTGGTTGTCCTTCACCCTTGTCGCTCTTAAACCAAACCTAAGCCCTGTCCCTGTCATGTCTCATCGCGCGTTGGATGAGAGTGGCCGCCTTTTAGGCACGGGGACCAGGTATGGGTGTATCTCTCCTGCGTGACATCTATTGGCAGTGGGACCGAGTCTGCCCACGATTCGCCTTTCCCTTGTTGGAGTCGGTGGTGGCTGGATACGCGCGGGGGATGAAGCTCCCTTTTTTGCTATGGCTTCTTCTACTCCTCGGCTTACAACCTTTGCTTCTAATTCCCTTTGCTTTGTCCGGAGTTATAGGGCGCGTCCCTCTGTGGCCAATGTGGTGTGGGAATGAATCTTCCTTCGATGTAAGGAATCTCCCTGCCTTCTTGACCCATTGGACCCGTCTGGGGACCCGCTGATCTCCTCCTTATATTTCTCTTTCTACTTCCCTCCCCTCTTCTTTTTTTTCTTTTTTTTTCCTTCCTTCGTATTTGGCTTTGTTTTGGACCTTGGGTGAGGGAGGTGGTTGTTCTTCACCCTTGTCGCTCTTAAACCAAACCTAAGCCCTGTCCCTGCCATGTCTCATCGCGCGTTGGATGAGAGTGGCCGCCTTTTCTGCACGGGGATCAGGTATGAATGTATCACCCCTGTGTGACATCTATTGGCGGTGGGACCGAGTCTGCCCACGATTCGCCCTTCCCTTGTTGGAGTCGGTGGTGTCTGGATGCGCGCGGTGGCTGAAGCTTCCTTTTTGTTTGCTGTGGCTTCTTCTACCCCTCGGCTTACGACCTCTGCTTCTAATTCTCGGACTACTACTCCTCTTAGCACTCGGGTGGTGGGCAACCAGGCCCTTGAGTCCTCTACCACTGAAAGACCGCATCCTGATGGGGTTGACCCCCCTCGGGCTGCGGAACACTCGCGTCGTCCTCGCTCAAAGACTTCTCGTATGTCTTATTTCCGCAAGTCTTTTGACCTCTTCATAGGGGCTGACGACTCTGACCTTCATTACCCTCGGTTTCTTGTCCTCAGTTCTTCCGCCTCTTCTATCCTCTCACAGCGGGATGTTTTTGAGGTCTACGATGAATTCACTTCCCGTTGTGTCGATCCCCGACAGATGTGACCCCAGAACGATGATTCTCTTGTGGTGGAAGTCTCCTCCAGAGCCCAACACCAGAAGGTTTCGTCCCTCTCGACCCTGGCTTCTGTTCCCCTGGATTGTCTCCCCTACTCTTCCTTTAACACTTGTACGGGTGTAGTATATGCTCCCCGCCTTTTGGAATACTCAGAATCGGATCTTCTCACCAGCCTCTCCTCTCAGAAGGTGACCCGTGCTTACCGCCCACCCCGTATGGTTCAGGGGGCAAGGATTCCATCTCCCTTATTGATCCTGACCTTTGCTCGTTCCCAGTTACCCGAGAAAATTAAGGCCGGTTATCTTCAATTTCCGGTCCGTCGTTACATCTCCGGGCCACGCCAATGTTTTATTTGCCAGAGGTTCGGACATGTCCGTAAGACATGCCGAAGTTTCCCTGGTATTTGTGTCAATTGCGCGTCCCCGACACATTGTTCCTCCTGTTCAAATCCTCCCCGCTGCGCCAACCGTGGAGAAGACTACGCCGCCTCCTCCTCCTCCTCCTCTTCCTGTCCGACTTACCTATTCGAGCGTGAGATCCTGTCAGTCTGGGAAGCTGACAAGGTCAGTTTTCAGGAAGCGAGGGCCCGCGTCAGGTCCCGATTCGCACGCCCAGGCCTCTCCTTTGCCCAAACACTGCGCTCTTCCCACGCGACAACCTCCCATTCGCCCCGGACTTCGACCACCTCTTTACCGTCCTCTTCCACACCTATCATCCTAGGCCTGATCAGGTCTCATCCACCCGTCCCCTTATCCCGTCCCCTACCTTCTCGTCGTCTCCACTCCCCCTGTGTTCACTATTCCTCCAACCCGTCCCCCCCCAGAACTTCCAATTCCATTGTCCCCATCTGCTCCACCTCAATTGCAACTAACCCGCTTACTCACCCTCCTAAAACCATTGCTGAAATTTCAGCATACATATCGAAAACCGCTCCCTCTTCTGGTCTTTCCTCCCCTCCGCGCTCTTCTGTTAAACGACCCATCGCCAGCCCCCGGGGTTTGGGTCCCTCTGCCAAGCTTCCCTGCTCATGCCCCGCGTCTGCTCGTCCTCGTCCTTTTGCTCCCTCTTCCACCAGTTCTCTTCCTCCTACCCTCATATCCCTTCCGCCTTCAGAGATCCCTTTCGTTTTGCCGGTTCCTTTAAGTTCCCCTGTTCCCCTTCGCGACCGTCCCCTTCCCTCCTTTATTTCTGATGGTGGTCATGTGGCCTTTGAAATCCAAATTCAAGCCGACATCCACCCTCCTCTTCCTCCACCGCCCCGCTCCCTCGTTAACCTCCCGATGCCATTGGCATCTTCACCTCCATCCCAGAAACAGGATTTAACCCAGCCCGCTTTGAACACCCCTTCTCTTCCGCCCTGCTCGCTTCTTGACCTCCCGATGTTCCCGGCATATTCTCCTCCACCCCCATCTCAGGAGTTAGATTCACCCCGCCCTGCTTCCTCCCCTCATTCTCACATTCCCCCCCCCTAAAAAAAACTAACTCCCCTCCGTCTCCTTTCATCCGTTCCTCAATCACCCCTTCTTCAACCCGCCAGCCCCCCCCCCAGCTTCGTCAGCTCGCCCTTCTGGTCATGTCCCTAAATCGCGCCCGATTACGTCTCTCGTTCCCCCTGTATTCCGCTCTTGATGGCAGCTATCCTTCAATGGAACTGCCGAGGCCTTCTCCCTAATTGGGAGGACTTCCTCCTCCTTATCCAGGATTTTAACCCAGTGTGCGTCTGCCTTCAGGAGACCCAATTTGGGGTTCGCCCCTTGCGTACTCTCCCAGGGTTTTCGTCATATCTCTCCCCCCGTCCATCTGATGCAGCCCCCCGTGGGTGCACAGCCGTTTTCATCCGTTCTGATGTGCCATCTACTCCCCTTCCCCTCAACACTCGCCTCCAGTAAGTAGCGGCCCAGGATTTCCTGGACCGTGTATATTCAGTTTGCTCTTTATATCTCCCCCCGTCACAGGAATTTTCTGTTGACGATCTTTCCGCTCTCCTCCTGCAGCTTCCTCTCCCTTCCCTCCGCTCTTCCTACCCGATTGTCCCTCGCTAAAGCTGACTGGCCTCTTTTCTACTCCGAAAGTCAAACCTCTGCAGTTTTGAGTAACTTCCCGACTGTTTATGCTGCCTCCACCTACCTCACAGATCATATCACCTGTGCCGCTCTATCCTCCATTCCCAAATCTACATTTCCCCGCACCTCTGTCCCGTCGGTTCCATGGTCGACCCCGACATGCACTCTGGCTGTTTAGGCTAAGAAGTCGGCCTTTCGCTGTCTTCAATATAATCCATCCCTAGCAAATTCAATAGCCTTTAAACGTGCGCGAGCTCAGGCCCGTCGCACAGTCCGTGAAGTCCGCCGCTTTTCTTGGCGAATTTAACATCTCCTCTCTCACCTCCCGCACCCCTTCCTCACGAATCTGGAACAAGATTCGGAAAATTCACGGAAAATCCTTTTCTCATCCTCCTCCTGTCCTCACGATAGACGGACGCCCAGTGTCCTCTCCTACTGTAGTGGCCAAGACCTTGGCCGATACCATAGACTCCATCTCCCGACACGACCACCGTGATCCTGCCTTCCTCCAACGTAAGGCTTTGTTTGTTCGCTTCCTTCACCTTTTTCAGACCCCCAATAATTTCCCTTATAACGGCCTTTTTTCTATGTCGGAGCTGAGATCGGCGTTAGCTTCTTGCGGCAACTCTGCACCTGGCCCTGACGGCATTCATTTCGAAATGCTTCGTCACTTACACCCTTCAGCTTACTTCTTTCTCCTCACATTCTACAATTGGATCTGGGTAGGGGGCACCTTCTCCTCCTGTTGGAGGGAAGCAGTGGTGTTCCCCTTCCCTAAACCTGGTAAGGATCTGACATCTCCCCTCAACTACTATCCAATAGCCCTCACTAACTGCCTCTCAAAACTTTTAGAGAAGATGGTTTCTCGGCGACTGATGTGGCACCTAGAACGCCACAATTTACTTTACCCTACACAGACCGGTTTTCGCAGGGGGCGTAGCACCACTGACATCTTAGTTCAGTTGGAAACTGCGGTTCGTGTGCCATTTTCAGAGCGATGTCATCTTTATGCAGTCTTTTTTGATTTGGAGAAAGTGTATGACATATGACACCATCTGCCGGTGGTGGATCGAAAACTTTACCTTTTGGGCTTCCGAGGTTTTCTCCCTTCCTTTATCTCCAACTTTCTGACTTCCCGTTCCTTTCGAGTTCAGGTGGGTACCTCCCTCTCTTCTGTGCATTCGCATGAGAAGAGAGTCCCCCAGGGAGGTGTCCTGAACGTCATTTTCCTCGCTTTGGCGATCGACGACGTGGTGACAACTTTGCCCCCGTGGATTACGGACACCCTTTGTCTAGATGACCTTGCCATATATTTCTCCGGATCCCGATCTGCCTTCCTTGAACGTATCCTCCAGCGGGCCCTGGATTCGGTTTCCAAATGGGCCACAGACCACGGGTTCCGATTTTCTCCTTCGAAAACGGTGGCAATGAACTTTTGCCGACGCCGCCGCTGCACTGCCGTTCCTTCTCTCTCTCTTTATGGATCACCAGTCGCCGTTGTGCCCGAAACTAGATTTCTGGGTCTCGTCCTTGATTCCCGCCTCTCCTGGATTCCCCACTTGAAGTCTCTGAAGGCTTCGTGCCTTCAGACTTGCACCCTTCTGAAGTTCCTCTTTCATACTGACTGGGGTGCTGACCGCCATACTCTTTGGCGGCTCTACCACTCCCTGATCCAAAGTAAGTTGGATTATGGCTGTCAGGCCTATTCCTCCGCTTCTGCCTCCACTCTGCGCATGCTGGACCCGATTCGCTCCTTAGGTGTGCGCATCAGCACTGGCACATTCCGATCTTCTCCAATCGTTAGCCTGTATGCAGAAAGTGGCCATCTCGCGTTGGATGCCCATCGTACCTTGGAGGGTTTCAAATACCTTTTTCGTGTTCGGCAGTTCTCTTCCACCCCAGTCTTCCAATCCCTCTTCGGCCCTTCCACTGTGGCATGCTTTGACCGTCATCCCCACTTGATCCGACCCTTTGGTCTCCGAATGGCCCCCGTCCTGTCTTCTCTGGGGTTGGAGGGGCGAGTGCTCTCCTCTCCGTATCTGCTCCCTCCTTTCTATTGTACCAAAGTCCCAGTCCACCCATCCGCCCTTCGACAACTATTCCTATCCCATTCCTCTTCCCATGCTGACTCTATCCCAGTGTTCACTGACGGCTCTCGCTCTCCACTTGAAGTGGGCTGTGCGGCCGTCTTTCCATCGGAAATTAAATCATTAGCCCTCCCCCCAGTGCTTCCATCTTTACTTGGAGTAGATCAGCGATATAAACAAGCATACTCTTTTCAGCTTTTTTATTGTAACATTATCATATCCGACTTGGTCTGAAAATGCTAACATCTTATTCGTATACAATATGACAGCCATCCATCTGGCGTGATGGAGAGCTCCTGGAGTCCTGGCTTGATCCAATGTATTCCTCTGGCAGGAATTTCTCCTAAAACGAGCATAGTTGTTTTAGCTACCTCTTTGTAGTCATCCCTGGGAAGGTTCTGGTTATCTTTGAGCAAATCTGTCATAAAATCTATGACGCATTTTTTCAGGTCCTTGAGATGTTTGTCATTGATAGGTAGCTGTTTGAAGGGTTGCTTAGTATCTAGCTTCTCCCATATAACATCTCTGAAGGTCTTGAAAGATTCGTTTTCGGATGAAGTAGATTTTCCAAATACCTTAAGATACACCGCTGACAAAACTCGTTCTGCCATATGGTGGCGACAAGCGAGCCATAATAATTTTTTCCAAAGAGGTCTTCCGGTACTTTACAAGCCCCTTTAATCCAGCCAGTATTGGATGAAGTAGTATCGAATATCATTCCGTAAACCTTATCCTGTAATTTCCATTCTTGGATTCTGCTAAAAACAGTACAAGCTTGTGTCGATCCAGTTGGGACACAAGAGGGGGCGGGGGCCCTAAATATTGAGGTTCATTGAACGACTCTTTAATAGTGTCAGCATTAGCTTTCCTCGACTTCTTCGCAGCTCGTCCAGAAGTACTTTTCGATAATGACATCTCTTTTAAATCTAGCCCACATTCAGCTGCTACCACAGATGCAAATGTCGAGCGTTGTCCGAATGATAGTCCTAAACGATCAGCTGTATTAGATATTAATGTTGACTGTAGTAACTTAGGACGTTTTGATGGGCCTGGGCTCGGAGTAAAATCATCTTCACCATTACTTGAGTCCACTAACTCGCCTTCAGATGATTCAAGTTTGTGTGTCTCTTCTTCTAATGCCTTTCGCTCTTTTTCATTCAATTTTCTTCGTTCTTCACCTTCTATTTTAGCAGTCTTTTTGATCAGTTTGGCTTTATCGATCTGACCCAGCTTTATCGATCGGACCCAGAGAATATACAGTATTCTAGCACTTCTCTGATCTTCCAAAAAGCGAAGATCCTCATTCTTCTGTTGTATAGTTCTCAATGTATCATTTTGGATCTCATTACATACATTTTCAGTTGATATATCAAATAAGTTATCTAAACGAGACAGAAAAGATGTTTTTGGGTTTCATAACATTTCTTCTTTACATTTTTACCCAACTTCTCATGCTCTTTTATCAAATCCCACAACATTTTTTTGGGTCCTTTCTGCTTTCTAACGGATTTTGATGGTATGCCAGCCATAATCCACACCTTTTCTACCTTATCTACTAATACTCTCAAAATATTTTCTTCCTTTGACACATTGTCGCTTTTCATTTGATCGCTTCTCAAGAAGAAAAAGTGACTGAGAACTTCACTATTCGTTGGAAGCATGTTTCCTTCTCTTGCGCATATGTCTTCCACTGACTTTCCCAATAAAGAATCATATTTTCTTAGGTCTGTTCTTAATATTGGCTTACTGTTAGCCATGACTATTCACTAATTTTAATAAACTATGAAATTAAGCAAATATATAATAGAATTCTGAAAGAAAAGCAAATTTATCATACATTTGGTTATAGCTGCATACTTTTTGTAGATAAAACCTGGAAATACTGTAAATAAATGTTATAGAAATGAAAACAGAGGGAAAAATTTCATAAAGTCCACTCAAATATGAGCACCGTATACAACTAAAATAGTTTTAAAACGTTCACAATAAGAGGATACCGTTATTCTCTAAATTTTGGTAGCAAAATTTTTGAAATACGATGATTACACTGGTGAACACTCATTTTATTGCCAATCATATTAGAGTGATTTTGGGGTAACTTTGTGGTGCTGATTCCGAATATGACATCGGTTTTGCTAGATTGGCTCTAATTTATGAAATAATTGGTACCCCATTGAAACACGTAAAAATGCAAAAAATTTAATGTTCAGGCGGAGCCTACTTACAAATCGCATTGAAATTGTCTCAAATCATACAAAAGTAAACACATGAAATACATAATGGCATTTTATTCCGTATAATAACAGATAAACACAGTAAGCTGATTCGCATAATTACAATTAATGTATAGTAAATCTCTGTTTGTACGATTCTCTTTTATGTGGGTTATCAGGACAATCACGTTGGAGGTTCCAGCAATAGTCTGCCATCATGTGTCTGTCCCATCTGCCTTGATACCTTTCCTCCATCACCTTGATATCTTGATGAAACCTCTCCCCTTGTTCCTCGCTAAAATCACCAAATTATCCGGAAATCTGTGTAAGTGGCTATGGAGAAAGTGTACCTTTATGCTCATATTAGTACCCAACTTTTCAAAGTTTGTGAGCATGTTTTGCACCAGTTCTTCATAATTGTCTGCTTTGTGGTTACCCAAGAAGTTCTTGACAACTGAGACATAACTGCACCAGGCAGAAGCTTCAACACCATTCATAAATTTTGTGAAATTAGAATCCTTGATAAGTGTACGGATTTGAGGGCCATCAAAGATTCCGCTTTTAGTTTTTCCATACTTAGTCCAGGGAACGATCTACAAATGTATTTGAAGCAATCGCCATCTTTGTCCAAGGCCTTAACAAATTGTTTCATTAGTCCCAGCTTGATATGAAGTGGTGGGAGGATGATTTTTTCCCTGTCAACCAAAGCTCGTTAATGATGTTCGCTGCACCTACAGTCATGTTTTCTCTTGAAGGCCATGTCACTTTTTTCCAATGATCTTGCCTTGCCCTACTATCCCATAAACAGATGAAACAAGGGTACTTCGTATATCCACTTTGCTGCCCAAGCAAGAAGTTCACCATCTTTAGATCAACACAAATAGGCATCTGGTGCTCATGATAGCAGAGTTTCTGCAGGACCATTTTGATATTTCATATTCTTCTTTAAGTTTGTTGAGTGAGCAATTGGAAGAGATGCATGATCGCGGAGTAACACTAAGAATATTCGCGTGTCTCACCATCTAGAATGTTCCGGTAGTTTCCCATATGCACGCGTTATGGTTACGTTTCCTATTAATTGAGGGTATTCATTATCTCAAGAACTAGAGCCAAATCGGAAAAACTACTTTCATTTTGGAATTCAGCAACCCCAAAATACCCTAAATTCGTACGAATTTCCTTGGCAACGACACAGAAAATTTTTTTTGTTGAGCTGTTATTAAGGAAACTATGACCAAAATTATCTCCAAAAATCACCATTTTTTTGTGTGAATAGGGGGGCTTATTTTTCAAATGGGGGCGGGGACCCTAAATATTACCCGATTGTCTTTTTTGATTTATTCATGGTTTTTGGTCAATTTGTCACAATATAAGAGGTAAGCACCATAACTTTTCAAAAAAAGTCCAAAAGTGACACACCCTACTGGGAGTCCTATCGTAGCATTACCTACGTGTCCTGTACAGCCCACGATTTTTCATCGGTGGACGGATGTTTAGACTTTTTGGGTTCGAGAATTTTGAATGCGGCTGAGAAGACAATTCCCAGTAAACAATGTACCTTTCATTTGACCCGAGTCCCTTGGTGGTCTCAGAAGTGTGCGGAGGCTGTTCGGAATAAGAAGACTACTACTCGTCGGTTTTACCGCCATAAATCTCCAGATAACCGCATTGCCATGCAAAGGGCTCCGGCAATGGCTCGTCGAGTCCTTAAACAAGAACGGAGAGACTCCTGGCAACAATACGTCTCGGAGATCACATCTTCGACCCCGATTGCCACGGTCTGGAACCGGGTCTGCCGCATCTCCCGAAAGTTCACTCCCTCTCGTACCCCAGTCCTCCATGTCGATGGCAGGGACATTTTTAACTCAAAAGAAGTGGCGAATACTCTGGCTACTTCGTTTGCCGAAACTTCAAGTGTCGCCGGATATTCTCCGACTTTTCATTTACGGAAAGATGCACTGGAGAGAGAAGATCTCCATTTCAACCGCCCGAACAATGAAATTTATAATCGATTGATGACGATGCGCGAACTTAAATCTGCCTTATCCTCCTGGAGAAACTCAACGCCTGGCCCGATGGTATCCATTACAAAATGCTGCATCTATGCATATTTCGGCTTTATATTTTTTAATTACTGTTTTTAACCATATTTGGATTGAGGGTGTGTTTTCCTCTCGATGGCGTGAGGCCATAGTTATTCCTATCCCAAAGCCTGACAAGGACGCCTCGCTCCCTCAAAACTTTCGCCCAATAGCCTTGACCAGCTGCATTTGTAAGCTAATGGAAAAGATTGTCGCTTCCTGAGTGTCCTTTATCCTAGAGTGGCGAGGACTCCTTCCCCCATTTCAATCTGGTTTCCGTCAATTTCGCAGTACCCTAGAGGGCCTAGACCCTCTACTTCTTAGTCACGATCTCCAAACCGCGTTTTCTCGCAAACAAATTACTGCGGATGTCTTTTTCGACATCTACAAAGCCTATGTCCTCCAATGTCTCCATTCTATGGATTTTATGGGCTTTCTCCCTCTTTTATTAGTAATTTTTTAAGAAACCGAACTTTTCGAGTTTGAGTTGGTAGCTTTCTCTCCGATTCAACCACACAAGAGGAAGGAGTCCCGTAGGGATCTGTCCTCAGCATTGTGTTTCTCTCTGGTTATGAATTCGGTTGTCCATTTTTTACCATCTTCCATAAAGTGTTCTCTCTACGCAGATGATCTTGCCATTTACGGCGCAGGCAGTTCTGCACGAGTGGCTGCAAGACAGGTGCAGCTTGCAGTTAATGCCGTCGAAAGATGGGCAACGTCTGTAGGTTTCCGTTTTTCCTCAGCCAAGACTGTGTGTGTCTTTTCATAGACGTAGGACTACCTCTGTTCCCCCTCTCTCGCTGTTTTTAGCCGGTAATCTCATTCCGGCAAGGGACACATTTAAATTTTTAGACCTCACTTTCGAGTCCCGCCTTACTTGGGTACCTCATTTGAGGAATTTGAGGCTCTTCACTCGGCGTACCCTTGCACTTTTAGACCATCTCTCCCATATATCTTGGGGCGCTGATAGGCGTGCACTCTCCTGCCTGTACACATCTCTAGTTCAATCGAGAATTGATTATGGCTGCGGGGTCTACGGCTCCGCTTCCATCTCTGGATTACGAATCCTGGACCCTCTTCATAATTGGGGTCTCTGCCTGGCGACCGGAGCTTTTCGCTCTTCACCGGTGGCTATTCTTCAGGCGGAGTGTGACTCCCATCTCCTTCGGTACCGTCGTGCATACCTTCAAACAAAAAACTATTACCGTGCTCACAGGATTCCTTCCTCCCTTCTCTGTACTACCCTTGATACAACTCTTCCTCTAGACGATTCTTGGCACCTCACTTCGACTGCCCATGCCTTCCTCTCTCATCATGCTCTTCCTCCACCTCAGATCCTCCCAGTCTCGTTTCAGGTCCTTTCTCCGATCTCCTATTGCAAAGATTTGTCTCTTTGATAAAAAGTCCACCCCTAGTAGTGTCCTCTTGTCCTTGTCCCGTGAACACCTCATTTGTCACTCTTCCTCCATTCATATCAATACAGATGGCTCCCATTCCCCGTTAGGCGGTTTTCCATCTCCCTTATAAGACTGTTAGGAGTATTCGTCTCCCTCACGACACTTCCACTTACTCAGCGGAACTCTTTGCTATTTTGGAAGCTCTAATCCATACTGGTGCTCGTCCCCCGAGTTCGTTCGTTATTTTTTCGGATTCCCGCAGTTTTTTGATGTCCTTAGAATCTTATGACCCTAAACACCCTCTGGTCAGAAGAATACAGCAACTAGCCCATTTTCTTACTGCTTATTCCGCGCGGTGTATTTTTTTCTGTTGGATCCCCTCTCATGTGGGTATTGCTAGTAACGAGGTGGTGGACCTTTTGCCCAGGTGAGCTTGCTCTCTTCCTATTACCCCTAAATCTTTGCCCTTCTCAGATTTCATTCCTTTCCTCCGCCGCCATTTCAGGTCGCTGTGGCAGCGCGACTGGGATGGCGTCGGTGTAAACAAACTCCACCGTCTCAAGCCTGTTCTTCGTCATTGGTCTTCTTCTTCTCATAAATCCAGGCATAAGGGAGTTCTATTAGCTCGTCTGAGATTTGGTCACACCCTTTTGACCCATGACCACCTTATGTCTAGAAATCCCGCTGAGCCTTGCCCGCATTGTCATGTTCCTCTCACTGTCGAGCATGTGTTTATTTTTTGCCCTCTTTATTCAACCTTCCGTTAGCAGTGCTTCCCGGAGTTACATTCCCATCCGGCCTCGACGCGTCCTCGGTCCATTCTTGCAGAGGGTGCCTCTTTCTCTGTCGGCCCCATCTTTGATTTCCTCCGACTATCGCGGCTCCTGTCCCGCCTCTAACTTAGTTTCGCTGTAATATAAACCTGTCAAGGTTTGAAACGGCGGTCAATCCCAAAGGAAAAAAAAAATAAAAAATATATATATATATATATATATATATATATATGTGTGTGTGTGTGTGTGTGTGTGTGTGTGTGTGTGTGTGTGTGTGTGTGTGTGTGCACATCTCAAAGATCTCGGTTCCCAAATGAATTCGGGTGAGAAGGCAGACGGCTCGGATCTAAAATACAGAAAGTAATGGAGAAGAGAAAAGATAGAAACTCTGGCGTACGCATTCATTCACATCGACATCTTGGTGGACCAGCACCCCTCACACGACTAAATTCCACACCTGTGGCGCCTCATATGCCATACGTGGTGGTGCTTCCAGGATTTGTAAAAAATAAAAGCGATGGAGTCCCGAACTTGCGTACCTATAACAAACCTCCGCCATTTCAACCTACGAGAGTTGTTAAAAAAGTAAGTTTCCAAGACGTTTCGAAGAAATTGTTTTATTACAAGGCAAGTAATTATTACAAGTATTATAACAACTTATTACTACTTTTCTACATAACAACCAAACAGATTCAAACATTTGTCGTAGCGTGGGACAAGCTTTCCGATGCCGGTCGAGTGAAATGTAGGGTCCTTAGTTTCCAACCAGTTTCGTACGGCCGCTTCTGCATCAGGATCGTTTTGAAATCGTTTACCTCGGACGTGTGGGGGGATGATCCACGACTTCCCAGTGGAACGATTCCAAAAGTTGGCGTGTTTGATTTGCAGTGTGAGGGTGTGCATTGTTACGGAAGAACAACACACCTGCAGTAAGCAACCCAGGACGGTTTCTTCTGATAGCCTTGCGGAGTCGCTGTAAAGTTTTACAATAAGAAGTGGCATTTATTGTTGTTCATTTTTGCATGAATTCAACACGCAAAACGCCTTGATGGTCCCAAAAAATCGTTGCCATCATCCTACCAGCTGATGGTGCAATCTTGAACTTTTTGGTTCGTGGTGACCCCAAATGTTGCCACTTTACAGTGTTGCCACACAGACTTAACAAAATATTGTACTACCGACAAACATTATTGTACTATGCATAATGCACTGGTAATTAACCTCGTAAACATTTTGAACAACCTTCGTACGTATAATTTTTCCCGCGTTTGAGGTAAGTCTGGAACCCTCGACAAAAACCACATCGCTCACAAGCAAACTTACATTATTTCGAATGTAGCAACAAGGTTAATCTCCGAGTCAAATCAATCAGTGGCACACTATCAGCGATGCTATCTACTACTTCTCAAAGCAGAGTCGAAACTGAAGTTTTTAATTACTTTTTTCTTTGTCTTCAAAGACGCTGCCATGTTTGACCTTCGGCATTAGTGTGTTACATTTTCCATTTGGCGGAGAAATTTTACTCTCGAATGTTTTACGTTAACGTCAGACAAATTTGCTTTTGATGGTTGAAGCATCAGTGTACTTTGCGTAGGTCTCCCTCGTTTAGTTTTGGTAGAGGAAACTTCAGCGGAGGTTAAATTTTAAATAACCGAAATACATCAAATAAAGTTTTAGTAAAAGGCAAAAATAAGTAAGAAACTGAATTAGTTTGAATTAATTATACGATTAAGGAAATTAAATATATTAAGCTAAAAAATAATTTATTTAATCATATTATCTGAATTTACAGTCATCATCATTATATATATATATATATATATAATATATATATATATATATATATACACACGCACACACACACACACACGGGTAACGTCAATAGTAAGCCACTTTTTTACGTTAGGTCGAATTTTCTTGTACGACCTGCTTTTTTGAGGTTAGGTAAAGTTAGGTTAACCTAACCTAAAATAAGTGTGTATAAACTGAGAAAACAAAGGGCGACGATTTTTTTTTTCCCTAATCTAATGTGGGTGAAATTCGAAACTTTCTCTAAACTTCGTTATAGAGAGCCTCTCCTCTCTTTTAACACAATCGAAAGTGATTAAAAATTGGAACATATGAAATATATAACCTATTCGACCTACTGCGTAAAAAGTGGTCACGGACGAGAATTTACGCGTTTGATCAACTTGGGCATTTTTTATTATTATATATATATATTTGTGTGTGTGTGCCCAATTTTTATCGTGAATAAATAACATGAAAGAGGAATACAGATAGATTTTATTGATCCTTTAGTTGTTTTTTCTTTTAGTTGGTTAGAGTTTATCGAAAAAACTACTTGTAAATCAGTCTGTATATACTGTATATATATATATATATATATATATATATAATTTGAGCACATGAGCATGCGCTTTTTTTATGAAAGTTATCTTCCACCAAGAATGAAACCTGGAACTTCAGACGGAATCGCGGACACTGATCATTAATTAGGCGACGCCAAGATAAAAGAAAGACTCGCTTTCACACCCAGAAGTGTTTTTTACGCATTAACCCCCACGCACGTAAAAATACAGATTCTGTGAGTAAAAGCGCTGGTAATGACATTAAATTAAATATTTCTCGTAGCCTAATTAATGATCAGCGCTCATGAGTAAGCCAGCGGTCCCGGGTTTGTAATATATATATATATATACAGTGGGGATTAGTGCCGCTAATTTTTAAAATTGTTAGAGAGACAGGTAGCGGCGTTAAGTTTTTGGAGAAAGTAAATCGCTAATTTTTCAAAACCACTCGTAAATTGAATAGAATTTATTCTTCTGTTGGTTTGTTTTTTCTATTAATATATACGAAAGGAACTAGACTCCTACATAAAAATGTTTTCACTTTCGTAGATTATAACATCACATTTTTGTACCTCAACAACCAATTACAGTATATCAAGGTGTGTGCTAATATGTGTAATAAATTACGGAAGACAAAACATATATAAATTTGGGTGGTTTCAGAAAAAAATAGCGATAGCGTTAGCGGCGCTAACTTTAGGAGTTAGCGGGCACAGCACTGTATATATATATATATATATATATATATATATATACACGAGGGTAATTCAATAAGTATCCGCACTTTTTTTTTTCACAATTTTATTTTCACATCTGATAGACTATAAACACATCACTTCTCAACATAGTCTTCCTGTTTCTCAATACACTTAGTCCAGCGATGTACAAGCTTCCTAATGCCATCACAAAAGAATGTTTTTGGCTGTGTGCGTAGCCAGTCATGCACCGCCTCCTTCAGGTCATCATCGCCTTGGAATCGCTGACCTCTCAAATCGTCTTTTAGTGGTCCAAACAGGTAAAAATCCGAAGGTGCCAGGTCTGGACTGTAGGCTGGATGGTCGAGAACTTCAAATTTAAGTTCTTGAAGGTATTTTCTAGTCTGTGCAGCGGTATGAGGGCGCGCATTGTCGTGTAACAGAATAACACCTTCCGACAATCTCCCTCTCCGTTTTGTGCGAATTGCTTGCTTTAACTCATTCCGGAGCATGTCAGAATACGATGCACTCGTTACTGTAGTTCCACGCTCTAGATAATGTTCAAGGATAGGGCCTCGTTTATCCCAAAACAGTGTTAGCATAACTTTACCTGCTGACGGCTGCGCTTCGAACTTCCTTGCAACGGGAGATTGTCGGAAGGTGTTATTCTGTTACACGACAATGCGCGCCCTCATACTGCTGCACAGACTAGAAAATGTCTTCACGAACTTAAATTTGAAGTTCCCGACCATCCAGCCTACAGTCCAGACCTGGCACCTTCAGATTTTTACCTGTTTGGACCACTAAAAGACGTTTTGAGAGGTCAGCGATTCCAAGGCGATGATGACCTGAAGGAGGCGGTGCATGACTGGCTACACACACAGCCAAAAACATTCTTTTATGATGGTATTAGGAAGCTTGTACATCACTGGACTAAGTGTATTGAGAAACAGGGAGACTATGTTGAGAAGTGATGTGTTTATAATGTATCAGATGTGAAAATAAAATTGTGAAAATAAAAAGTGCGGATACTTATTGAATTACCCTCGTATATATGCTAATCGGGTTTAAGCATAATTCGATTTATCGCGAATCACATTGATATTTGATATACTATAATATAGTGAGCGCCCAGCCGCCCACTATGTTTATACAGTCAAGCACGTATATGTACTTTAAACACGTTAAACTAACTAAGAACAACAAATTAGTGTACTCCAATACATAAATACAAAGTACAGCAGATTTTGGATTGCCTAATGATTAATTTCTGCGCAATAATCATATTTTTATACATTTGGTTTATGTTGAAATGGTCAGAATTAGTTACTTGATTTAAGAACATTGCTTTACACACATTTTGCAGAGGGTCAACTAATATATATACAGTATATATTTTTTTTTTATTTTTTTTTTCCCCAGTGCCTGTGTATTGTATTTTAGAAGCGATCAAAAAATTCAAAAGGTTGATTGAAAAATCTGCTCATTGACTGGATATTTTTTAACCAACCAATTAATAATGTATATTTTATGCTACATCGGGTAGTATAAATCGATTCTGAACCGTCGTTCAAATGAAACAAAAATTGATATAAACATAATGACAAATTAGTGAGATCTCATTTTTATAACAATTATTTCACTATGACTGACTATGGTTATTAGCATAAAAAGTTATGACTTAGAAGTGATTGAAAGTATAAAATTTATGGAAATGTATTATTACTTTATGTACATAAGTGTAATAGATTAATACTTATAGGTACTGATACATAGGTCCTCTTCCATTAAATGCTATTAAGTTAGTTTTAGTGGAACATAATTTACTATTGTATTTTTAGACAATAAATTAAATATACTGTACATAAAGCTTAAATGTTAACCAACTGTCAAAAACTTGAAACTGCACCAAAAAAATTCCAAGCATTCCTTATTATAATAACAATTCTTAGTAATATATATATATAAATATATATAATGCTTTTAGATTTAAAACGATTTGTGACATGGAGATTGCTCTGAATATATATTTACGTCCGTTAGAGGTAAATGGCACTTCAATACATTGACATTTAGCCTTTATACATTTATGTGATTATTTAAATAAGGTTTGTTTCAGTCTCAACAGACCCCATCAAGGTTGTCTTCTAAATATATTTTAGTATCCGACTTTGAGAGTTTACTTAAATAGTTTTCGAAATTAGTTTTATTTTGTACGTGGAAACTGCCCGTGGAAAGTTTTTTATAAACTATTTTCTTAGATGACTGAAACAGATTCTCACAGGATTTACTCCTTAATATAAAGCTATTTGTTGAGTTATTATGAGGTAAATTTTCATTTTCTTTCGGTTCTTCGTATCCTCCTAAATGTGAAGTATTAGAAGGCTTTAGAATGATATGTGTGTCTGCCATCTTAGAGACAGACAACAGCTGGCACATGGAATCAGAAGAAGGATCTGAATAGGATTTACACTGCAGTTTCTGCTTCTTCCCAATTTTGGTCCGGTTCATATTATCGTCATAAGAGTTGTGGTATAGTGACGATACTCCAGGGTTACTCGTGGCACTGTCTATAAATGGGAAGTCCGCATCCCTAGGATATGGAGACCAAAGCCCCGTAAGAGCCTCCGCGGATCGGGTTCTTCTTAAGCCGATGAGGGAAGGAGCGCTATCTAACAGAGACTGATGGGAGACCAGTGATCGAGACAACAATGAAGGCGGCCATGAGAAAGTAGAATTCAAAGGTCTGCTGCGCTTTGGACCCAGAGGGACTAGATACATTCTTTCGAAGCTCGATGCCTTGGATTTTGCCTTGACGGTGGACAAAATTGGAACTAGAGACGAGGAAGAACGATCTGGGTGAAAGAGCCGGAAAGAAAGAGGGGAGGGACAGGGACTAAAGGAGGGTGCCAAGTAAGGGGAGGGGCTTCTGGTTAGGGTTGAAGTTGGAGTTGGGTTAACGTTTAATATGGTCGAGTAATGGGGTGCTATGGAATCTTCGCGATTGGATTTCTTGAAACGAGTAAATCCCAGTCGTTGAAGAACATGAAACTGCAGAGCTCGACGAAAGTCCTGTCAATATAGAATTGTTTAGGCATTAATAAAATGTAAAGATGCGCATAAGCCTCTCTTCCATTAACTCTAGACTAAAACATCAACTGTAATTATAATCATTGTTCACATTTTGATGAAATAACATGTTTAATTTATTTACTCCCTGTATGCGGGAGTGAAAATCAGTGTGTGTGTGTGGGTGTGTGTGTTATATATATATATATATATATATATAGATATATATATAGTACCGGGTGTGTATAAAGTAACAGAAGTGAAGAGACAAAATCCGATTTAAATTATATTAACGCGACTGAACATGGACAAGTAATATTTATTACATGTACTTTATAACAACTGTATATTCGATGCTGTTTACGAGTTAAAAAACAAGTTGTAACTAGTTTAAACCACTTCAAATCGGATTTGTCTCTTCATTTGCGTTACAAAACTAGTTTAAGCCAGTTCAAATCGGATTTGTGTCTTCACTTGCGTTATTTTATGCACACCCAGTATATGGGATAAATTTTACAATTAAACACGTGAAATAAATAAATGCTGCCCATTCCAAGGCCTTTCGTGTATTCAACAGGATCTAGGGTAGATTCTGTCCCAAAGCTGGATCCTATCTGCTTGGCAGATAGCTGGTGAGGGAAGCTATATTTTGGGGCCTCTTTGCGAGTAACCCGTTGCCCACGTCGAGCTAACATCATGAAAAAGAAAAACTATAGTATTTGTCATTTACCATTACTTATTCGAATTATAGTGGATTTAATTTCCCAGAAGAGTTCCTTGTTCCATGCACGGTCTGTGTGCAACATAAAAGTTTCTCAGGGGACCATTCTGAGTTGTATCATATATATATATATATGTATGAAAAATTATTTCACGAAAGTGACACGTGAAAAATATTTATGATGAATAAAACCACGAAGGGAAAAGAAACACAAAGTGGTGCTCAAGCGCTTTCGTCTAATGACATCCTCAGGAACACTGATGTTCAGTGTTCCTGAGGATGTCATTAGACGAAAGCGCTTGAGCACCCCT
The DNA here is from genome assembly GCA_023014485.1 of Bathynomus jamesi. Lineage (NCBI taxonomy): Eukaryota > Metazoa > Arthropoda > Malacostraca > Isopoda > Cirolanidae > Bathynomus > Bathynomus jamesi. The sequence continues at coordinate 359,254 of JAJOZX010001422.1, forward strand.
TTGTGTTTCTTTTCCCTTCGTGGTTTTATTCATCATATATATATATATTTATATATGTGTATATATATATATATATTGTAGATGGGAGGAAGGGAATTCTTCCCATCCTCACTTCAGAATATGCTCGCATGAGGTGCTCCGGACCACAAGCTGCCAAGCGCAAAAATTAAAAAACAAAGAAAAATGCAGTTAAAGTTTTGTGCACTTGCAAAATGCCATAACTTTTGAACCAATAACGATATTTGATTGATTTCGACCATACGTACAGGTCCACACTCTGCTCCCTGACTCACCCATCGGGTAGAGGAAGGGTGGGGAAATATAGTGGTATAAATAACTCTATTCTGGACCCACTGGGGCTTTGCAGGTTGTGGTCCGGAGCACCTCATATTTAACCATTTCACGAAACCGATGCGATGGAACCGATTTTTTCTGTGTATAAAATAAGATTTAAAAAAGTAAAATGAAACTACAAATTAATATTGTAAACTGTGGCACACTTTGTCATATTTTTTTTATGCAAATGCGCGGTCTGCAACTTCTTGTTGAAGCTATTTTTTACTCGGCTAAATTTCATATAGTTTAAATTTATTTATTCTAATACTTATTCGCACGTAAAAATTCATTGAGTGAACAGTATTGACATGGAAATAAGCAGAAACTGGTCAAATTTTCGAGGAATGAATTACTTTGAAGAATGCATCATAGTAAACCGTTAATTAAGTTTAGGTGTTTTTTTCCAAGCAAGGCAGTAAAACGGGTGTTTCCGAAGAACTTATTAAATTTAGTCATTGTGAAGATGACTAAGTATTTAGTGGTTTTCTCGTTAAAATTCAAATGTTAACCTTCTGTCAACGTCTGGATCGAATACATACCGTTTCAAGTGCACGCACTCAAGACGTTAATCATAGAAAACCCACTGGCGTTAAAGGGACAAACTGGGCAAATTGTCCATTCTTTAAACGATTCTCCGTTTTATTTATAAAAGAAAGGGTTGTGTGAAAGCTACTTTCTGACTTTGTCGTGTGGAACCCATAAAAAATATTATAGAACCGATGAACATTATTTAATGTAAATAACAAAATAAGTAAGAATAAGAGTATTGTAAATATAATTCAATCTCACAACGAAGAAAGCAATTTCTCTTAATACTTTTTCATTAAATCTGTTTATTATAACATTCCTCTTTTAATCAAAGTTTATAATCCACGCAGTTAATGTGTGTGTGTGTGTGTGTGTGTGTGTAAGAGAGAAAGAGAGAGTAGGTGGCACAAAAGTCGCTCATTATAAGGTAAATTACAGTCCGTATTCGAACTGCTGGACATTAATTTGAAACCATCTTGTTTTGGTGTACACACGATATTTGGCAATTTATTGTTTGTTGGTCGTCAACGTTGAATGTCTCAGAAACATAAGAGTAATTGAAGTAGAAAATAAGGTTTGAGCGCCAGGATCAGCGTCAGCGTACTAAAGAGTGTTCGAACATCGTGTGTACAACGAATCAAAAAGTGTTTTCAAGTTAATGGTCACCGGTTTGAAGGCCGATTGTAATTTACCCTATGGTGCGCGACTTTGGTGCCACCCTGTGTATATATATATCGAAAATCTAAAACCTATTTTCTAGAAGTACTTTTCTTACCCCGAGAGTAGAACGTCATAATTTGTGTTATGATGAATTACAACTACCCTTTCATTTACTGAAAATATTGTAGTCGAAAGCCTTTTATTTAGACTTTAGAGGATATTAATATTTATTTATGATTAAGTTTCAACAGAAAACAATCTTAGTTAAAAAAATTTAAACATTCACAAATAAGATGTTGAATCGAAGTACGTGAAAATTAAGAAAATATTCCTAGTAGTTTATGAGAGAGAGAGAAAGGAATATTCTATATATATATATATATATATATATATATATATATATATATGATGAATAAAACCACGAAGGAAAGGAAACACAAAATGGTGCTCAAGCGCTTTCGTCTAATGACATCCTCAGGAACACTGAAGTATATAAAAAGGTTAAGCCTATATATAGGTTACAGAAAGAAAAAAAGAAAAAATAAATAACATACATACACACAAACACACATATATATATACATATACATACATATCTATATATACAAATACATACATACATACATACATACATATATATACAATAAACAGAGAAGTAAAAATAATAAAAAATTAAAAATTAAAACCTTAAAGGATTACCAATGAGGCGTACAGATTGTAAGGAAAAATATCGATTTTTAGCACAAGATCAAATGGATTATAAAAATACAAATTTATACTGAAACTCTGCCGGGTTTTAGCACAATGCTGCCTATGGTCAGGTTTCGATATATATATATAAAAAAAAAAAAAAAAAATGCAAATTAAAAGTTAATCGATTTTTAGCACAAGATCAAATGGATTATAAAAATACAAATTTATACTAGAACTCTGTCCGGGTTTTAACATATTGCTGCCTATGGTCAGGTTTCGATATATATAAAAAAATAAAATGCAAATTAAAAGTTAATAAAGTAGAAGACAAGTTTACCAAAGATTTAATGTTTTACACTTCTTATCTAAATCTGCTTTAAAGGAATTCAACATAACAGGATCGAGTTGAAAAAGACCTTTGCTTATGTTGAAGTTATTTGAAAGTTGGATAATGGCAGACTCAAGAATATTTCTATTAACAATGTTGCTTGAATGGAATAAAACTGAAGCATTATTCCAATCAATACAGTGGGCTAACTCTGACAAATGGACAAAAAGGGCACTGGACAACTGTCCTGTTCTAACGGAATATTGTTATCCATCTGCGTTTATGGAATCTTGTCTCAACAAGGCAAAACGAACTTTCTATCGTGTCAATATTAACACTCGTACTTTGTCAAAAAATATTTTAGTACTTCCATTTTTCCCGGGCTTTTTAGGCATTGCTAATGTACTTAAACTTTTGGATATTAATGTAGTATTTTCATATAACAATATTGTGAAAAATATCATAGTAAAAAATAGCCCTACCAATAATTCAGGCATTATCTATAAAATTGGTTGTAAACAATGTGATTCCTTTTACATAGGTCAGACGGGAAAGGATTTGCACACACGTATAAAACAGCATCAATATTCCGTTAGAACAGGACAGTTGTCCAGTGCCCTTTTTGTCCATTTGTCAGAGTTAGCCCACTGTATTGATTGGAATAATGCTTCAGTTTTATTCCATTCAAGCAACATTGTTAATAGAAATATTCTTGAGTCTGCCATTATCCAACTTTCAAATAACTTCAACATAAGCAAAGGTCTTTTTCAACTCGATCCTGTTATGTTGAATTCCTTTAAAGCAGATTTAGATAAGAAGTGTAAAACATTAAATCTTTGGTAAACTTGTCTTCTACTTTATTAACTTTTAATTTGCATTTCATTTTTTTATATATCGAAACCTGACCATAGGCAGCAATATGTTAAAACCCGGACAGAGTTCTAGTATAAATTTGTATTTTTATAATCCATTTGATCTTGTGCTAAAAATCGATTAACTTTTAATTTGCATTTTATTTTATTTATTTTTTTTATATATATATCGAAACCTGACCATAGGCAGCATTGTGCTAAAACCCGGCAGAGTTCCAGTATAAATTTGTATTTTTATAATCCATTTGATCTTGTGCTAAAAATCGATATTTTTCCTTACAATCTGTACGCCTCATTGGTAATCCTTTAAGGTTTTAATTTTTAATTTTTTATTATTTTTACTTCTCTGTTTATTGTATATATATGTATGTATGTATGTATGTATGTATTTGTATATATAGATATGTATGTATATGTATATATAGTGTGTTTGTGTGTATGTATGTTATTTATTTTTTCTTTTTTTCTTTCTGTAACCTATATATAGGCTTAACCTTTTTATATACTTCAGTGTTCCTGAGGATGTCATTAGACGAAAGCGCTTGAGCACCATTTTGTGTTTCCTTTCCTTCGTGGTTTTATTCATCATAAATATTTTTCACGTGTTACCTTCGTGAAATAATTTTCATATATATATATATATATATATATATATACACAGGGTGTTTGAAAACTTTCTGTACAAATTGTAATGGGAGATAGACAACACCAAGACAAACCCTTTTCGTCTATAAGTGTATGTCCGCTGACGTCACCATTCGGCGCGAGAGGGCGCCGCTGCAATTGGCTAAAAGGTGAAGTGGGCTAGACTCGCGCTTGCCGCGGGCATTCTTAAATCGGACGTAGTACGCGTAACATGTTTATTTATGAAGGCATGTTTATTTAAAGAAGGTGCTGAAAGTTGCGACCGGTAGCATCAATGCATGCCCGACAGCGTCGAAGCATTGACCGACGTACACGTCGAAAGATTCCCGGCATTTCGGGAACAGTTCCAGCGGCGACAGCGATTCTTGCTACGAGGTCTTCTTCTGAGTAAATGGGAGTCTCGTACACGAGGTTCTTCATGTGTCCCCACAGGAAGAAATCGAGGCATGTTAAATCGGGCGATCTCGGTGGCCAGGCTACGGGCCCACCCCGGCCTATCCATCGGTCCCCAAAAATGGCGTTCAGATAATCCCGCACATCGTTGCTGGAGTGTGCTGGGGCCCCGTCGTGTTGAAACCACATTCGTCTACGAATAGCCACGGGAACATCTTCCAGCAGTTCCGGCAACGTTTCTTCAAGAAATATCCGATAAACCCGCCCGTCGAGTCGGGCAGGCAGCAGGTACGGCCCAATCAACTTGCCATGGACGATACCCGCCCAAACATTGACGGCGAACCGTTCTTGATGAGCGTGCACCCGTGTAGCATGTGGATTTGCGTGCGCCCACACGTGAGAATTGTGCATGTTAAACACACCCTCACATGTAAAACAGGCCTCAACTGAGAACAGCACATAAGCCGGAAAATTAGGCTGCACCGCTGTCTGCTGCAGAAACCAGCGTGCGAATTCCACACGAAGAGGGTAATCCCGAGGTTGTAATGCCTGGACTCTCTGACGATGAAACGGATGTAACTGCTGCTCGTGCAACACTCTCCAGACCAGGTCGTGGTTCACACCGAGGATACGTGCAACACCTCGCGTGCTTGCGCTTGGATTGTCCTCAAATCGCCGTAGGATTTCTTCTTCCATGTCAGGAGTGCGCACGTTTCTCTCCCGACCAGTGTCATGCATGTTTGCATGGAATGTTCCAGTTTCTCGCAGTCGCCGATGCAAATGCGCAAACGTTTGGTGGTTCGGCACACGTCTGTTTGGGAAGCGCTGTCGGTACAACCTCACAGCAGCTCTTCCGTTTCCATTGGCAGCCCCATACACCATATGCATGTCAGCCATCTCAGCAGTCGTGAAGCGCTCCATGTCACGCGTACTACGTCCGATTTAAGAATGCCCGCGGCAAGCGCGAGTCTAGCCCACTTCACCTTTTAGCCAATTGCAGCGGCGCCCTCTCGCGCCGAATGGTGACGTCAGCGGACATACACTTATAGACGAAAAGGGTTTGTCTTGGTGTTGCCTATCCCCCATTACAATTTGTACAGAAAGTTTTCAAACACCCTGTATATATATATATATATATATATATATATATATATATATCGTTCAGGGATACGCGAGGGAATCTTAGGGGGTACGCGAAGGGGTCCTGAAAGTATAACCCTTTTAATTTTATATACGATTAAGAAACGGCCACAAGTCACACGGTCGTAAAGAAGGTAACAATCCTCTATCTCTCTCGAAAATCTAAAAAATCCCGTCAAAGAATTCAAGGGGTACAGAAGAAGAAAAAGTTTGAGAACCGCTGGTTTATGTGTTTGCGTGAGTTTCCTTCCTTAAAGTATTGCACCTTCGTTGTTAACTGTGATTAAGATATGTTGTTAAGTGATTTCGTGTCACTGAATCAATAAAACGATCAAACAAAGTACAATAATTTTCCTCTATTTTCTTTAACGAAGCTGTGAAGATTATTATCCGCGTGTGTGTGAGAAGCCCCGAGTTAAATGCTATGCGCGTTGCAATGAAATAATTTTTATTGTTCGATTGGAAGTTTAAGTTGCTTCGGTGGCCCGCTATAGTATCAGAGTCGTAAATTAATCAATTACAAGTTCATTACGGGATCATTAATTACTTTTTGTGTAATTAATTACTAATTCTAATTCAAAATTGTTATAATTGTACTAATAATTTAGTTACAATTTTAAGGTAAGTGTTATACAAAAGGAATTACTTTCTTAATTATTTTTTATATGGTGCCATTATATTTGTGTGTAGTACTTCATCATAGCTTTACGTTAAAAAGTGGGAATACCTTTTCATTTACAGTGTGATTACAAAGTAAAACGTAGCCAATTACATATTTCACTTCATCCGAATCGAATTTGTAATGGTGAATATACAATTTCGTTCATACAGATCGTTGGATGTAACGTATAATGTATACCTTCATTCAAAGAACAAATGATTTACTTTTCGTCTCAACTTTTTAAATAAGTAATTAGAAAGCAACTCAATTACTTTAAAGAAATAACTATAATTGAATTACTTCAGAAGCAGAGTAGTTAGTGCTCTAATTTAATCCCTTTTGGAAGACTAATTTAATTTAATTACTTTTCAAAGGTAATTTTTGACAAAACTGGAAATTGTGTTAATTTCAGAAGTTTTTTTTTTTGGACGGCTACAATTCAGAGGAGTCAACTTAAAAGGGATGGAGTCAAATTTCACAAAACATGGTTTCGCCCAATTCTGGACTCAAAACGTTGCCCTCTGCCGTGTCTTTAATAAAGTAAAAATTACACATGGCAAAAAAAAAGTAAATAAAAAAAAAGTGTATATATATATATATATATATATATATATATATGGTCTATGCCGATGATATGGTGTTGATAAGCCCTTCGGTGAAAGGTCTGGATCATCTTACAAAAATTTGTGAATTATATTCACAGAACCATGACATTAATTTTAATGTTACTAAAACTAAGGTTATACAATTCCATCTTAAAAGCTCAAACCAAACAGCTAATATTATTTTCAAATTGAGAGACGAACCAGTAGAGCACGTACAAGAATTTAAGAGTCTGGGTCAAATTATCACCAGCTCCTTGAGTGACAACTCAGACATAAGGAAACAATATCGAAGTTACTACGTTAAGGCAAACATGATTATAAGGAACATCAAATTATGTACAAGCGAAGCTACACTCACTCTTTTTCGTACTTTCTGCACTAATTCTGCACTACTTTCTGCAACTCTGGGTTAATTATAAAAAGTTCCCGCAGAATCCTCAATTTGCTTTACGACAGATCCTATAGACTGCTGCATAAGTTAGCTCCAAGATATTCAACCTCTCAAATGTTCGCTAACTGCAACGTTTCGAGACTTCTGAGGTAACAAGACGCGCTCAGTACAGTCTAAGCGAAGAATTAAAAACTCAGACAATCCAACTGTCCAATCTATTCATCAGTTCCGCTTTATGTCTTCTAGACTCTGAACCTCCTGGTATGAATGTGTTTGTCTGTAGCTCCACTTAACTCCTGCAAAGCTTTTTTTATTATGTGTACTTTTTATTTTTATTTTTGTTCTTTTTTAATCCCTTTTTTATCCTTTAGGATGCTGTTATTACTAATTTTATTATTTCTCGCTTCATTACGTATATTACTCTTATTTTTTTATGACCTTAGTAATTTTGTTTTTTTTTACATTTATTGTTTAATTAATTTTATTGTTTAATTGGTTGCATCCAGCTAATTAAACAACATCCAGTGCTGTAATGGTAACTTTTTTCTTGCCCATACGCTGCTCCCACCATTGGTCAGCGAGGGAAGGGGGAGGGGGATTTGATGCCTTTTATAAAAAAACTTGCTTATCTAAAATCTTTATTACCAAGGCTTACAAATTATAGCGCTTGTATCCCGCATAGGTCTAAAGCAATCATTCCGAACCATCAAGAAGCCATTCTTGGAAATTTCGCTGGCAAATAGATGCAAAGTGAATTTAAGCAGATATTTTATTGTTAATTTCGGCAAAAACAAGCCCCCATACGCCGTATACCTGCGTATAGCCAGGGTTCTACTCTTAGCTATACGGCATGCCTGAAATTTTAGGGTGGGGATACGCCGTATGGCAGCATCCCCCCCCCCCTCCCCATTACAGCACTGAACTTTTATCATTGATTACCTTGATGGACACCCGTGATTCGGATCTCACCTAAAGCTGTAGGTCCCCTCCATCATATGACCTTAGATGTTGCGAAGGAGGTTAAACAAACCAGTAGTATCCCCGCAAAAATGTAGAGTACAAATCAATTGAATGCAAAATGATCAATAATGATGTGGGAGGGGGTTAAACCCTCCAAGGTGGGAGAGAGGGGTATGCAGCAAGGGGAGTCTTGCGTAGGAATCGTAAATTTTCTTTTAAAATTTTTAAATTTACTTTTTACACTGTCCATCAGTTAGAGGGGATGTAATACCCCTGAGCCGCCAGATGTGTCTCTTTTGCATCTCTCATAAAGTTTAACGCCAGGCGAAATGTTAGTTTGGTTTAGGTACACATCACATTGACTTATCGGCGTGTGTAGGAAGTTGTTTTCAGGGTATACTACGTAACCCTCTTCACAATCTGTGCCATCCGAATGTGCAATTCTTAGTTTAATGTAAAGAAACACGTTGGAATGGTAAAAAAAATTACTCCCTGACGAAGAAATCACGAATTCTATAGGCGCAGTCGTTGACCCAATAGCATTGAGAGGAAGAATTGTGACGAATTCGGTCTCCAAAATACTTGTTTGCGTTGGAGGCACATCAAAGAGATTTAACTCGGATTTGCATCACTCCGTACCGTGGGGGTGAATAAACCGTTAATGCAGCCTTCCACTTCAGTTGTGCAATCACCTATGTATGAGAGGCATCTGTATCAGATTTACCTTATATTAGTTTTAAAAATAAGGCCACGACCGGCTTCATGCGCTTAGAGCATTTCTTTTTTTTAAGTCCTTTTCCGCTTTACACCACGATTTGTCTGCTTAGCTTTCCTTTTTTTTCCACATTGTACAGTGCGCTTTCTTCCTTTTATAGCAACCTTTTGTTTTCTCTTTCTTCTAAAACCCCCGCCACGCATTTTTCTCTTCGCGTCTTCGACGATTTCATCCCGTGTACGTCGTAAATGTTTTCTGAAAGCTTCTTTAGGTCTGGCACCTGACATTATATCTTCAAATGTGTTAAGTCCTGATTGTAGGGTAGGGCGGCTCGTTTTTACACTTTTTTCGATATTTGATTGGGGGTAGTGCGGAAAAGTTGCGATTTGGAGAGAAAATAAAGTGTGTAAAATTTTTTTGATCTACGTCAATACCTTCCGGTGGCGCGATCCTTAAAAATCGAAAAAATATGCCTAAAAACACATAAATTTTTTATATAATTTTATATAATGTTCATTGTTCAATGACTGCTATTAATTTATTCAAGCCTATAATAGTGTTCTCAGGGTTGTTTGCACAGAAATATACCGGAATTAACATTTGTATAACATCTTGTTAAAACTTGCTTTAAATCAATATTTTGGATATTTTAACGGCTAAGACGCCACCGGAAGTTATTAACAGATTGTGCTGAAATTTTTATTGTTTATTTTGTAAGTCTTTAAAACCATTTTCCAATCTACCCCGTTCAAAAATACTCACAAATATAATTAGGCATTTAGGCATATTTTTCGATTTTTAAGGACTCGCCGCCACCGGAAGGTATTGACGTAGATCAAAAAAATTTTACACACTTTATTTTCTCTCCAAATCGCAACTTTTCCGCACTACCCCCAATCAAATATCGAAAAAAGTGTAAAAACGAGCCGCCCTATTGTAGGGCCTTCTTTCCAAGATATTTGGCCCCACTTTTCAGTAAGGGCATAGCTGTGCGCAGTATAGCCGAAAAAATTAACCGATGCCACTACCACGCTGGTACCTCATCCCTCGGTAGACGGAAAATGTGTCACTCTGTCGCAATACTCCGGAAGTGGAGCTTCACGGTTAAGCTCCCGTAGCCGAATGGAAACATTTTTCCCTCATTCGTTCTTATATATATCGAGATACTGGATAGTAGGTTAGGTGCAACTTTGACATAATGAGGCTTATCATATGTGATGCGTAAACTCTTACCTCTATGATCGGGAATGTGCACAATGCGTAACAAACGAGCCTGGGTATCTCCAAGAAATTGTATCCCGTAAACATAACACATGCCTGGGTGGGGGCCTCCAGCGGTTAATTTCAACAATTTTAGTTGATACAATAAGCTGAATGAGTCATGCTGTGACTCGTGAGAAATGTCTCTTTGGAAGGCCGCGCCATATCGGCCCTCAGGTATAATTTTGAACAATTCAATGTCCTTAATATTTGTACTAGCCATTGATTTTAACAACAAAGTATGGGCCGGTGTGTCTTTGTTTACGACTTCAAAAAGTAAATCGGGGGTGAGGCTGTCATCTAAAGTTATGCCTAATTTTTCACACTCATCGAGTCTTCTAAGAATCAGAAAAAGACCTCTTTCTTCTCAATACTTAAAAACTTGGTGGTCAATTGAAATTCACACAAGCCGACCTCGTATGATTCACGCCCCAAATCAATAAGTCCATGCAGTTCTGTTATAAAGCTGGACAGGGTGTTGTCAGGATGCATGCCCAAGGAGGCAGAAGAGGGCAGTATGGCGTAGAAGTGGTTAGGCATCATTTTGTATACTACTTAAATTTCATTATTGCTTGAGCTTTTATGTAAGAGTTGAAGCTTTCAGGGCACCCTAGCCACTTCACCAGATACATCTTTCTCGTCCCTATTCCTTCACTGCCTAAAATTTTCTCAATTTAAAACGCTTTTCTACCTAAATTAAATGCCACTTTCTGCATCTCCTCGCCATAAAGGCCACCCCCAACTTCTTCACCATTCAAATCTTCATCGTAATACATTACCACATCGTCTTTAGGCCTCAGAGATCTAACTTTAAAAATCTCTTGAGTCCACCCTTGCTCAAAGCCTTTCGCGAACTTATTCCTCGCTCGTGACAGTCTTACATAATCATTGATTTTGAAACGCACAGAGCGTGATGGTGCTCTACAGTTGTCTTTTTTCGCCGCAGGCTCTATATGGGGGTCTCTTTTTAAAAGCTCGTTAGATGTTCCAATCATGCGATGCCGTGACTGGTTGTAGGATGAAGCCAGCGGCTGCAGAATGTCTATATATCTGTATGTGTTTTTATGTGTGAAATACCGATGCATACGTTCCTTTATGCTACGCTGAACTCTTGCGGCTAAAAATGCCTTATGTATAGAATTGGATGTGTAATAACCGATATTAAACTCCGTCAACATGTTCTGGAAGTCTCGACCTATAAATTTTTTGTCTAAATCTGTACAAATATAGCCAGGAATCCTATTTTCTTTCAACATCAACGCTTTCGTGGCTTTAGCAACTGTTTCAGGCGATTTATTTTTCAGTGGGATTAGCCACAAATATCTAGAGAACACGTCTATTATAAACTAAATATACCTATACCCGTTATTATGCACTGAATACCTCTGCATGTCTGTTAAATCCACCTGTCAAATAGAATCAACAGAGGCTGCTAATCTTTTAGCAGTTTTAAACTTTCTTCTCACCGGTTTATGTAGTGTATAAGCATCCTGTTCACGCAAAAACCTCTCAACATCTTTTTCTCTACTCCCTCATTATAAACGTCTCTGTACAATCTATTAACACCTCCGTAGGAGGCTGGATTAGAAATGTTATAATAATTTTTTCTTAATATGTTAGCCATTTACATATTGTAAAGGTGCGCGGGTAGGGTTGTGCGTTGATGGTTGGCCTCTTTTTCTTCCTCTTCAGAGATGTTACCGCCAGGATCGAAGGTGTGTTCAGCTGTGATACATGCGTTGCTTCCTCCAAGTCTTTTAACCTGTTCTGGTTACCTATCAATGTTTTGGGGATGTTTATTTGCTGTAGTCTAGCTTTAGTATGTCCCCATCCTCTTGGTGAAGGTTTATCCCACTTTCTCACCAAATCATGCACGATATCAATGGTGTTCGAGCCCTGTGCCTTTGACCCTTCAACAACAACCTCACCTGTATCGGACCATTGTATAATGAGGTCCTCACTCAATAGATTATTTATAAAGACAACCCTTTATTCCTCAATGTATGAGGTAGACTACTTTTTAATACATGCTCGAGGTGTTGCGGGCTCGCTCCGTTGTTCTTTGACTGTTCGTCTCTAACCTCGGCCCCAGGTCCTATGCCGCTACGCTCAACATCATCAGTGCTATGTCTGATAAATATGGGGACCTCGGCCGGCTTTTTATAATCCTCGAGCTCTTGAAGAAATTTATGTAGAGCTTCTTGATTATTTTCTCAATATGTAGAGCTTCTTAATTATTTTCTTGTCAGGGAGCTTCTCGCTGTTTAATAGATTCACCAATTCATTTTCCATTCTTTTAAGCCTATTTTTACCAGGACCTAGTACTGATTCCTTGTTCTTTGTATTTCGTAACGAAGCATACACCTCGTGTGGAATCATGACCACTTTCTTCATTATAATATACTAGACAATAAAGGCGCCAAAACTGAAAACAAGATGGGTAGGAACGATCCCCATCTTTGCACAATAATTTGCTTTTTCTTTCCCACACTTTGTTTTTTACGAGTGAGTGCACGTATTATGCTCTTGTAACAACGTAAGCACGACTTCTGAGTGGCCTTCATTGGTACATTGCATTTTATAACGTTAAGGCAGATTTCACAGATGCATTTTAAAAAGTCTGGATCAATATTTTTAACAAACAGGCGTTGGAGAGTGCGCGGCAATCGTTGGTAGATTTTTATTAATTCACGATATTTCTTTAACCTCTTTGTCATTCTGGGATGTACACCGTTTCAGTCTCGTTTGGGAATATATTTTCTTAGAAGCACCCTAAACGTGTTTCGCGGGTGAAGGTCACAAACCAAATATCCGTAACATTGACTTGTAACTTCTTTATAAACTTCCAAAAATTCCTTATGCTGATTCGAGAACATTTGACTGGCTAATACCCCAATTTGTGCCACATCTCTACGTTGTGCGAATAAGACTAGAGAGTGTGTACTTAGCGATACATCACGCATGTATCTTTCTTGAAAAACAGGTTTTGATTGATGAAGAACACGCTTATGTTAAGATGGTGGGAGAATACTGTAAATGTCTCGGAAAAAGTTTTGTTCATTTCTAACATGAGATCGTCAATTACAATAACCGTGTGCTCATCACCCTTTATAGAACTAACATCATAAACGCCTTTGTAGAACAAAATATCATCTTGGTATTCGTTGAATACGGCTTGGCATGTCGAATAGCACCATATGACTTTGTGCACAAAATTTGAGAACAGATCGTCCTTATTTTTAATGATTTTAAGCATAAACACGGTTTTGCCACAGCCTGGAGGGCCAGATATAATGCATGTAGAAGGGTTTGTGAACCTGAATTTTTCTACAGGATCCATCTCTAACGATACATTCCTAAGTGGGACATTTACAAAATATAACAAAATTTTAAGTGTTACTCCTTATATTCTACAATCTTGTTTTTCTTCTTCCCCAGAACCGTGAATGATGATGAGGATGAGGTACTGTACCAGCAACATGTCCCCCTCAGAGATATTGCTGATGATGGCGACAATAGTGTAGTTGAAGTTACAGACTCCAACCCCGCCAGCGAACCATCAGAAGTGACAAACGTAGAACCCCCACTCGTCATTTCGAGAAGAAAGCGGGTGCATGACAACATCGGTGACTTTCACGCCAAAGCGCGTAAAATCGTCGACCGTTAAAGGCACAGTAATAGAACCGCAGCCCTCCATGTCTTACGGTACAACCCCTTCAGTAGCTTCAGTAGCACCATCTACAAATAAAACTGTACCCACTTACTCTTATTCAATACCGTCCGTGCCCTCCACCTCGACAGCAACGCACGCAGCAACCTGTAGACCAGGGGTCACCAACCTGGGCGGTAGTGCCCACTAGTGGGCTGACATTAAAGGTAATTAAACATTTATTTCATTATTTATTTTATCGATTATGTTGATTTATTCTTTTTGATCTAAGGTGGGCGATAAGCTTTTTTAATTTTCAAAAAATTTTAAAAGTGGGCGGTGAACAAAAAAAAAGTTGGTGACCCCTGCTGTAGACAGTGGCAGATCATTCGAACTGGTGCACAGCGTCACCACCACCCCATCCGTGACTAGAAACAGATACGTAATCAGGATCGACCCCCGAGTCATGTATAGTAACGGCTTTGAACACAGACTGCGGCGCGTGGTTGAGCGTATTGTGGAGTTTGTCCTTCAGAGCAGTGAGGGACGTGAAGCCAGAACGCGACTGGCCCTCGGGTTCGGGTCAGATGATAGATAGAGACGATTTTTGGGTAGTAATACCCTACAGGCGTCTGGCCGCCGTAGATGTAGAATACATTATGGGACGTATAATGCAGGCCTCTCAAAGCGGCGCCGAACTTAATTTGGGGAGTTTCACGATCGATATAGATCACGTCTTCCTGCCTGTAGGTCACAACGCAACGCCTTGTACTCTTAACTTTAACAGTTATCAGATATAGAAAAGGCACTGCTTTCGATCGTGGTTGCGACTTTATAGCATTAGTCTTGGCTCATATGTTTACTGTGGTAAATACAGCCGTCCAAACAATTTGGATGTCTACGGTAGTGGAGCGTGCACGTAAACTGGCTGCAGACTGTAGACTCTAATTTGCTTGTGATATGAGGCCTGAAGAGCTGCAAAGGGTAGAGCAGGTAATGGGTGTACGTATAGTTGTATTTGGATTGGATGATAATCGTAGGACTGTGTATGTTTTTAAAAGCAGCGTGAGAGAACGTCCAAAGCCCCTACTTATTTTAGGCTTATGTGGGACAACGTATCTACCCATCCGTAATATAAGGGCTCTTTACGCGAGTTATGATAAAAGCCGAAAATATGGAAGACATCACGATTTATGTAAAGGTTGTCTCGAGTTTACGAATGACCTGTTGAAGCATTGTAAGGAGTGCCACATGGTTTTCGACCAGTGTAAAAGTCCCAGGTATGAAAGTCGTGTAGTTGAAACTGAGAAGCGCAATTGTAATGTATGTAAGCACATGTTTTTCAATAATATCTGCTTTGGATTCCATAAATCAACTGGCACGTGTATGAAAATGAGGATTTGTGAGTGTGGTATGTTTCATACAATGGACAGCTGGGGGAAATTCGAGCACAAATGCGATGAAATTCATTGTTCTACCAGCCATGAAGAATATAAGGCGGATGGTGTAAAGCACGTATGTTATATGAAAGATGCCAAACCTAAAAATAAGCCCTGTATAACCGTCTATTATGACATAGAAATTTACACAAACCCCGAAACAAAAGAGGTTATCCCTCATTTATTCGTAAGTCAGACTATTTGTGACGAATGTATGAACATTGAGTGTGATGAATGCCGCAAATGGGGTAAGCGGACAAACATTTTTAAGGTGTCTGCAAAAGATTCCCCGATGAAACTGTTTGTGAACTATATTGTCAAGCTAGCGGACCAGTTCAAAAAATGACTGTATATTCTTGCCCATAACGCTGCAAAATTTGACACTCACTTCCTTTATAAGGAGCTGCTTGAGCATGAGTCCTCAGAGATATTCACGGGTGATCCCTTGAAAAGAGGAAACAAACTTATACAGGTGCAGATAAGGGGAAATGTTCAGTTTAAAGACACCTTGTTGTTCACAACTTGTAAATTAGCCAAGCTACCCAAGGTGATAGGCGTAGACGCCGAAGTCTCAAAAGGGTACTTCCCTTACACATTCCTCACTCATGACACTTTAAATTATGTAGGACCACCCCCTCTAAACATTACTTTAACTATGAATATATGAGTACAAGCGAACGTGAGGATTTTGAGCTCTACTACAACAGGTTTAATGAAGATAATCCTTACAGTATAGCAGATGAATGTGAACATTATTGTGTGAATGACGCATGTGTACTTAGAGTATGCTTCCAAGCCTTTAGAAGGATGTACATAACGCGCTTCAACTGTGATCCGTTACAAGCAGCAACCACGATCGCATCATTGTGTTTTACCATATTCAAGAATAAGTTCATGCCTAAAGGCACACTTGCAATCATACCCCGAAACGTCCCGTGCAGTTATGTTTGTAAGGCTATTTACTGGCTCACTCGCATACAGCAGCAGACAGGCGTGTATATATAAAGCACGCTCGAAACACGGGGGAAGTGGCAATCAAGGTATCAAAGTCAATGGCCGTGCTTTTTGGGTGGGTGGCTTAAGTAAGGACCCAACCACTGGTGAGAAATCGGTGTACTCCTTTAACGGCTGCTGGTGGCGTGGATGCCCACGTCCTGAGTGCGGCGTCACAGGGGATGCCCATGGGAGATCTCCCGCCGATAGCCTCGCATAGACCCGTACCCGCGACCAGCTTATAAGTTCCCAGTTCACTCACAAGGTTTTGTAAGAGGATGAATATGATACCTGGATGGAGTCCGATAAGCAGTATCGCGAAGAAATAAGGGCTATCAAACTAACAATGGTGGTGGAACCCCTCAAATACGGTAACAGCTTGTTTCGAGGACGTACAAACCCCTTCAAACTATACTTTTCGCCTACGGACGGGTTGAAGTTTCACTACTGCGATTTCTGCTCATTATACCCTTACGTGATGAAGAACAATCCGTACCCCGTAGGTGCACCTGAAAAACTCGTGGGCCCCACCATGCCTACCATCGAAGAGTTCTCAGCTAATTTGAGTGAGAGCTACTTTGCGCTTTCTTTCGTAGATGTGCTCCCCCTTCGTGATTTATGGATGCCAATCTTGCCAGTTGTTATAGACCACAAACTCATGTTCCCTCTGTCTGTGAAGTGCGCAGAGGAGAACTATGGGGACTGTAATCACACAATCAACCAGAGGAAGATCAGAGTCGTATATACAAGTCCTGAAGTGTCCCTAGCTCTTCGCTACGGGTACAAAATACTGAAGATATATGAGGTGTGGAGGTTTCAGAAGCTCCCCAACCTTTTCACGCCATATATAAATACTTTTTGAAGGATAAAGTTGAAGCATCAGGATATCCACGAGGAGTTGAGACCGAAGATGAAAAATCAGCGTATATTCAACGCTACCGTGATCGTGAAGGGATACAACTTGAACGTGTCCAAATTGTGAGGAACCCTGGCAAGCACTTTAGTGCAAAATTGTGCCTAAATAGCTTTTAGGGGAAGTTTGCTCAGAATACAGCCAATGGGAACGTCTATCAAAGTTGTAGTGAAGTCTGGGATTATGCAAACGCCAACGATAAAGAAGTCATGGAAATCATGAATGTCGGCAATACGTGCATAATAAGGTACAACAGGACCGAATTGGCTACAGATACATCACTTGTCACAAACATACCTGTAGCCAGTTTTACGACAGCATACGCACGTATCAAACTATGGCATCTGTTGCATTCTCTTGGGCGACGGGTTCTGTACGCAGATACAGATAGTGTGATATTCACGCACAGTGAAGGTGAATATATGCCTCCTATTGGGGAATTCCTTGGAGAGTTGACTGACGAGATCAAGGATGAGTATGGAGGCATCGCCTACGTCGATTTTTTTGTCTCAACAGGGCCAAAAACTTACGAGGTACACGTGAAGGTGGGGGAGGAGTACAAGTACATCGTGAAGGCTAAAGGCATCACGCTTAACCATGCCAACCGCCAGATCGTCAACTTTGATTCGCTCAAAGATCTATTAAGCTTAGAAGATGATGGAAATGAGGGTGACCAACCGCTCCACCTGGTTGTAGGAACTCATAACTTCCGGGCACAGAAATTAGGAGGCGTGAAGGAACTTAGGGGCACGAAGGTTTGTCGTAACACTTACAGGAAACGATACCAGGTGCCTGGCACCTACGACACTGTTCCCTTTTGGTACCATGGTGCATGAATATTATATATATATATATATATATATATATATATATATATATATATATATATATATATACATATACTGTATATATCATGAATTAGAGACTGTTTACTTGTTGACGATATTTTACAGCTTATTTATTTTTTTATTTAAAATAAATCATGTTTCAGTTAGCGTTTCATTTTCTCCTTTGTGTGTGTGTGCGAGCTTTCGTGTATCAAACGATGTAATGGACTATGTTGTAGGGTTAAACTGTGTAAAGGAATATCTACACCGTGAAGTGAAAGAATCAACACATGCAGAAGAGAAACAGCGGGTGTAGGTTGTGAACCTTGTTGATGATTGGTAACAAGAGGTATTATGTCATGTTACATCATACCGAGTACGCGTACATTGCGATGGAGAATGTAAATTGTGTGATTATGGACAGTTTAAAATATTTCTTCAACTACATCCATATATATCATGAGGTTCGCAGCGAAAGTTTTTAATAGCGTTTAAGGATGAGTATCGTTTGTTAAACAAAAAGGGTTGGACACATATTTCTCTCAAACAGATCGTCGGAGTGTTAATAAATGTGCATAGTTCGAGAAAGTACAATGGTGAATACCCATGAACGAAGATGTATGGTGCGCATTCCAGGGAGTGTGTGTGTGATAAAACATTAAAGCCGATATTACTTCATGCATCGCAGGTGGACAAATTCTCTAAACACCTACCCGGTATAGTGGGCTGCAAATATTCGGTTGATTCACCAGAGCGCCTCAGTTCTTTCATGTTGGAACAAACCCGTACACGAATCACTAACGCTTGGCATGACCCATTCCCCACACTTCCCGCCGAGCCAAACAGCGCACCGGCGGCCCATAGTCACATCAGAGCTTGACCCGACTGGACGTGCTCTCCTCACAATAGAAAACTAATAAAAGATGGAGCTTCCGTTAAGCAGTATCCTCAATGCAGTATACGATGTGTCCGTGTTGAAGTCAGTGCGTGTGTACAGGCGTAATACCGGTGCTGTTAATTATGTACTTGAAACGATATGTAACAGTCAAACTCTGGTAAACAGAATATTATTTATTTAAGTGTTGAGGAGATGAACAGAATCTTCGTGGTGGTTGAGAAGTGGGATGAGGACCGTTATAAAATACCTATAGGTGTAGGCACATAAAGAGAACAGATTAGTGATGCACCCTCATACGCCATTATTTGTACGCTGTGCATAAATCGTGATACAAACCAACCATGCGTTGATGTACGGCTAATGTGGAAGAATGCTGCTGACAATAATGCCCTAATCCCCACGCGAAACCGTTCCATTCTTGACAGAATGTTTGAGGTCGTCGGCTTCCGCAAACGTGTTGCTGATATGCGTTATCTTGACACGGTGCTTCAATACGCGTACACCGCCCTGCTCGATGATTTTACCAAGCAAGTGTAGGGAGGAACAAGGGGAGAATGGTTTGGAACTCGATGCGTATTTAGAAGGCACAGACTCCTCGAAATACCACGAACTTTGGTACGGACTTGAGAGGTACAGGCCTGAACTCACCTTCACTGTTCACCCTGAATAACTATTTCTTTATATAAAGCGCAGTTGTCAGCACGATTTAGGAGCAGACTTCAATTGCCGATATGAGTTATGAAGAAGTTTTTACAGTTGAAAAGCTCGGCTCGGAAAGAATAAACTCCCTTTTGGAAAGGAGTGTTTATAAACTTGAATTTAATGATGATGTTGTTGAAAACGATGCCATCTTTGTGCGTGCTTTTGATTGTATTCTATACCGTTTAAAGAGCGTGATAGTTTGACTCCCAATTGTAAAGTGGGTACAAAAATAGTATTAAACGAGTTGAAAGTCCTTCATATTGAATATAGACATCCGCATACTTTGAGTGGTGAATTAATGTTAAATCGTATTTATTGTGTAGTACAAAACAATGAGGATGTAACTGTGGACTTGCTTACGTGTAAGTTTAGTATTTTATTTAGGAGTGATAGAACTTAAAGTGTGTATTTTGATATATATATTAACCATGTATTGTATATAGACTTCTTCTGCACTATCTGTATATATAAGTGTGTATTTTTGATGCGTGTATATATATTAAACGTGTATTGTATATAGATTTCTTCTGTACTAGCTGTATTATTTTTGATTGTATATTTATTTAATATATATTTCCCGATTTGGAGCTGGATATATATATATATATATATATATATATATATATATATAATAATGTATACACTACGCCGTCATTCCTGGCGCTGACAGCTGGTGGCGCTGACAGCTGGCTTCTTATTTAATATATATTCCCCGATATGAATAAATATATCGGCAGAGGCGTACCGAAGGGGAGTGCGACAGGCAGGGGCGATCGCCCCCCTTGAGCTAATAAATTATTGTTATTTTCCCAGTAAAATTGCTAGGTTACAACAGGAATCGGGTGGGAAAAAAAAGGGGAGACCTCGAACTTTGGCTGTAAAATCCAAAGTTATGGTCAGATTTCAATATTCTTTTTCACACCCCACAACTAAGTAAATTTCCTTTACGGTGAGCGGATTTCAAAGAAAACTGATGAAAATTACAGATTTATTGAACATTTCTTTATGCCACTGGAAATTCTCCATTCACACTACGACTGCATTGTCGGGTCGGCAAAAAGAAAAAGGGAGACCTTTTAAATCCTTTATATCTCGGCAAATACGATACATAGAACCATGAAATTTTAGTATGTTAGTACTAGGTAATTTTATGGTTTTTATGCCATCTTTTAGCATTTTACCTGAGAAATTGGATTTATGGCGAATATTCCGGGAAAATCTTGCTAATCATAGGTTCAAGTTGATAATTAAAGCGATTTTAATTAACGTAAGCCTACTACTGGAGGTTTGGACAAGCTTCTCAAGAAAATCGATAAAACAGGAGATGCTAGAAGATGGCATACAAACCATAAAATTACCTAGTACTAGCATACTAAAATTTCATGGTTCAATGTATTGTATTTGCCGAGATATGGAGGATTTTAAAGATCTCCCTTTTTTTTTGCCGACCCGACAATGCAGTAGCAGTGTAAATGGAGAATTTCCAGTGGCATAAAGAAATGTTCAATAAATCCATAATTTTCATTAGTTTTCTTTGAAATCCGCTCACCGTATAGGAAATTTACTTAGTGTAGTTGTGGGGTGTGAAAAAAATATTGAAGTCTAACCATAACTTTGGATTTTACAGCCAAAGTTCGAGGTCTCCCTTTTTTTTTGCCCACCCGATATATATATTTCTTCTGTACTAGCTGTATTATTTTTGTTAAATAATTATTATTATTTTGTTAAATAATTATTCCTGTTTTTGCGTTTAATGCAATTCTTCTCTACTGTCCGTGTTATGTATGTGTTAAATAAATCCAATTGTTTTGCGACTAATGTATATACATACTCGATATACAGGGTGATCCGTTTGGGTATGGATAAAATAAAAACGCTGTGAGAATCTACCGAGAAGTGATACAGCGCTCATCTGTTACACGTGTGGTCATAAAATGTGGGAGTTTGTAATAGGTTATGCCATCCGCTGCCAAACGTACGAGCGCCATCTGCTGTCAGACTTATGAGACATATGCCAGTTTCGAAGATGGCTGCGAATGCACAACAGCGTGCAGGGGCGCATTTAGAGTGTGCGGGGCCTAGGGCCGGGTGAAACTGTGGGGCCCCAACCTAAAATATTGTGAAGTTTGTCTGGATGCACCCCCTTTTTTAATATCTCTAGTCACCTGTGTTTTTTACCTAAACAACCCCCAACCTAGCCGATTGTTAAATAATCAGTCCTTGATATAATAATCCGCAATAGCAGTAGTCAGTATATTAGTCACAATGTGATTCTTGATTATTTTATGATACTTTATAGCCGTCAATAACAGGTAAAGCAAGAACCAACGAGATATGTTGCAACACACAATAACTTTTTTCACCCTTTATTAAATCCTTTCTTCAAATTATGCTTTCAAATCATGTATGTATATTCAAGAAACACAAAATGGAAAATGATTACAGAGAAGTGACGCGACGTACCCGTTCAGAGGCTGGGCTACAACTAAACTCGGGTAGTCGCTTTCCGAAGCTCTGGGCAAGTTTAAAGGCATGAGAGCTGCCTGCAAAACATTTCCTAATATGGTATTTATTTATTTTCTCCTGATCACACACAGGATGGTTCATTATTATGATGGATACTGTACCCTTTTTTTATGGGATCAGTTTCCTGACAATAAACATTATCATTAATTATCATCATTATCATATTTTCACTACGTGTATTTTTTTATGATATATATATATATATATATATATATATATATATATATATATATATATATTATATATATATATATATATATATATATATATATATATTGTAGTCTTAGCTTTGGGTAGTTTTTATTATTACTTGTTTGAGTGTCTTATTTTTGTTTCCTTTTAGTCTTAATTTTTAGTTTTTAAATTTATTATTGTATGATTGTACTATTTTATGATATTTATATCCTTACAATAAAGCGTATCATTATCATAAGAAATTACTAACGTATATACTGTAAATATTATGATGTTTTAAATGCATGAAAAACAAATGCATCCTATTTGTATCGTAATGAAACATTTACATAATTTTATCTGAATATTGCAACGGAGAGGTAATGATAATATTAATAATAATAAAATTTAACTAATGATTATTGGAGCAGATTTCATGAACCAAAGTAATGATATAGTACGAAACAGGGCGAGTCTAAATGCGAAAAAGAAAAATGTGATGGATTACGCTACTTGATGCAGTGATGTAAAAAATGTAACAATAAAATTAATGTCGTTATTTGCATTAGCTATTTGGTTGTCACTGATTTAAAAGGATCGTCAATACTAATGAATTATTTATTATTGGTCGATAGAGAAACGAAGTTTGTATTTCTTATATTTGTTTGAAGTGAAGACTTGATAAGGATGGCAAAGGATCTATATCCATTTAATTGATCGATGAAATATTCCACTATAATTAATTTAACCTAACCTAACCTAACTTAATTGGACTTAACCTAACCTGTAGGACACTGTACGTAAAATATCCTGGAAATACCTTCATGCGGTAAGCGTAGAGAAGAGGGTTTATGGCGGAATTGGCGTGAGAAAGAATGATGGTGACAAAAAGGAGACCTTCAGGGACAGGACACTCGTTGCAGAAGGCCTGAACGCAGTTGATTGTGTACAAGGGAAACCAGCAGAAGAAGAAAAATAATACGATGATGCTCAAGTTCTTTGCTGCTTTTATCTCTCTTCCAATCGGTTTTGAAAGCTGTCGAAGGCAAACACATATGTTAAATTACTTACAGATATTATTATTATTATTATTATTATTATTATTATTATTATTATTATTATCCACAAAAATTACTTCTATAAAGAAGCTCCCCTTATAAGATTTTTTGCTTGTTGGTCTGCCATATTGTCGTTTTGAAGTGCAGTATATGTTAGAGCCATGCAGTCTGCACCATAAATCCATAATCCAATACCACTTACCCCATTTAAACTAACATCACAATTTAAAGAAAATTAATAAATTTCATGTTTTAGGTGTTTAAAAGCGTTCCAAATTAGAAAACAGAAAGCAACGTAATCTACTTTCACATACTGTATAGTATTTGTGTGAGTGGGAAAACAGAATGCAGTGAGGGATATAATGTTTGGAGCTATTGAAGAATAGGGACCCCAGCCTTCTTTAGTTAGCTTCATAAGGCTAACTAACGAAAATATCATGACCTCACCTAACCACTTGTCAAGGGCGTACAGTTAACCTAACGATTGGTTAGGTTAGGTCGTGATATTTTCGTTAGTTAGCCTTATAAGCCTAACTAAAGAAGGCTGGGGGTCTCTATTCTTCAATAGCTCCTAATGTTTTAGTAAGAAGGATAAATGAGAGGCGAGATTTAGTGTCTCGGAATGTCAATCGATCCTTCATCAATACATTGACATTTTCAGGAAGATGTGATCGGTTGAGTATAGATGCGAAGAGGGGATATAATTATCTAACGCTGTGGCTGGACATATGCCATTTCTGTAAATATTCTCTAGTGTCTTACGAAATGGGCAAGAGATGCGTGGCCACGAGGAAAATCAGAGGTAAACGTTATCTGTTATACGAGAGGACAATTGATTAATTTAATTTTGCCTTATGTTATACCAACTCAGCGCTAACTCACTCTAACATCCACCAACAACAACATCGACACCGCTACAAATAACCTGCAAACATACATAAACAGTATACAAGACTGGCTAAACAACACCAGCATTCCACACACTCACAGGACCAAAATACTTGGGGTCACATACAACACATCATTATCTTTTGCAAACCACATTCAGGACATTAAAAACAAATGTACGTCAAGACTTAACGCGCTTAGGGTACTAACAGGCACAAACTTTGCACACCAGCAGGAAACAACATCACTCATATACAAGCAATATATTCGCTCAGTTATGGACTATGCTACTGTAGCTCATGCTGGGCACCGATTATCTC
The DNA here is from genome assembly GCA_023014485.1 of Bathynomus jamesi. NCBI lineage: Eukaryota > Metazoa > Arthropoda > Malacostraca > Isopoda > Cirolanidae > Bathynomus > Bathynomus jamesi. Next base: position 383,828 of record JAJOZX010001422.1, read on the forward strand.
AAACACCCACATAAACACCTTACAGACAATACAAAACAACGCACTTTGTATCATTACAGGATGTAGTGGATGTACTCAAACAACACTAATAGAACACCTGCGCACAGAAACAAAAATACTGAAAATTAGGGAACATTTAAACATGAGGGGAACCCAATTCATGGCAGCAATGACAACTAACCCACAACACCCTTGCCATTAAGGTAACACCAAAGAGACATTATAACCAAATACTCCATTCCATACCACGCCCCACAGACATCACACAGTACAGAAAACACGTACACACACACACCTAACCCACAAAGCACTGACACGACTCGGTCTGAATGCGGTCCTAGGTGCGAAGCCGCCACCCATTGACAGGTCAGAGACCAGCCTGAGCAGATCGGATCGAGTTAACTTAGCATGATTCCAATGTGGACATCACCCCAACTTACAGACATATAAACACAGACTAGACAACTCCACAGACGACACCTGCCACCTGTGCCAGGACACACCACAAACAATTGAACACATTATGACAGAGTGTACCGCTCTAGCACAACAACGAACACAACACAACATCACTAGTGCGCTGAACCTCTGGTCCACTCCGGAGAGGGCGATCGGTTACCTGCGTGCCGCCGGCTTGCTCGATCAGGGTGGGCTGATCGGCTAACCAACAACAACACCAACAACTCAGCAGCAACTCTCTCCATGAAGTTCAAAAGTAAGGGCTGCGATACTCCAGCTGAGAACGTTTTTTTTTTATGCAGTGGTGTTATTTAAAATTTTAAGTTTGTTAATAAACGTCTAGAAATAGAAGCTAAACTGGGTCTCCATGATGCTTGGATGTTGTAATGGAACGAATTATTCCTCTAATGATAGGGTGTTGACTAATACGGTTTCCAAAAGTTATTATTGCGTATGAATTCTTACACTTCACAAATTTAACAATACTTTACGAATCACTGTATTACGTTTTATAAATTAATCCAAACTTTGTGGAATATGTCATTCTTGCATTAAAAATTAAAACACTTACAGTAAAGACATGAGCAAAAAACTAAAATATGAGTACTATGACGAGTGATATCATTCACTGCCTACGAGTCAATATGATTGGTCATAGTTGAAATGAGAATATAGTAAGCAGAAAGACAAAAGAGAATCTAGAACGGGTCTTTCAAGAACTCCAAATTTTCATGCAGGAAGGAGGGGCCAAGGGCGAATGCCCGCAGAAATGACCCTCACCCCCAATAGAAAGAGAAGAAGAGAGCCAAAATACAAATGTTGTTTTTAATCCATTTTTTTTATCTTGAAAAGATTGTGTAGTGTATGAGCTGCATATATATATATATATATATATATATATATATATATATATATATATATGTAGTAAGGAATAGAGGGAAAAGTTTGTGTTTGAAAGCATGCTGGACTGCTCACAGGGTAGATGAGACACGGAAAAAGATCAACTAAGGAGGACAGTGACAGGAGAAACAGGAGTTCTAGCACTCCCTATCTCCCGCTTAACGTCCCCTCGAGGAGTACTTCCCTGGTCGATTGGATTCTACAGTCTCCTCCCTTGAAAATCAGAACACGAGCATTTCTTATTAGCTACATTTTCCAGCCATACAACAAAGAGGCAAACTAGAAATTAAAGAATAAGTAAGAATAAGATTAATGGTAACCATACTAATTGGCAGAAAATGAGTTCAGTTGACTTATTTCTCAGAATGTCTGAAAGATAAGGTCAAGGGCAAATCCGGAAACATAAATACTTTAGTAGGGGTCGAGACCCGTCTTCAGAATTGAAGTTTGGTAAAACTTTTCTAGTCTTTTATAATATTGATAAGTAATGGTTATGTGGTTGTGAATTTGTGAAATATTAAACACCTAAACTAATGGCTGGCAAGGGAGAAACTACAGAGGTGTCATTCGTTATTAAAGAGTCTTACTTTTAAAATCTTATCCTTTAACACGAAAAGAGTCAGAAAGCTTAATAGTCATGGTGGTAGGCACAATATAATACAAATAATGAGATGGATCGAGAGGAGCTGCAGCAGAGACAGAATAAGTTCAGTATTTAATAACGAGTAGAGCGTAAGTACGAGGTTAGCAGAATAAAATATATCGATTTAACATATTGTTCGGGTGTAAAATGATAGGGAACGTTTAATCTTTAAAGAGTTAAAAAAAAAATTATTGCTCAATATACAGGGTGTCCCATAAGTCCAGCATCATAGGAGAAATTAATATTTTTCTATTTCTACAAACCATAATTCATATGCTCGGGATGCCAATTTCCCGTCCACCATTCTGTTCAGTGACGAGGCTGTTTTTTTATGGAAATGGTGAGGTAAATCGACAGAACACCCGCTACTGGTCTCAAAACAACCCTCACTGTTATACCTCTTCAATGGAACAAGGTGCATCTCGGGTGATGGTATGGTGTGGCATTTGGAAGGATCGCATCATAGGCCCCCTCTTTTTCGATGAACATGTCACTGGAGGCACCTACCTACGTATGCTCAAGGAAGAAGCATTTCCCAGTGTCTTGAACGAAGAAGGAAATTTCACAACATGGTTCAAGCAAGACGGCGCTCCTGCACATTACAGCACCCAAGTAAAGGAATATCTGTACCAACAATTCCCTGGTCACTGGATAGGACGTCGAGGGCCTGTGGAATGGCCAGCTAGAAGCCCGGATCTCACGCCACTAGATTTTTATCTCTGGGGCCACTTGAAAGCGCTGGTATACGCAGAGAAAATTAGGAGTGTTGAACATTTGCGGCAGCGCATTATTGGGGCATGTAACACCATTACTCCTGACATCATTCACCGTGTGCTTGCTGACTGGGTATCACGTCTGAATTTGTATATTAAAAACAATGGTGGACATATTGAGCACGTTCTGTAAATAAAAGCTTTTGTTTTGCCTTTTTTTATTATTTTTCCTATGATGCCGGACTTATGGGACACCCTGTATACCAAGAAGGCAGATGTGAGAAAAAGTCTTAAGCCATCCTTCCATTTAGATGTTAGTCTTCCATGCAGTGTCCGACTACATGAAAAATTTATTGACCGATTCATTTAAAATTAATTCAGTTCAAGGATGTTTGGCTCAGCAAAAGCATTAAGAGAAAAATAGAGCACCAGAAGAATTTAGCTTCACTAAAGTGCGGGAGTTTCAAAATATATGTTAGTACATCCACAGTTCGAGAAAAGCAAGAAAGCGAAGCCAGCAAAACAGTAAACTTAACCACACAGCCTAATATTTCATATAAAACAAGTGTATTCCGAATGTTTGCGTGGCAATGAGAAATAGTTCATATCAGAACACGAATCAACCCACTTGCATTGTACTCAATGACATCAACATCACCCGAGCAATGGTGTGAACAGGATACGTTGTCAATGTTAGTTTAACAAGAACACTTGAAATTCTTAAGTTTAAACTAACGGCGAGATGATGTTAATCAGAACAGGTACATGTTAAAAATAACTATCGCAACAGACCAACTACAAGAGCGAGGCAACCATGACGTGCACCCACCTCTCACGGTAAACTCGGAATGGACTACTGGAAAGCTTGATATTATACCGATGGGTGTACAGTGTGAGATGGAAAATAACCCCGAACGAGGAACAAACGGCAAGACTGGGGAACAAGCTTCCAGCAACCAAGCCAGTTTCTTATGGTACCAGCCCAGTTTTTCATGGGGTCATCACCAGGCGTGATTTGGTTCGTCTTATTATCACCTATAAAAAATAAGGTTACAAAGCTATTTATGCGCTGAATGAAGAATTTTGTAAGGTGGTTGACAGATTTTGCAGTATTAAAATATTGTGCTCTGTTACAGTCACCGTATTTGCAGTATCATCTCCCAATCGACTAGTAAATAGTTTTGAGGTGAATGTTTGGTTTATGGGGTATAAAAGTGACAATAAATTATGGAAATGTCAATGTGGAACTTCATTTTTTATTCAAAGAAGTTTACCAGATTTAAAGTTAAAGTTAAAGTTTTAATACACTAGCCTCAGTTCTTAAATGCAAATGAGGTTATCAAACTTTGCATGGCTCTAATGCATACAGGTTGGACCAAGAGTAAGGAAACATGTTTGACGGGCCACATTTTGCATCGTGGTTGCACTTGTTGTACAGGACGCGATTTTCAGGTGTTTTAGGCGATTTAATCACAGATACACGCCTATAGGCTAGGCCTAAGTGGAATATTCTTCACGACTTATTATTTTTCATTTACTAGGGCGCAGCTGAATTTGCTCGTCAGTCCAGAAGCATTATGGCCGGACTCCTCCAACACATAAGAACATTTTGAAATTTGTACAAATGTTCGACGAAACCGGAAGTGTCCAGAATGCTCACAAGACCGGACGACCCTCAACAAAAAGTTTCCTGGTCGGTGGATCGGGCAGCGTGGTTCGATTGATTGGCCAGCACTCTTTGGATTTGACTCCGACTGATTTCTTTTTATGTGGTACAATCAGGGTTGGAAAAACCCAGGTTTTTCACCAAAAAAAAACCAACTGGGTTTTTGCTGGGTTTTTGGGTTTTGGGGTTTTTGATAGGCTGAATTTTTTTTTAGAAAGGTTCGATAATTATGTAGTGCCTAATATATCTATTATTTTATTAATTTATTTATCTAATCTACAATATATATTAAAAAAACATCTTTATTTCACAGAAAGTTCAGATATGAGAGATGATAATGACATAATAGAATTTTCTCCATTTTAATTTTAGATCTTTCCTTTATTTCTTAACAGCAGATTTCAGTTTTATTTAGACCTAACTCAAATTTAAATTTTTAAGATGCCAAACTCAAAGAGTTATAGAGGTGGAAGATCTAAAGCTAGGGAATGGGACGAGGTGACTTTATTAAGTGATCAGCCCACTAGAGTACTATGCAATTATTGCAAAGAAAGTATCACTCGGAAAATTGAGAGAGTGAAACATCATCTAGAGAAATGCAATAAAAGAAAAGTGGAATGTTTTGAAAATGAGGCAAGAGGTATGCCGAGACTCGAATTTGGAGCATCATTTGAAACTGATTCACTTCCTCCAACTTTGGCTTCTGGCAAAGATGATCCAAAGATTATAAGTGAAAATGTGCCTGAAATGAGTGACACCAGTGCAGGTTCTTCATCATCCACATTCTGTCATTCAACACCAATAAAGCATAAAAGGCAAAGATCAATTACACCATTTGTGGTAAGAACGACTGTGGACCAAAAGGAAGAATTAGATTTGCAAGTTGCAAGGTTCTTTTTTTCAGCTAACATACCCTTGAACGTTTTAGAAAATAAAGAATTTATAAAATTAATCAAAGATCTAAGATCAGGATATGAACCACCAAACAGAAAAAGGTTGGCACCTGATCTGTTAATAAAAGTTAATGATGAAGTAATCCATGAAATGAAGAATGACCTTAATCTTGATGATTGTACCATTACCCTTACACAAGATGGCTGGAGTTCAGTAGGTAATGATCCTATTATTGCGCACAGTATTCATAATGGAAAAAAGCCATATCTGATTTCAGCAGTAGATGCTGGAAGTACAAAAATGACAGCAGAATACTGTGCACAGTTAGCTAGAGAAGCAATAACAAAAACTAAAGAAATATATGGCATTGATGTAAGTATAACTATTTTGTAGGTACATTTTATTTTAGTTATAAACTGAATGTAATTTCTCCGCCTTGGTATACTCAAATGCTCAGTTCCTTATGAGTTATGACATTTTATTTTCAGGTATTTGCTATATGCACTGATAACGAAAACAAAATGATAAGAATGAGAGAAATTCTTAAGGAGGACAACTACAGTCTTATCACTTATGGCTGTTCAGCACACCATCTAAACTTGGTAGAAAAAGATGTCTCCCCAAAATCAGTTCTCAAGCATGTTGTAGAAATTAACAAATATTTCCGAAACCATCACCAACCTCATGTAAGCTAAAAACAAATCCAATAAATTAGCTACTGTCAGCTTTACTTTTATGCATTAACACTGTCAATGTTAGCATTAGCACTGTCACCAGTGTGAATCCTAATTCACGACTCATTAATAAGTTGCATAGGCTATTTATTTATGCTGTCAAATCCAGCAATATTTGTAATAAAAATTTATATTTTAGGGTTGGTTAATGGAGAAAGGAGGTATGATGCCGCAACTACCAAATGAAACCAGATGGAATTCTCAGTTAGAATGCATAAAAACCTATTTGTCAAATTACTCTCTATATATGGAAATAAGAGGAGAGCATATTGAAGACATTGATCACAACATCGGAAAATTGATAGATAACTTATCTATACAGAGAGAGGCACTCAATTTACAGTCACAACTCTTACTTGTTGGAAATGCTCTAGATAAGGTGTGTTTATATTATGCAGTTAAAATTACTTAACTTTAAATACCAATATTAATTTCAAGATATTTTATAGACTTATAGTGCACATTTTATTTATAGAATCCTGTACTAAAGCACTACTAATAAATAATTAAAATACACTTCATTTTATATGTGTTGTAACTTGTAACAAAAAATAAATTCTAACAATGCATAATTCTAAATGTTTACAGATGTTTTCATTCAGCCATATATAACTTTATAGTTTTTATTTTTTTGTTACAGTTGCAGGCTGATAATACAACATTATCTGATGCTGTTGAAATTTGGCTCAATTTAATCCAAGATGAAAAATTAGCTCCATACAAAGAAGATATTATTAAGAGATTTAAAAAAGCTATGGAGCCATGTCATCTTTTGGCAAATATAACTGACCCAAAGTATGAAGGTAAAGAGGACCTAAATGCTTAACTACTATCAATATATAAAACATAGGTAACTCAACTGTATGGGCAGAAGAGTTTTCTCTAATCTGAATCAAATCATCTGGCATTGCCATATTAGATAACAATTAGCATAAATTAGATACCATAACATAAATTATATAATCTATATTATTAGCTTTAATTTTGTTTCCACACAGTTCTATTATTTTTCAGGACAAAAACTGAATAGAGTTCAAGAGGAAGAGGCTGAAGAATGGCTGATTGAAATAAATTCAGAATATATGGCAGGATATTATGCATTCCGCTTAAAAGACGCACTAATTTTTCCTCCTTATTTATTCAAAGATAGTATAGTGAGCTCTACATCAGCTAGTAATTGGTGGAAAATTGTTGAAATGAAAAAAAAAAGAGACCAGGTTACCATTAGGTTTTGCTAAATTTATGAGATCTATTCATAGTTGTCCGGCCAGTTCCGGATCATTGGAAAGATTTTTTTCAACGTTTGGCTTGGTATGGAGTAAAATGCGAAATAGGTTAGGGAAAGAAAAGGCAGAAATGTTGGTTCGAATCTACCACCACCTATGGTCAAAAGATGCTGAACATACTGATCAATAATTATAATCAGTATTAGGTACCACTTAAATTATTTAAATTATAAAGCTGAAAAGAAACATGATTTATTTTTAGATATAGGTAGCCAATTAGAAGATAGATAAACTAGATACAGTATTAGATATAAGGTTCATAATGAAACATGTCAAATAAATAGTTTCTGGAAATTTTAGTTTATATTGGCCTTATCACATTAATTATAGTTTATAGTTGTTAATATATAAGACTGCATAACCATATTATAAAAAATGCCAAGTTAAAAATAAGTTTATGAGAAGTAAATTGATATGGGTTTTTAGATTGGGTTTTTGGTGGGTTTTTGGTCTTGGGTTTTTGGGTTTGGGTTTTTGGGTACCAACCCTGGGTACAATCAAAGATTCTGGCTATGTCACAAAATCTTGGACTCTTCCAACACTCAAAGATGCTATCGTTACTGCAATGCAGTGCTTTACAGCAGTTATGCCAACAAGTTTGTCAATCAATAACAGTAAAATTGCAGCTTTGCAAAGACTACGTGAACTTGATGAAAATCTTTACTGATATGACTACTTAAAAAAATTTATAAGAATTCAAGCGTGTTTTCTTACTTTGGACTATCCTGTAGGCAGCGCCGGCCTTAGGATATTTCGGGCCCTGTGCAGAGTATACTGTACGGGCCCCCATGACACAAGTCAAATTGTTTTTCACTGCTAATCATTTTATTTTAGTAGATTGTTAACAAGTACAACAAGTAAAATTTAACTATACAAGTGCACCTGTAACAGAATACCAACAGACCAACAGCCTTTACTATTATTACTACTTATTACTTTATTATTATCAAATATTTAAACTATCATAAGAGGTTTCAACCAGCGCCGGCCTTAGGATATTTAATTAGGAATAGGATAATTCAATTTAATTAGGATATTCAACAAAAGTAAATACACAAAATAAAGTTTGTAAATATACAAAAAAGAAAATAACTTAATCAACTACAAATTAATATTTGGCAATTGTAATATAAGAATACTAAAACATAAAAGAATTAACTAGATTTAATAAAAATAAACATAAACCAATTGCAGGTATATATAAGTAACAAAAATCTTTTCATTAAAATCTATCTACTGTTTTAAATGACTGAGAAGAAAAGAAAAATGAAGCTAATAAACAAATATATATTACACAATATTACACAAATAAATTACATTAATTTACACCAATTTTGGCACTCTGACGTCGATGGTAAATTTCTGTGAAATTTTCGGGCCCCCCTAAGTTGCGGGCCCTGTGCGACCGCACGGTTCGCACACCCCTAAGGCCGGCACTGCTGTAGGTTTCATAAATATATGAATAAAAACTGATTTTAGCTGAAAGAAGGACTTATCGGTAAGAACTAAGAAAATGATTTGAATAATATGTATAAATAAATCTATCTTCATTTGAAATAAACCTGATCCTTAATCAATAATATAAAGTATATATACACGGGTTATCAAAAAAAGAGGCTCTAATTTGAATTGCTTATATTTATTAAAGTATTTCAATTACAGCACAAGTTTTACTGTCACAACAGCAATGAAGCACGGGGAATTTTATCCACGTGAAAAGAAACAAGAAAGGGTTCTTTTGCATTATCCTCCAACACTAATTTTTTTATATAATGTTGATTTGGTTTTGGTTATGGTACTTTATTTTCCTTCCATTATAAAAACAATTAGTGTTGGGATTAGGTTAGGTTAGGTTAGGTTTGGTTAGGTTAGGTTACGTTAAAAACAGCCCGCCGCAGGCGTTAGCCGTAGTTAGCCGGCTTCAAGTTAGGTTAGGTTAGGTTAGGTTAGGTTAAGAATATTTATTCATATAACTAATGATGTAATTTCAGAATATTTTGCTTAAAAGTGTTTTGCTAACGTACTTTATTTTCCTTCCATTATAAAAAAAAATTAGTGTTGGGAGGATAATGCAAAAGTACCCAAGAAAGGGCAAGATCACATACGGCAAATGCCGTTCTTGATTTTCTTAGTGAACATTTTCATGATAAAGTTATCTCGAATCACTATCCTGGACGCTTTTGGATTTGGATGGTCCTGGCCACCGTACTCACTAGATTTGAATCCATGTTATTATTTCGTATGGGGATTCGTTAAGGACAATGTGTACAGGAGTAAGCCACATACGGTCGAACAATTAAAGGCAGAAATTACAGCTTCTGCGCAGAGCATCACTAATGAAACACTAGCTCGGGTTATGGAAAATTTCAGTAGACGTTTGCAAATGGTGTCAGATGCACAGGGATCACATATTGAAAATGTTTTCATGTATATGAATAAAATTTCCCGTGCTTCATTGTTGTTGTGACAACAGAACCAGTGTAATTTAAATAATTTAATAAATATAAGCAATTCAAATTGGAGCTTTTGTTTTTGATGACCCGTTATATAACGCCCTCAAATAATTGAAAAACAGGCGCTACAGCGATTTTAAGTTATAATTTTATTGGATTCCGACTAATTTTGAATAAGTTTTATTCGATATTTGTTACTTATTAGAAGTAATATTTGTCGTAAAATGATTCCCAACCACGGTCCACAAATGAAAATACACAAAGTGAAAAATCCACATTTAAGAAAAAAAGTTTCTTGATCTGAGAAACAATGTCACTCCATTTTCGTTCGAGGTAAAGGCGCCGAATTGGAACGGTTAATGTTTCCTAACCTAACTTAATTTAACCTAACCTAATCTAACATTAGTCTACCCTAACCTAACCTAACCTAACCTACCGTAACCTAAATTAACCCGGACCAAAATAGGAAAGTCGTGGATGAGAATAAGAATGGCATGAATTAGGAATAGACCGATTTGAAAATGCCTCCTTTAAAATTCTCGCTCTCAGCTTTTCCACTCTTGGGCGCGGAATGAAATGGAAATGACATTGAGTGGAGTGATATCTTGAAGTGATATTTTTAAAAAAGGAAAGTCATTTCAATTTTAGTTTCTTTTTGAAAGCAATTTTTTGTCATATTAATGTATATATTTTTATTACATGCAAATATTACTATGATATTATTATTATGGTGCATTTCTTATGGGTGTTATGAGAATTTATTAAACTAGTTGTACTTTATAAATTTTTACCCATATAAGCTTACGAGACGTTTGTATTAATATCTATGCAGAGTAGAATCAATTCTACTTCTTATCCCTCGCTATTACTCAGTGATTTTGCGAGTAACAACAATACTCTACTACACTTTTCGGTAACACTCCCCTCATAGAAAAGTAATAAGTAAACCTTTTTCTCGAAAGAGGAATAATGTTAGACCTTATCAGACCCGGTCAGCGAAGGAACATGCCCTAAATCTTAAAATCCTTTCCAGACATTACGTACTTGGGGAGTAAATGATCCGCTGTCGCTTTTGCAGGCGTTGGCATTCTGGTGGGCCGTTGTTGGTGGTGTGGTTACCGTGAGACTAGAGGAGGACTGAGTGACAACGACAGCTGTTGAAGGGGTAGAAACCTCTCCGGGCTTTTCTTCTTTTCTTCTACTGGAGAAGCAAGTCATGCCTTTAAGGCTGTGCCTCAGGTTTTGAACGTTGAATGGATTGCTTTTTGTGTGTCGAGGCATCGCGTTTTTCGTCAAGAAAGATTTCGTGTCTGGCCCGAACGTACTTTCCGCTTCTGGTGGACTTTGCTTTGCTGGCGAAGCAATATGACGAAGCTTAAAAGAAAGTAAGAGATTAAATTTGTCTCATTGTTTAATGAATTTCTAAAAAATTAAATTAATTTCTTAGAAAAGATGTATTTTTACAGTAAATTAAATATTTTACTAAAAAAGTTTAAAAGTATTTTGTTTTCAAGAAAACATATTTCAAGTCTATGGATATTACACAAAATGAAATGATTAAAATATCAATGACTAATATGACGAAAGGGTGGACATTTATATAAATATAAAATGAGTGATGCTAAAATAAACTCATATCAGAATCAACAAAATTTTATTCAGCTTCAGATCTTTGGCTGTCATGCATAAGAAGGAGTTAGAAATGGATAAGGATTTACATATACATACATACATACAAACATCATCAAAAAATCTCATTTCCTAGAGATTTGGGGTGAGAAGGCAGAAACAACCCGGATGTAAAGTACGGAAGGTAGTGAAAAGGAGAAAAGGCAGAAAGTAAAACGTACATATCCTTTCACACATACGCCATGGTGGTGGCGTTTCAAGGCCTTGTCAAAAATAGAAGAGGCAAAGTCTCGAACTTATATACTTCTAACAAACCTCTTTCATTCGAGCCGACTTGTAGCCACTTCTCATGCATCACCCAGATCAAGTCCACACTTACTCACGCAGTTATTCACCATGTCCATCCATCTTTTTCTCAGCCTTCCTCTCCTCCTTCTATCTTCGCAAACACTCTTTTACACTCTTTTCACAACTCTATCATCTTCCATTCTTTCAACATTTACTTACCACTTTAACACAATTTCTACAATTTTCATTTCCACTAACTTCTGAACACCACATCTTTCTAGAACAACACGATTCCATCATTCACAAAAGTGGATTTTTACAGAACTAGATCCAAATTGCAAATGGCTTTATGTAAATATTTGTAATCACTTGGTTTTCTATCTATTTATCTATCTATCTATCTATCTATCTATCTATCTATATATATATATATATATATATATATTATATATATATATATATATATATATTATAACTTTTTATGGTGGTTGGTGTTTGTCTTCGAACAAATGTTCAGGGTAGACCTGAGTTCGACCTACCTGCAGTATCCCGCTTCATTTGGAGGACTTGATGTTAGAGAGAGATAATCTCTACTCTCATCCTGCTTTCATACCTTGAGGGCATTACTGGGAGGGTGATCCACCCAAAAAAAATTTCTCGAATTTTCTGTGGGTTAGTCCGGCATTTGATGCCTTTCCACTGAAAAAGAATTTATGCAAAATTTCAGCTTCATTGAAGAAGGTTTAAAGGTGTCCCTGGGCATCTGAAGTTTTCACTCTTCAGGTCACGGGGTAGCAATTAACAGAAACTACATCAGTTTTCTTTTACGATGGCAATGGGGAGAGGAACGTAGAGACCAGGATGCAGGCCCACCCCAGATCCGATCTAGCAAGAATGTATAAATAATTATTATGAAACTACGAAATTATGAAATTTATGAAGCTTGGCTTGCTATAGACTTTCCGATATGTCTTCACGTTCCTCCATCATCGGAGTTTTTTCGAAATTTATTCCACAAAACTCGTTTTCACTCAAAAAAAAACACTGTTAACAACATAAAATGATGACCAAAGGCCAATATTTTCATTTTTCAAGTAGTCGCTTAACCAGAGCTTCCTTCTCCGAATCTAGAAAACGTTTCCGATAGTCTTTTACCACCTGAATCAGAAAGGCATAATGGAGCCTATAGCAAGCTTCATAAATTTCATAACCATAAAGACTGTTCATACGTTCTTCTTGTATCGATTCTGGAGTGGGCCTGCAGCCTGACCTCCACGTTCCCTCCCACTTAACATTGAAGAATGAAAATTGATGAAGTGTTTGTTTATTTGTAACTCGTGTTTTAAAGAGTGAAAATTTCAAGTGCCTGCAGGTACTTCTAAACCTTCTTCAGCCAAGCTGAAATTTTGCATGAATTCCTTGTCAGTCGAAAGGCATCAAATGCGGATTAGCCCACATAAAATCTGTTGAGATGATTCTTAAAATTATTCGGGTTGATCTGGTGAAGGTTTTTCAGTTATTCTGGCAGCACGTTAAAGAGTTTTGGTCTCTGTATTCTGAGAATGTTTTCCATCGTCGTTTTCATGGCCTCTTGTCCCACCGCATCTGGGTCCCTGGGATATCACAGAATCTATTTCTTCTCTCATTCTAGTGTATTTTTATTTTATTTCTAAAGTCTGCCATATATATTTCGAGTATTTTTCATGTGTATATATTGCGTATCACTGCTTCTTTCCAAGGAGTAAGTTTTAGGGATTATAGTCGAGACCAGGAGTCTTCATCTTTCGTTTCCTCTATCTTTGAGGTAAAAGTCCTTTGTATTGCTTCTATGTTTGGCACGTTTGCAATGGGCTTGTGAGTACCGAGCAATAATTAGTTATTGATGAGACTAAATTCTTCCATTCTGCATCCGATGACATTATTACTCCAAGATGCCTGACTTGCTGGTTTGGTGTTTTTTGTCTTGCAGTGTCACGTACTCTATACTCTGTAGCTCGTTGTTGGTACCATATCTTATGAGTTGGGATTTTCCTCATAAATTTTCGTATTGCATGTTGTCTTCCGCCTACCCGAATAGTGTCTCACTGTTATTGTGTAATTTTTCAATGTCACCTTCATTTTATAATTCCTTGCGTGTCGTTTTGTCGTCTGCGAAGCACAATGCGACACTGTCTTTAATATCTCCATTTATTTCTGCAATCATTATTATAACAGCAAGGGAACTAATACTGTACTGTGTGGAACAGCGCTGATGACTTCTGAAATTTCTGAGTTATTTCCATCTACCGATAATCTTTGTGTTCTTTGGGTCAGAATATCAACTGTCCGCCATCCCAATTTTCCAGTAACTTTTGTTTTCTGAAGTTTATGTTTTCTGAAGTTTATGTTTTCTGAAGTTTATGTTTTCTGAAGTTTATCCCATGATCGCATTTATCGAAGGCTTAAGCAAAATCAGTGTATCGTATATTACATCTACACGTATTTTGACTTTGAAAACAATGCTTCCAGTATTTTCTCTTGGTGATCTAATAACTGTGATAGCCATGATCTTTCAGCCCTGTATCCATATCGGTTCGGATTGAATAATTTCTTTTCTCGTAGGTAGTAAGCAATTATGTGTCTAATTACACGTTCAAAGCGCCTTATAAGAAGGGAGGTAAGTGCTACTAGGTGATTACTGTTAGGCATTGCTCTGTTTCTTCCTTTGAATAAAGGAGCGATGTTCATGTTCTTTAATGGGAGTTGGATTTATTCTGTGATGAGTGTTTTTTTCCAGAATAAGTATAGTGGCTCGGATATACTCCAGGGACGCTGGAACAGGGACTGCGGCGGGGTCGGCTGCCCCAACAACCTTAAAACCTAGGGCGACCCCCACCAACTTTTCATAGTAGCCAAACACCATATTGGGCAAATCGTTCTACGCAAGCAAAGAATTGACATAAATTCCCCCTATTTTGCTGGTTTGGCACCTATACTCAGCACTACTTTTCTAATTTGTTTTATAATTAATTACTCTCCTTTACATGACTTACTTGAACATTTGGCCTTTTTTTTCTTTATGGTGAGTAGGCAAGCCTTTTTGCCTTCGTTTTCGGTCACCTTTGGCCATTTTTGTCATTAGAAAACCTGGCAGCCATAATCAACAGTTCTAAATACAACTGTGATCAATTAATGTCAAACATGTTTCAGCAACCTTAATCGATAAGCGCTTTGAAAATGAAAAGATCTCAGCCGACTCTTTTGGTATTTTTTGCAAGGAAAAAGACTCAATCAAGGTGGGTATACCCTTTTACTATTTTTCTTTTTTGCGCTAGGTACCTAGTTTATGTTAACGAAACGTCATCGAGAGACTTGTTTTATTATACATGAGAAAATATTGAGCAGCTAAGGGCCACGTGAACCAATTCAGGGCACCCATTTGGTTTAAATCGTACTATCTTTTAGAGTAACAGAGATATTCTTGTCCAAGTAAATTGCAAATGAAATTTAACTTTGAACACTATGCAAAATAACGTAAATAGGCAGACAGAGCAAGGAACATATATTTACCAAATCGATGGACATTGGGCATGATCTATATGAAACAGAAATGTTAGAAAAAATTGACTTTTGTATATGATTTAATTACAAGTAACAAGGGCGCGGGGACGGATGCTCCCGCAACTTTAAGATCGTTGGGGCGATGCCCCCAACTTCAAAATACTTGCCGCGCCACTGATATACTCTCTTTTCATTTTTTGGAAACATGGCACTCCATGTGTCTGGCCTTGGTACTGAAATTTCTCGTATTTGTGTCAGAATTTTAATTACACTTCCTTCCTTTTGAGAATTCAAAATCAGTTAATATATTCGTGTCCCACTGATTTGTATCTTTGAAGAATTGATCCGAAATTTTTATTTTCATCTCAGGCTTTGTGGTGCTGAACACAGAGCTGAATTTTCCTTAATAGTTCGTTCATCTCTTCTTGGTAATTTGTGTATTCGTTTACCCAATCTTTTAGCAGACTCTATTTCATTTTCATTTGCGCAAAGGTGTAAGAATATTTTGGGTTATTTTTTGTTTCCTACTACCTTGTTTTTCTTCTAATTTGTCTTGCGGATTAATGTTTGTTTTAGGTTTGTTTCTGTTTGCGTAGTTTTTTTCCCACCTATCTTGAGTCTCCTGACGTCCGTTCATCATTTGGATACTTTTTACGGTTTGTTTCCATTGTCTAAATAATGTTCTGATTTTTCTCTCCAGTTTTCTACGTTTTGTTTTTGATATCTTCGAAACATGTTTCAGCAATATAAGTTTAGTTTCGTTTTCTACTATAAGTAGTATGTCTTGTTGTTTTTGTTAAGCGAAGTTGCACTAGCGTATGATTGGGCTAGGTACAGTTGCCCGCATATGTAATGTTCCTCGCCTCATAGACGCCGCAGTGATAGTCAAGGTACCCCAACTGGAGGGAAGGTGGGGTGGAGGGGGGACAACCTAGTCCAACAGTATATAACACAGACATAATACTGTATATCTAAAGGACAATTGCATGTGCAGTCATTGACATACAGGTAATTATATTGTAATGTCTGTGTTCATAAAGATAAACAATTAATATGATCTTGAACAGCGTTGAACTCCATGTAGTTTACAAGTCTTATACAGTAACTAACGGAGCGACCCAGCGTTGCCCGGATGGAAGTTGAACGCTATATATATATATATATGCCCGGTTAGGTTAATCGAATGCCCGGTTAGGTCAACTGAATGCCCGATTAGAGTAATTGAATGCCCGGTTAGGTTAATTGTACGCCCTTGACGATTGGTTAGGTTAAGTCGTGATATTTTCGTTAGTTTTAACAAAAATATCACGACTTAACCTAATTAATCGTCAAGGGCGTATAGCTGACCTAACCAGGCATTCATTTAACCAAACAGGGCATTCAATAATTTTACCGTGGGTTTCGATATATATATATATATATATATATATATATATATATATATATATGCTGCAAACCCACAAGGAAAAAGAAAAACGATTCCAAGGCCTTTCGTGTATTCAAAGCTACACCTCGTCAGGGAATGAAGTTAAAAGGCGAGATGCCCATAAATATATACAACGTACAGGAAAAACAAAACAATTAGCACATACTTAACAAGGGTTAATGAGAGGCAAAAGAAATTTTAACATGATATCGTCAATTTTATAAGTCCCCGAACTGTTATTGAAATTGTTTTTAAAATGAATAAATGCACATTCTAGAATATTTCGTTCTATTATATCTCTGTTTTTAACAAGCGCTTTAGAACTATCCCACTTGATGCTATGGTTACATCTATACATATGGTTAAATAAAGCATTGGAAGTACTAGCTGTTCTACAAGCATATTTATGCTGTTTTACCCTAATATCTAACGTTTTACCGGTTTGGCCTATATATACTGAGTTACATTGTGTACATCCGATCGAATACACACAACCAACAACATTATCAGGGCTATTCTTTATTAGGCGTGATTTAACAGTATTATTATACTTAAAGATTACATTAATGCCAATTGCTTTAAGTACAGTTGGAAGGTATTGAAAATTAACATGGTAAGGTAGGCTAAGGATATTTTTACGCTGAAATTCCTTTACAATTACATTATTATAATACCTATTCTTGGCTTTCTTAAGACAGTTATCTAAAAATGAAATAGGATAACATAATTTAGTACCAATATTCATGATATTGCATAACTCTCGGAATCTAAAAATTCAGGACTGACAACTCTCAATGCTCGAAGAAACATAGCAGAGAAAATAGAGGATTTAATCGAAGGATGATGGTCAGAATAAAAATGCACGTAAGAGTTATTATTAGTAAGCTTACGGTAGACTTCATATTTGAACTGATTAGAGCATCTCCAAATTTTTAGATCAAGAAAAGATAGGCTTCCCTCATTTTCTTTTTCAACTGTAAACTTAATAGATGGGGCTAAATTGTTGAGCCTACCAAGAAATAAGTCCACATTCAAATTATTAGGCCAAAGGCATAAAATATCATCTATATACCTGTACCAAACCAGGTTAAAATTAACAATCTTAGGCAAAATTCTACTTTCAAAAAATTCCATATATAAATTAGCTAGTACAGGTGAAAGGGGATTTCCCATAGCCAATCCAAACGACATATAAAACTTATTTTCAAACTGAAATTTACAATCTTTGACACACAGCTTAATTAACTCAATAAGAGTGTTGTGTTGAACAGGGAAAGAATATTCAGAAATCTTATCTTTTAAGAAATCAAGTAGGTCATCAACAGGGACTTTTGTGAATAGCGAGCATTTATTCATTTTAAAACAATTTCAATAACAGTTCGGGGACTTATAAAATTGACGATATCATGTTAAAATTTCTTTTGCCTCTCATTAACCCTTGTTAAGTATGTGCTAATTGTTTTGTTTTTCCTGTACGTTGTATATATTTATGGGCATCTCGCCTTTTAACTTCATTCCCTGACGAGGTGTAGCTTTGAATACACGAAAGGCCTTGGAATCGTTTTTCTTTTTCCTTGTGGGTTTGCAGCATTCATTCATTTCACGTGTTTTATTGTGAAATTCATCCCATATTATATATATATATATATATATGACCTCCGAGACCGACGCCACATAGTGTATAACTGACTGCCCGGTTAGGTTAATTGAATGCCCAGTTAGGCCAACTGAATGCACGATTAGAGTAATTGAATGCCAGGTTAGGTTAATTGAATGCCAGGTTAGGTTAATTGTACGCTCTTGACGATTGGTTAGGTGAAGTCGTGATATTTTCGTTAGTTTTAACGAAAATATCACGACTTAACCTAACCAATCGTCAAAGTTGTACAGTTGATCTAAACATGCATTCAATTAACCTAACCGGGCATTCAATAATTTTACCGTAGGTTTCGATATATATATATATGACCTCGGAGGCCGACGCCACATACCCTATGTTCTTTTATATATATATATATATATATATATATATATATATATATATATATATATATATATATATATGACTTCGGAGGCCGACGCCACATACCCTATGTTCTTTTATATATATATATATATATATATATATATATTATATATATATGCTAGAGCTCCGCCCATTTTATGTCACTATCTTTTATGACGTGTCTATGATGTCACTATCTTTCAACCGATCCGGAATACAGAGGGCTTCAGTGTCCTCAGATGACCTCGGAGGCCTACACCACATAGCCTATGTTCTTCCCCGGCCTCAGTTACTCCTATTCCCCAAGTCTCATCTAAATCTGGCCAGTGGTTTGGCCGGCCATAAGAAACAAAGAAAGAAAGTTCGTAGGCAGTTCGACCGTCACAATTATTAGTATACTATAGAAAAGGTTCCATTATGATTACTGCAAGTCTATATGAACAGCTACCACAATAACTTTTTATATACTAGTGAATTTGAACCAAAAATAGACATTACACAACCAACCTCCACACTCCCTCATTCCACTTCCCCACCCACTAGACTTCTTTCTATTGCGCTTGTTCATCATTATCATACACTCATCATCCTTTTTTGATGTTTTTCGCTTCCATCCTCAACTTGTTTTGTTCTTCACATCCCCAGTTTGTGAGTGGTGGGAAAGTGTTTTGGAAACAGTAGACAATGATACCTCAGCTTTAGCAGCTATTTGTCTTTGAGTGTTGCCTTCTTTATGGAGAACAATAATTTTCAACCTATTCTTGTATGCAATTTCTTTATTTGGAGCCATTATACTAGCTTATCTATAAAAAAATTAGAAGATGAGACATTTTTTGTATTAAAGTTTAACAAATAAGATGATACTTTTAAAGAAACTTGCGATTACATGAGGGTATAAACAACATGTGTGAGTCATTAAATCTATAAAACATGTTATTACACCAAATTGAATAGTATATTTACCAGCAAAGAACCTGGCCCTCAAAATTAGCAAAATCAATAAAAACTAGCGGTGTACTGATTCATTGGCATTGGCAGAATCGGCCATTTTCTGGGACATTGGCATCGGCCAAATTTAGCTGATTCTCTTACTGATTAGTTGAAATTTTAGAATTTTCATTAGCTACAAAACAAAATCTATACTTACAGAAAATTGAGCACCAAGAAACACCATGATAATTTATACTCATTTCAAAGTGTAATTATATAAAAATATTTTACACTCACAAAAATGGCAAAGCATAATAAGTTAAGTTGCCATAAATTTACATTTTCTCGACTAGCTAATCTCGAAATATTATAAACTATTCTAATGTAATTGTAATTGGTTGTGTAATGTCTTTTTTTGGTTCAAATTCACTAGTATATAAAAAGTTGTATTGTGGTAGCTGTTCATATAGACTTGCAGTAATCATAATGGAACCTTATTACTGTATAAGACTCGTAAACTACATGGAGCTCAACGCTGTATACGATCATATTAAATGTTTATCTTTATGAACACAGACATTACAATATAATTACCTGTATGTCAATGAATGCACATTCAATTGTCCTTTAGATATATATATATCTGTGTTATATGTTATTGGACTCGGTTGTTCCTCCTCCATCCCACCTTCGCCCAGTTGGGGTACCTTGACTATCACTGCGGCGTTGCCACATGTACGGAGTCGCCTGTGAGACGAGGAACATTACATATGCGGACAACTGTACATACTCGTACGTATGTCTGCAGAGTTCGGTCTTTTCTCATTAGGTGTGATAGTTCTTTTAAAATTCTCATTCCTTCAAAATATCTTCTTCATCGTTATTATTGATATTTCTTTTATTTGGAATTATATATATATATATATATATATATATATATATATATAATATATATATATATATATATATATATATATATATATATATAATATATATATATTATATATATATATTACTTTATATTGGTTTCGTTCATGAACCTCTATAAATTCACTTTTGAATTTGCATTTGAAATCTTTATATAATGATATAAAATCATACTTTCAAACTGTTGGCCATTTGACATTACACTTTACCATCATTAATAAATTTTTTAAATTTTTGTATTTGATTTTAATTATCTTTATTAATTATAATCAGTACAGGATTGTATTAAAACAGTGATTTTACTATAATTTTATCTGACATAATTTACCGAGTGAAATTACCTCACCACTCCTGGAGTAATATAGTATAATAATCACTCAGTTTTACTTATTCTACATATAAATGTCATACGCAGTTTGTTTTCACCTTCCCTCAGTCTTATAACGGAGACGTGATAGCTCCAATTAATTTAATAGCTCTAATTTAATTAATTTCTACTTCGTGTTAAAGTAGGGACAGTGAGTCTTTCCCTAAATGCCCTTCTCTCTCTCTCTCTCTCTCTCTCTCTCTCTCTCTCTCTCTCTCTCTAAAAATTATAATAAATGAATATATAAATAAAAGAAATGCACAATGCAGTAAAATCTCACTAAGCATGAGGAATCTGCTTCAATGACCTCCGGTGCATCTCACCGAATTCCTGATGCCAGGTAGAGAGGGAGGGGCTTTATTAATATGGCGTCAATAAAACTGCAACGCGTAAATAAATACCTCTCCTCTATTTTATATATTTACTTTACATTTGCGTAACGATTGGATAATATTTGTTTTTCTTTTCATTCGCGAACTTCGGAGTGCGTCAATTTCAGATTGATAAATGAATCTTTGTTTATTGTACAATACAGATAAATACACTACGTATAACATCTCCGTTTGGAGCCCTTTTTGCCCACCAACTCCGCATCCAGTGGGCAGCTTCTAACCTCGGAACCGCTAGATCACTCCCAAAATAGTACTATAAAATTTCAAGGTCGATGGAAGTCACTGCACTTGATATATATATTATATATATATACTGTGTGTGTGTGTATATATATATATATATATATATATATATATATACTGTATATATATATATATATATATATATATATTATATATATATATATATATATATATATGTCACATTGTAGTTATCTATTAAATAACACCACATATATATATATATATATATATATATATATATATATATATATATATATATTATATATATATATATATAGTATACTTGAAACTGCTGATACACCCGCAAGGGTATAATTATTTACTAGATGACTACAATATGACTCGTTATTCATTGGTGTTTTTAAAGAAGGGTAATGATATAGTAAGCAATAACAATGTCATTGATTTAATTTGATTGGGAAAATGAATATTGCGCTTCAGTCTTTATCGCCAATAAACTATTCTATTTTCGACCTAATAACGATCGAAGAATTGTATTATGAAAGAGTTATTTGGGTCATGCACCCACTTTGTAACGAATTTGCGTATGGAAGTGGACGTTTCCCTTATGTAAATTTTATTAAAAGAATTTTGTACCTTCTTTATTAAGTCATAAACGGTGTTTAGGGCTATCTTTACTCTTTTCAAAATTATTATCTGAAGGACTCTTTTTTTGAGAGGGGAGGTGCCCGGAATTGGGAAGAATCGTCATCTCATTAAAAATTATGAATAGCGTACTTTTTTTTCAATATTCCAGGTATTTTGCGGCACTTTATATCCAATTTTTATATTAATGTCAGCTCCGTATTTGAGCCGGTTCGCTCGTCAAGATTAATTTAGGAGATACGTTCTATTATACGTTAGTCCTATCCGTTATACATCAAAATTTTATATATACGATAATCCGAAATTTTTTGGATCACCCTGTATAATACGTCCTCTGCCCTAACAGCGATACGATGATTCTTTTTACGCGATATTTTACGAGAGGAGGTATTTTTTAAAAGATTATGACGTCGTCAGAAAATACTTCATAGACTTTAATCTCAAATAAATTTCTGAAAAAAAGCGCCTTAATTGCCTAATAAAAAATAACTACAACTATTGTTAAGTTGTGAAACAAATTATAATTTTACTGCCGATATTCCAAAGCGCGATGATAACGTTTGTGAAAAAATGCGTTCGTCTTCCGTCGCCTCGTTTGTGCCAAACATAGCTTTCGATTGCGCTAAGTATATATATATACACACACACACACACACACACACACACCTATGTATATATATATATATATATATATATATATATATATATATAGATAGATAGATAGATAGATAGATAGATAGATAGATAGATAGATAAAGGGATGTAAATAGGACGATGATTGTCCTCAAGAACAAATGGTAAAGCTCATTAATGGAATGCGAGAATGTGTGTGAGCTTTACATAATGTAAAGCGGAAAGGAACACGATTCTAAATATATTCATTCAATAAATCTGTTATTATTTATTGAATTTCATTATCCAAATCCAAAACTGTGGAAAAATCGAAAATGTCTCTTTACTTTTGTCAACCCTCCGTATACCTGTGAGTTCAACTAACCAAACCTTACGAAACTAAATCTTTTTTAGTATAGAAGTAAAAGTATATTTCTTTCATTTGTCACAAACGAGACAATGGAAAATAAGCACATTTTGGCGCGTAAATTAAATATTGGCGTAATCGGTACATCGCTTATTCCAAAACCTCATCAGTAGGAAAGTCTCAATTTTAAAGAAGGATAAAATTGATTGATATGGAAAAAGGAGGGAATATTTACGGACGTTTAAAATATAGTTGTTACTAAGGGGAAGAAACGGAAGTAGATTCTAAGTTTTTGTTTGATTTTTGCGTTTACAAAAAGTAAAACCAAAAATATAAAGAAAAATTGAATTTGGGGTTTAGAATATACTCGTGAAACTCCGTGTTCCACACTATCGACTGAGGTCACAGTGTTGCGTTTGTAATGCGTTGATTTTTAATATGAAATTTAGTAATGTCTCTCCCCGCGACATATTGAAAAACGCGTACTCACCCTCGCTTTACCCCATTATTATTATTCACGTGCGAATGAAATAAATCAGTTGAATAGAAAACTATTGTCATTCCCAAATCTTTTCCTTTCAGGATGTCCCGCATTACACGTCCAGTGTCTCAGTTCAGCCGTCGCTTACGTCTACTAAAATGCCGTTTTATATATAGAATTCAGAATGTTAGTTAAAGAATATAAATAAAAAGAAAATTAAGTAAATTAAAAAATAAATTACGCGTGTTTATGACATTTATTGGTCCTTAATACTACACCATTAAATGCCATGACTGATTATTTAATTTACTTAATTTTCTTTTTATTTGCACTCTTTAACTAACATTCTGAATTTGATATATATATATATATATATATATATATATATTATATATATATATATGAGGTCCGAAGTTAGTGTCTCCGAGAAACTGATACAATAAAAATTTACAGCAGTTTGGAGACGTGGTCGGCAGCTGAACTGAGACACTGGACGTGTAATGGGGTCATTCTGAAAGGAATTTGAGAATGACAAAGGTTTTCTGTTTAATGATTTACAGTATTTCATTTACACAAAAATAATAAGGGGGAAAAGTGTTTTTCAATATGTCGCAGGAAGAGACGCGTAACACTAATCTTAAACCATTTAATTAACGAAAAAATACATTTCCGAACGAACCCACCTCCTCATTCAAAAAGCAGTGAAAGACAGCCCAAGTGGGACATTACAAATTATCTTAGATTTGCGCTCTAGAATGCAGCAACAAATCCGACTTTGTGACTGGTCACTTCCTTCCATTGCCAATAATAATACAATAATTTTGTTCTATTTAAAATAATCATTATTAAATTTCATGTTAAAATTCAACACAATACACGTAATTTCATTTAAAATAATTATTAATAATCTTTATTAAATTCATATTAAAATCAATACATTACGCGTCACCCCGATACGTACGTTCCTCCGTAATCCACCTATTTCAAAATTAGAAAGCAGGTTGCCTTAAAAAAAAAAATCTACCCATTGAATCCAATTGTCTATGAAAAGAGTCACGAACTAGTATTTAAATAAAAATTCTCTCTCTCTCTCTCTCTCTCTCTCTCTCTCTCTCTCTCTCTCTCTCTCTCTCTCTTCAGGAAACACTGGGAAATCCAGATGGTGTGGGGAACAAATTATTTTTCATAGTTAGGAACGAAACAATAATTAATCATCAGCCTCCGGCGAAACTGCATGGCAAAACCATAATAATAATAATAATAATAATAATAATAATAATAATAATACTGATGGAACGCCATTACATTTGCAACGATAGAAAAATGTAGTCACCCATTAAACTATAAATAATTACAATAATGCGCAATATGTCTCTCATATGAGTTCTCTACAGAATAGGCCTCGAGCATGGTAAGATGAAATAACAATTCGCAGAACTGAAGCTTGAATTCTATTCACAGTTTCTGCAGAAGCAATAAATCAAGATGAATTTCAGTCATGATGCGTTTTATACAGTATATGAAAACTTTCGTTCATTATAAAGAGAACATTATTTTCATTCAGTTTGCTGCCTCTCCCTGGCCCCGTCTTCCCTCCATCTCCTCCCTCCAAAATGAACAACTCAGCCAATACTCGACTGACCTTGTAGTCGCTGAAGTTCAAGTTTCATTCGTTCATTTCTTATCAAAGGTTCTTGCCCACACTAAATAGAATGATCAGAGGGAGCATCGTGCCCGGTGAAACTACTTCCGCTACCATTTCTTTCCAATCCCTTGAAATAAACCTTTTTTTTTTACTGCAACCAAACCTAATATTAGACAGAAACAATGGAAATGGTGATCGAAGTAAAGTTACTGATACATGTTAGGTGGGTAAAAATCAAAGGATTTTTCTGTATTTATATAATCATTAATCAGCGCTGTCCCCGGCAACCCCAACGTCCTTCGTTGGCTCCATTGTGAGGTATGAATAGTAGTTGCATTTATCTCACCGCAGAGGGTATAATAACAATAATAATACAAAGGAGAATTACTTTCAAGAAAAATTATGCAATTAAATAAAAAGAATTTAGGCGAGATGTGCAATTCTAGATCAAATTCTGACTCTAGACGTCTCCATTCATGCAACGTGCAACAACGTGATCAAAGCATTTCATACCGTGGAAGAGTGGGCTCTACATAAAGTGGGAACCCCCAAAACCTAAGTCACAACCACAAGATTAATGTGTGGTTATATATCGCAACCGACGATGAGGTAAATTTCCTTAAATGAGAGGTCCTCGACAGAATGACAAATCTTGCAGCTCATAAAGGTTTAAAGCATCTTAATTTAAAAAAGTCAAATATAAAACCTGAAATCCAATATAGAAAAAGATACGTAATTATTCCATTGAATTATGAAGGTATTTTATATTCGGTACTCTTTCTTCTCCGTATTATTATTATTATTATTATATATATATATATATATATATATATATATATATATATATATATATAACCTTGCTTAGCCTTGGTTTTGCTTCCGCCCGAATTTTTAATTCTGACGAAGGTCAAGCTTATTGCTCCATCTTAGAAGCTGAGCTCATATTTCTGCCCGGAATCGTATAAACTCTATTCTTCGACTCGCCAAATATTCCTTCATCAGACAAAAATGTGAAAACATATCCAATTTTAATTCTTCTCGCTCTTTCGGTCACCTAGACAAGAACCTCTCCAACAACTTTACTTCTTCTTTCCCTCCTCTTTTCCATTCCGACTGCTCAGTGCCGTCACTTTTCCTGATAAACCTGAACTCTTCGCTCAAACTTTCGCCTCCAACTCAACCCTGAACGATTCCGGTGCTGTTCCTCCATCAACTCCTCCCACTGACTTAATTATGTCTAAAATTAAAATATCTTCCAAAGGTGTTTTTCTGCCCTATCTGGGCTCAACTTAAAGTGTATGGTCCTTAGGGTGTTCCCTTGTTTTTCTCAAGAACTGTGCTTCTGTGCCTAGGTACTTTTCTTTCCTGCTGGAAGTTTGCTTTCATTCAGAGTGTTCCAAAGAAACTTGACCACTCTCAACCCTCCAACTATCGTTCAACTACTTTGATTTCTTGCCTTTCTAAAGTTTTTGAATCTATCCTTAACAGGAAAATTCTTAAACACCTCTCTTCTCACAATCTTTTTTTCAGATCGTCAATATGGGTTCCGCAAGGGACGCTCTACTGGCGATCTTCTTGCATATCTCTCTGACTCTTGGTCATCCTCCTTTCAGGATTTCGGTGAAACCTTTGCTATTGCGTTGGACATATCAAAAGCTTTTGATAGAGTCTGGCACAAATCTTTAATTTCCAAACTGCCTTCCTTCGGTTTCTATCCTTCTATCTGTGCCTTCATCTCTAATTTCCTTTCTGGTCGATCTATAGCCGCGGTTGTGCAGTAGATGGGCACTGCCACTAGCTATTAATAGTGGTGTTCCTCAGGGTTCTGTTCTGTCAACCACTCTTTTCTTTATATTTATCAATAATCTTTTAAGTCGCACTTCCTGTCTTATCCACTCCTATGCCGATGATTCCACTCTTCACTTCTCCACCCAATTCACAAAGCGTCCCTCTCAACAGACACTTAATGCTTCGCGTGGGACGGCTAAAATACAACTGACCTCTGATCTTTCTACTATCTCTGATCGAGGCAGAGAAAACCTTGTTGCTTTCAATGCCTCAAAAACTCAGTTCCTTTATCTGTCTACTCGTCACAATCTTCCACACGACTATCCCCTTACCTTCAACAATACACAACTCAATCCTTCCTTTTCTCTTAACCTTCTTGGTGTTTCCTTTTCTCGTGATCTTTCCTGGAAAGATCACATATACTGTACGCTCTTTCCAAAACAGCTTCTGAGAGGTTAGATGTGCTGTGCCGTTTCCGCAGTTTCTTCACCCAAACTCAGTTGCTGTCTTGTCCAGGGGTGTTGTCCGCCCCTGTATGGAGTAAGCTTTTCACGTGTTGGGTGGTTCAACCAACGCAGCTCTACTTGACCAGGTGGAATCAAAGGCTTTTTGTCTCATCATTTCCCCTCCTCTTGCTGACTGTCTTCAATCCCTCTCTCTTCACCACAATGTTGCCTCACTCTCTCTTTACTATCGCTATTATAACGGACACTGCTCTTCTGAACTCTCTAACTGCATGCCTCCTCCTTTAAGGAGAGCACGCAACATCAGACTTTCTACACTTTCTCATTCCTTTTCTGTTCAGCTCTCTAACGCCAGGGTTAATCGGTATTTTCAATCTTTCAGGTACTCAGCCGGTCAACTCTGGAATAATCTTCCTCAATCCATCTTTCCCCCTGTCTATGACCTCTAATCTTTCAAACGCAGAGTGTCCAGGCACCTCGAAAACCTTGGATCTTGATTTTGGCTCTCTTCTTCCTCTATTTTTTTTAGGGGGTCAGGGGGCCTTTTGCGGCATTCAACCTTGGCCCCTCCTTCCTGCATAAAATAAAAAAAAGAATCAGTCCTACTGCGTGAGTCTGCGTTCCCAGTATCGGCAGCGGGGAAGCTAGAAGTGGGGATATTTATGATCCCTCCCCAGGGGATTATATACTGTATATATATATATATATATATATATATATATAATATATAATATATATCATCGTAACATGAACATTGTTACAATAAGTACAAAACATGAACATCAATTCTTTATTAACATTTTTCTATAGTAACTTTGTATATTTAACATAGAGAATATGGCATCGGCGACCAAAGTCGAGATACACTCACTGTACCTGGGCCACACCTACCCTGTACATAATTACAATGTATTATATTATATGCTCAGCGTATTATATATCACTGCGTGTTATCTTTGGTGTTCTAAATTAGAAATGAAGGTTGGATTGAACGAACCAAGTGCTTTCTTTACCTAGCTAAAATATAACTAATTAATTTTTGGTTCTTAATTTTCCAATCTTCTTCTGCCTTGAGGGTATAACGCATCCACTGATTTATTTAAAAGGAAAAAGATGAACCAATTAGGTAATTGCATCATGCAACTTTCACGATGATTCACGGTAGCTCGTAATAACGAGAGCTTTGTTCTCTTCACCATCTCATTTTCGAGCTTATATTTCACCGATACTATTATTCTTTTATAGCTCCAGTTTCATTTTGTATATATATATATATAAAGAGAGAGAGAGAGAGAGAGAGAGAGAGAGAGAGAGAGAGAGAGAGAGAGAGAGAGAGAGAGAAATGGATACAAAAAAGATTTGTATAAATGATGATGAAATGAAAAAAATTGTTGCGTAATTTTTAAGTCACACGAATTGACTTAAGTTTTAAGGAGTGAAAGAATATAATCTACACCTGTATTTATTCCAAGATTACAAATACATTTCCTTCTATACCGTAATTGACTCTATACTCAAAAATTTATTTTTCATACTATATTCTTATGCATTTACTGTATACCGATACAGTATCCCCGTATCATTGAAAAATAAATTTGAAAACTGCGCGTGGTTAATACAAGAATATTCAAAGAAAAAGGAAAATAATGTTTTTTTATTCACGAGTGGCTTTAAATGGAAATTTATCTGTGGCGAAAAGGATATGAATGAATTGGTTGCCGACATCCACTCCATATAAATTAATGCGGTTCTCCCTCTATATCAGTGAATGGTCTTTCTTAAATAAATAACTATAAGTCAGGCTTCATTGGCTCGAGTTGTTTTTAGCTCAAAGAAGTAATTGTGGCCCAGTTAAGATCTCGCGGAGGGATTGTAATGAAAACGTACTGTAGTTGTTAAACATTTGTTAGGGATAGCTCACTTATATTTTAGTTTATTTTAAACCTCATTTTAATCTATAATCTTCGACTAAACGGGTGTATCTATAGCGAGTGTGTTTGTCATTTTGAATATGTAGCCTATGTTGGCTCGGTTCCTTGAACACTACACCCGGATTCTGAAGGGCCCGGGTTCGACTCCCACCTCCGCCGCGGTTGGAACTGGGCCGGCCACCTACTTCGCGATTGCTCGGGCTCGAGTGACTCTTCGAGTTCATGACCATCCCAAGGGTAAATAGGAGGAGTTCCGGATGTTACCAGTTACTTTACCAACTTCTTGACAAAAAAAAAGTTTATATGATGGATTTTGAAAACTTCACTGAGAGTAGCAGAACTTCTCACTGACACCTTTTCTCGCAAAGTTAGCTCAAATGAGATTCATAAAGACCCATTATTAGAAGCTGTTTATTACAGTTTTGTTTACCAGTGTGAATGGAAGGTTGGCAATGTTTTGCGAAGATAACACAATCCAAATCACTGATCTCATGAAAAATCGCCAACTCATCCGTAAAAATATTTCTGACGGGTTACAAAGTAAAGTCACTCCAGATATGACATTAATTAAGAAATTCACAATGCCACTACAAATAACAACTTCCATCTCATTCACGTTAACCCTTTACTGCCGAAATATTTTTTAGGGTTAAGTTATGAATGCGTATATTTGAAAGGTTACAAAGTTGTCCTTTTGGGCAGTAAAGGGTTAAGAGCAGAAAATGTTCCGATATGCGTTCCAGTAGGAAAACAGTAAACTCTGAAATGGTTATTATAAGGACAAGTGATACTTTCTCGGATTTTACTGAACATGCACTGGAAGGATTTCCGAGTTCCATACAACAAACAAGTATGACAGTGCCACACCCATACTACTGACACTCCACAACGGACAACCAAAAGCACAGAAAGCTTATACAATATACATGACACCCACCCCACTCAATTTCGATCCAACCCTCGGGGAACTAAGAATAAGTTTATTATGTATAGGATGAATATATGTTTATGGTCATCTTATACGTCAATACACACAATATTACAGATGATAATTTGAGTAATACACATACCTATTAACTAATAACAAAATACGCAAACCTGCTACTTTAAATCTCCGCTTGTCTCAACGAAGGAGTTGGTTATAGTGTGACATGCTTTAAATTCAAACACGTTATTTATGCCAAGAATGCAATGCTTTTACACAATTCATAATGATAATTACATTCTTTTCATTTATTTAATAAAAATTATATCTCTGTTAACTAAAAATATATATATATATCTATATATATATTATATATAATATATATATATATATATATATATATAATATCCGAAATAGAATAGGTGCATTTTCTACTTCTATTTGCATAGCACAACACCACAAATAATTGTCTTACCGTTCCGTGTTCTGATCTAACTGAAAGCTTTGCCTGTTGAGAAAAACACTTTCAGGTTAGAAAAATAGAAATTGCTTCCAGTATAAATTCTTCTTATTGTTAAAATATCACATCTTAGTTTTGTCGCTCATTTAGTTTTAAAATATAAATATACTGTAAATATACTAAATTAATTACTATTATGCGAAAATAGAAATTGGAATGTAAACACAGTTGGTGAATAAGTTCTTTTCTTGCTTTTTTATTTTCAACTAATTTCGAGTGGATTTAGATGCCTGAAAATAACTCTCTCTCTCTCTCTCTCTCTCTCTCTCTCACACACACACACACACACACACACCACACACAGAATCAGCATATAAACAATAATCTTGTTAGATTAATTCATATATATATGTATATCGATATATATCAAAGCGAAGTATAGAAACTAACACTAGAGACCGAATATTAAATAGAAGGCTAGTTTTTTCTGTACGTCTACAAAATAATCTCGATGTGGTATCAGTACTGAATCAGTCTCGCTACATATAGCGTATATACATATATGTAGAACATTTTTGGAATGTGAACGCAGCAATCTACAGTTGGTCTGTTCAGATTCCAGAACTCTAAATCCTATTAAAGCATTTTACGATCGGCACTACCAGAGAACTCCTTCGTCTATAAAAAAAACGTTCGGAATTCGTAAAAATGTTTTCTGTGTACCAGAATTTGTAACTGTACACGTGTACATTTATGTAAGGCACATTATACACTCACACGCCACTTATGTGCCTACCAATACTTTTGATTCATATTTAAACACAGTATTAAGTACTGTGTTCCTTTATGTGTTTGCACTGTGTGTTTATTGTTTCGGTAAAATAAAATTTATTTCGAGCTAAGATGTAAAGTCATCATTTTTCAACGAAATAATTTTTGCTATATATTTTACTTAGAATTCTTTTGTGA
Organism: Bathynomus jamesi; assembly: GCA_023014485.1. NCBI lineage: Eukaryota > Metazoa > Arthropoda > Malacostraca > Isopoda > Cirolanidae > Bathynomus > Bathynomus jamesi. Next base: position 415,571 of record JAJOZX010001422.1, read on the forward strand.
ATGCGTGAGTATCTTTCCGTAACCATTCGTTAGGACTGCGATAACTGGTAAATAAATAATGAACATCATGTAATGAAATATACGTTCATCTCGTTTAAAAGAACCGGATAAATTGCATTATCTTAAATTGAGGATGCTGAACACTGAGAGCCTTCATTATTCATTCTTAGGATTTGTTTTTAATGAAAACTTTCCTAAACGGATAAGTGTACTTAGTTTGAATCTCAAACATATGGCACACGGGATCTTTAATATATACCCTAACGATTTTCAACCAGATATGTTTGATGTGTCACTAATTATTATTATTATTATTATTATTATTTAATATAATAATTATGGTGATTGATATATTGTTTTACATGAACAATAAGCGAGTGCGAATCATTTTTCATTTCTTATAAATGTATTTTGACACGATTTCATTTGTCTTGTTCACAAAATGGTAAATACAGTTCGCGTATCTTTTTCTAGTTAAAATCGTACCTATTGTAAATGAAAGCAAAATGAAGTCAGCCATGATTTTCGTGTTAAAAGTCACTTAATACGCAACAGGAAGTTCTTTTGAGAATTCTCCAAGAAATGAAACCATTCCTATTCATTCCAACAACCTTCACTGACTTAGAAATTGCAGTTGTCGTCTCTTTACGAACCAATACCAAACTCGAGTAAACACAAAAAATGATGTACGAATGTATTCTACTCTGACTGTTACTGCACCGTTGTACCGCTGTTATCAGCTTTTGAATAATATAAACATCGTCCTCTGCTTGTTTATATAACTTTTTAAATATAATCTTACATTTCTGTCAATTATATCGAATGTAATTATACATTACATTACTTTATATTACGTTACATTACAGTATATTATATGTCCGAAATTACGTGTATATGAGAAGCTAATTTGCAAATACATTCAACTTCATCCTTATAACATTACATGGAGACATTATTGTTATTGTTCTTCTTCTTCTTATTATTATTATTATTATTATTAATTTATTTATTTATTTATTTATCGAGTCTAAAGTGTTGCAAACAGGTAAAAAACGAGCTATTCAGGATGAATTAAAGAGTTATTGATATTTACGGTGTTGTTAGCAGAGAAAATAAACACTTCTAGAACGACACAAAGTACACCGAAGGAAATACCAACTTTATATATATATATATATGTGTGTGTGTGTGTGTGTGTGTGTGTGTGTGTGTGTGTGTAGCTACAATTAGGGTGATTAATCAGCATTTTGAGGTTAATGAGTGGGTTTACAGATTTTCCCTATACTGTACTCGTAACCTCGTAGCAGTTCCGTGCGTTGGGCTCTCTTCACACGAAGGTCAACTGGTGATCCCACCTCTAAGCCTGGCCTGGTGAAGGAGCGAGTTGCTCTCTTGCGATCTCCATCGCATATAGCCAGGCACACCCGGCTCGTCTGGTGCTGTCCTGAGCCAAGCGTCTAGTCTTCTTTTTGAAAAATTCTACGTTGACACCAGTAATATTCCTGAGCTTTTTCGGAAGCTGGTTCAATAGTCTTGGCTCCTGACAACCCAGTTATTTTCCTTTAGAGTTGAGGGTGTCCCTTGTCTGGCCTTTAGTTTGGGAACGCTACAAATTCTACCTATCCTATTTTCCACTGTTGTTTGCTACTGGTGTGTGTGTGTGTGTGTGTGTGTGTGTGTGTGTGTGTGTGTGTTAGCACTAAGAATTTCCTATTTTACAATACTGTCAAGTACTGATGTTTAAAATATGGGAGCAATCCAAGAATAAGCACTCCCAAAGTCCCCAATCCAAGAAAAAACACCCCAGTTAGACCCCAATCCAAGAAACAGCATCCCAGTTCGACTTCAATCCAAATTAAAGGATTTTAACATCAACATTCCTCGAAAACTTTGTCCAGGTCATTACTTGATCGCACTTAGCACACAGCATCACTTTTTTAATAAGATTTTTTCCCTTACACCAATTTATTACTGGCAATGGATCTTCAACCAATAATGGTAACACTTCAGTTTGAAGTGCTACCATTATTATGAGTTGCTTATTCTTGGATTGCTCATATATATATATATCGAAACCTACGGTAAAATTATTAATTATTGAATGCCCGGTTAGGTTAATTGAATGCCAGGTTAGGTCAACTGTGCTCCCTTGACGATTGGTTAGATTAAATCGTGATATTTTCGTTAAAACTAACGAAAATATCACGACTTAACTTAACCAATCGTCAAGGGCGTACAATTAACCTAACCGGGCATTCAGTTAACCATTTTAGAGCAATTAACTCCATTTTTAACTCCATTTTAACTCCATTTTAGAGCAATCCAAGAATAAGCACCCTTGTTCGATCCCAATCCAAGAAAAAGCACCATAAATTGATCTGGGGTGCTTATTCTTGGATTGCTCCAAAATATGAAACTACAGATGAATGCAATCAAAATAGATCCATCGCTGGTTTTGTCTTCGACCAAGAATTATTTCGCGTAGAACAATGTCATTATATTATATTCCTTTACATTCAGTTTCGATCCCAACTCTTCATATTGAAATTAAGCTTATGAGTCTCTCTCTCTCTCTCTCTCTCTCTCTCTCTCTCTCTCTCTTCTAAAACCTTAGACCTCGCGTAGCAACTGAGGTATCAGAAGTAATTAATATTGTCTGATAAACTTAGCACAACTGCATAATCAGTTATAATAATTTAAAAAACAATGATAATCTTAAACAAAGGATGGACAGAGATGGGCATTATCAATGGTACTTTATCGTTGATACTGTATCATTTATACAATTGGATCTTGCGTATCAAATACGCAAATGTGGAAGTATCTTGTAACGTGTATCAATGATACACCATCTGGCACTATTTGAATAAGATATTATCACTGATACACCATACATCACTATTTAAAATTTATCTTTTAATTTAAATATTAAACATATTCGAAAACATAAATGTTGAAAAATGACTGACGAGGATTCCTTAAATAAAATACAGGGTGTCCCAGAATTAACTATCTATTTCAATGAAATCGGACAAATTTTTTAAAAACACTTTTATTTATGTTTATCATGTTTAATATGTGTTAAAAATGTATAAATTTCTAAATTTTTTTCATAATTTTATTTTCATAATTTTTTCATTATCTGGTCCAATGAAAGACCGTCTGAAGTCATAAAATGGCAAAGAGACTCTCCAAAAGTTAACGTGTGGCTTGGAATGACCAAATCCAAAATTTATGGCCCATTCTTCTTTGCGGAGGCAACTGTAACAGGTACCGTCTACCCAGGGCCGGATTAAGACCTTTAGAGGCCCTAAGCACTTAAAAGATTTTGGTGCCCTATATATATGTAATTCAAAATATAAACAAAAATAAACCATAAAATAAAATTTTATTTTTTGAAATGAAACAAAACTTACAGTAAGATGGAAAATAATGTTTATTTTTGTATACTTCCACTTCATTTATATTTGAAAAGTTTTCTCCTACTTTTTTTAATGGCAAAGTCTTTGATCAGATCCTCAAAACTAATCTTACGTAACACATCTGCTTCTATACTTAGTAGAGATAAGGCATCCAGCCTGCCTTGTTGCATAGTTGTTCTGTTGGTATTTTTAATATACTTCAACTGAGAAAATGAACGCTCAGCTGAGCAATTTGTGACCATTAATGTTAAAAATATACGAAAGGCAATTTCTACATTTGGGAAGGCACACTCAATATTGTCTTCTACAATTATTTTATAAAGTTCAGCATGACTGAATCTTGTTTTTACATTTTTTCTTGCACTGAACTTATGGCACACATATGAGTGAAATTAGTGTTCAAGTCCTCTGGGTAAGCATCAATCATCTTTTTACAACCCTGAGAATACCTTTCAATTTCAGTAGATGATGAAGTGGTGACATTATGTGGCACATCACTTAGAAAAGAAAATCTCTCTGCTATTTCTTTGTAATCTCTCCTCTTCTTCTCATCTCAGTTTCAAGTTTGTCAACAATTGTGTAAAAGGTGGTGATAAGAAATTTATCTCTGGCATTCAGATATACTTCTGGTGCATCTCCGTCATTGGGTACCTTCTTTCTGATACGTTTGCGAGTTTGAGCTGCCTTGTAATCAACATCTGGTAGCATTTCCTTTGTAGCTGCTTCATATCTTTCAAATTCATCTCGTGAAGTGCACAGTTGGTCAGCTAATGATCCATACAGATCTGCACATGTTTTTAAGTTCACATCCTTATTCTGTAGAACTTTGCTTACTCTATGAAAATTTTGCAAAATCTCATCCCAAAAATTCAACATAAAAACGAATTCTAGCTCTTGCATCTTATTTGCAATATTATTTGCTTCTCTTCTAGTGTCTCCCTTTTGTGACTGGTCTTCAGCTATACATTCTGTGGTGCCCCCCTTCCCTTGATGCCCTAAGCACGGGCTTATTTTGCTTAATGGTTAATCCGGCCCTGCGTCTACCTTGATATGCTTCAGCAGTTTCTCGAACCACAGCTTCTTGATGATGGCATTCTTGATAATGTTGTGTTTCAACAAGAAGCATTGATCTTTTGGCGATAAACCTTTGTTTTTATGAAACCCCATGCAAAGAAATCCAGGGGTGTCAAATCCGGAGAACGCGGAGGCCAAGGTCGAGGTCCTCCACGTCCAATCCACCGATTCGGAAGGCGTCTGTTGAGGTATTCTCGAACAATTAGAGCATAATGACATGGTGCTCCATCTTGTTGAAACACAACATTATCAAGAATGCCATCATCAAGAAGCTGTGGTTCGAGAAACTGCTGAAGCATATCAAGGTAGACGGTACCTGTTACAGTTGCTTCCGCAAAGAAGAATGGGCCCTAAATTTTGGATTTGGTCATTCCAAGCCACACGTTAACTTTTGGAGAGTCTCTTTGCCATTCTATGACTTCAGACGGTCTTTCATTGGACCAGATAATGAAAAAATTATGAAAATAAAATTATGAAAAAAATTTAGAAATTTATACATTTTTAACACATATTAAACATGATAAACATAAATAAAAGTGTGTTTTTAAAAAATTTGTCCGATTTCATTGAAATAGATAGTTAATTCTGGGACACCCTGTACAGTACATTATTCTTTTGCAATCAAATGCTCCATTGGAGCGTTTTTAGTTCGTGGTAGTTTGCCCAAAACGAAGAACATTATCAGCGGAAAATTGTGAAAAAAATTTTTTTTTTTGAAAGTTTAGGAGCAAGTGTAGTTTACGCCCCCCTGTGGTTCCTAGTGTAGTTTACGTTCCCCTACATTATCCTAGTGTAGTTTGCGTTCCCCAACTTTGTCCGCGTATACCTAATCAAATAAAACGTTAAAACTAACGAAAATATTACGACTTAACCTAACCAATTGTCAATATATATTATATATATATATATATATATATATATATATATATATATATATATATATATATATATTATATATATATATATATATAAATTGACGATTGGTTAGGTTAAGTCGTAATATTTTCGTTAGTTTTAACGTTTTTTTGATGGATTCATTTAAAAAATGTCTCCTAAAGATCCTTATGTAGTTTACGTTCCCCAACTTTGACTAAGTATAGTTTGTGTCCCCTTTTGCGTCATGGGGACGTAAACTACACTTGCTCCAAAATTTGAATTAATTTTGTATAAAAATCATGATTAATCATTCTTTGAAGACACTGAGACACCGATAAATATGAAAATGTAACCCTGATTAGCCTCTTAATTCATTTTGATAAAAATATAGTATTTTGTATCTAGTACTGTAATGTATCGTCGATACGTATTGTGTATATTCTATCTTCCCTATAATTTCAAAAGTATCTTGGATCGTATATCGTCAATATTGATAATATGAGCATCTTTGGACCTTTTCCAGTTTGTGTACCGTTTTTCATATAATTTATTTTTGAGAATATTTTTGTTAAAACTAACGAAAATATCACGACTTAACCTAACCAATTATCAAGAGCGTACAGTTGATCTATTAGTAAATAGTAAATACTATTCCAGAAACAAACAATGTTATAATTAATAATAGATCAACTGTACGCCCTTGATAATTGGTTAGGTTAAGTCGTGATATTTTCGTTAGTTTTAACAAAAAATATTCTCAAAAATAAATTATATGAAAAACGGTACACAAACTGGAAAAGGTCCGCATCTTTTATCGTGTCATGCAGTCATACATTTCCTCCAGTATCTTACTCATCTCGGAAAACATAATCATACTTATATGATACGAGTATATACTTCAAATTAAAGTATCATGACGAGATCGTGAACTCTCTCTCTCTCTCTCTCTCTCTCTCTCTCTCTCTCTCTCTTTGTTCTAAAACCTTAGGCCTCACATACAATGTTGAAATCTTTTTGATAGAAAAGTGTGTATACTACATAAAAGATCAAAATACGATTTGCAACCTTTTTTCGTAAAAAAATGTAAGGAAGTTTTCAAGATTGATATGAGAGAGAGAGAGAGAGAGAGAGAGAAGTATGATAGCAATTTAGTTATCAAAAGTAGTTAGTACTGTCAAATAAGCTTTGCACATTTCCCTAATGAAGAGGTGTAAGGTGGAAATGATTTACTAAGAAATAACACTCAAATTTGAGTTGAGAGAATTTTTAAGGCCTCGAAAGTTAAATATAAAGCAAGAAATGACAGTTCATGTTATAACTTATCAACTTGAAGAGCGGTGACAAAACTCGCGTCCAATTGCAATCAAGGTCGAAGACCATTCACAGGATAAACAAATAAAATAACGTTTCGGCATCTTAGTTTCTACTGGACATCATCATGATGTTATAAAAGTAAAAACTATAAAATAATAATGAAAGCTTAAAAGAAGTTTTGATTAAAATTAAGGTGAGAGGCATGAGTCTTATCAAAATGCTCTCTCTCTCTCTCTCTCTCTCTCTCTCTCTCTATATATATATATATATATATAGGTGCTGGTTAAGTGTGCGGTCTACCTACGATTGGTTAGGTTTAATCATGATATTTTCGTTAAAACTAACGAAATATCATGACTAAACCTAACCAATCGTTAAGGGCGATTGATAACGGGATGTAAACAAACAATTAGTAAACAAGATAAGAAGCTATAATTAAAAGGTAGACCGCCGAATCGTAGGTAGACCGCACACTTAACCAGCACCTATATATATATATATATATATATATATATATATATATATTTCTACTGATCTTTGTGCCATCCGCAAAGAATGTTACTGTGCTATCTCTGGTGACGTCCATATCTATGTCAGTTAGCATGATTATGAAGAGCAGTGGAGTAGTGGAGCTATATATTATATATATATATATATATATATATATATATATAGCTCCACTACTCCACTACTCTGTACTGAACGGACGCATTTCCTGAGCTCTCTGATAATGCTTCTATTTTTGCATATTGCTAATAATTTTACTTTTGGAAAGTTTTGAATTTTATATACTTATATTGTTATAGTTAGGTAATTGAATATTAGTGGTTTCTAGCGATTTAGAAGTTTTCATAGCGTGCCGGCTTAATTTAACTTAAACTTGTGACAGTTATAAACTAATTTTAACTGCGCGATGCCGTTGCAGAAAGCGTCGTGTGTTAGGTGTGGGGTAAACCGGTGGTATTTGGATTTTAAAGATTATAACGGCGGTCCTATGGCGATTACCGAGAGATCAGTTTGTTTCTTTTGCGAGTTAAGGGATGAAATAGTTGACATAAAACGCAGTGTACGTGAGGTAACGGAAAGACTTGCAACACTTGATGAGGGCAGGGTTAGGGCTACGGTTGACGAAAGCCGAACCAATACTAACGTTGAAGACGTTAGTAATTTGAAGGGTGAGGTGCGTAACCTAGTTTCTAGTTTAGGTAGCTTCTCGGGAAGGTTGGATAGAGTTGAGGAAGGGGTTAAGGTTGGTCCGAGATTAGTAGATGGGGAGGGATTTAGAGAAGTTAAGGGTGGAGCTAGGCCGCGTATGTTAGGTGATAGGAATCCTCCCCCCTATCGAGGTTTCGAACCCTTTCGCCAATTTGGAAAGGGACGTGAATGAGGGGGAAACTATTTTAATTGGGGACTCTTTAGTGCGCCATATGAACAAAGAGTTCGTTGAACAGCATCCAACCAAGAGGAGGAGGGTCTGTCTCCCAGGGGCCAGGGTTGACAGAGTTAGAGACGAAGTGGATAGGATTGACGTTGCCTCCCGTCACTCAGTGTTGGTGATGATGGTAGGGGGAAACGACTCGTATAGGCCCGATACGAGAGTGCCTGACCTTTTGGAGAGATATAGGGGTTAATTAGACACGGTCTGGGTCTTAGGATTAAGTCTAAAACGATATTTTTTAATACTAAATTAGAAGAGATTTGTGCTGAGGAAAATGTACCCTTCGTAAAGCGTGGTCCGAATTCAGTGATCCCAGCCTTTTTATAAAAGATAGGGTGCATTTTAATGAAATAGGTAATGCTAGGCTAGGTAGGTTAATTGACGAAAACGTTCGAAAGCTGTATAGTTCGAAGCTTTCTTTAAACGTTGTGGGTCCGGGGAACACGGGCCCAACGTGAAAAATAGTTTAAAACGCCGGCCCGTGGTAAAAAATAACTTAAACGTCTTTTATTGTAACGCGCGTAGTATTAGAAATAAATTAAACGAATTTAAGGCGATAATTTATTCCGACAACTACGATATAGTTGCTATCACTGAAACGTGGTTAAATACCGTGACTCGGGACTTATTGGGGGAAGTTGATATACCGGGTTTTTAAACTCTTTACTATTGATAGGTTACATAGGATTGGTGGCGGAGTTTTGCTGTACATTCGTAATTCCCTTAGGGCTATCGAGGTTAAGATAGATTTTCCGGCAGCAATTAATGCGATATGCGTTGAAGTTAGGGCGCGTAGTATTAGTTTTAATTTTGTTGTTGTTTATAGACCTCCCGTTCAACCTCTCGATACCGATACTAGATTTTACTCGCTTCTTGGTAACTTTATTGACAATCGGAATAGAATAATTGTCGGAGACTTTAACTGCCCTAATGTTAATTACGAGACTTTTACTGGTAATGAGGAGGGTTTGAGATTGATTGAGTTCATGGAAGATAATTTTTTACGACAGATGGTTACCGAACCAACGCGCGGTGACAATAGTTTAGATTTGGTGATGACGAACGGCGAAAATATAGTCGAAGGTTTAGAAGTAGGCGAGAGTTTAGGATGTAGTGATCATCAAATTCTTAGGTTTAAGTTAGAGGAATGGTTAGAGGAATGGCTTCGTGCTAGGAGACAAAGGGTCGTTGTTAATGGTAGTGAATCGCGGTGGTTGGATGTAGGTAGCGGTGTCCCTCAGGGTTCAGTGTTAGGCCCATTGCTATTCATAATTTACATTAACGACATAGATGTAGGATTGACTAGTAACGTGTCAAAATTCGCGGACGATACTAAAATAGGCGGTAAGGTTGTTAACGAGGACGATAGAAATAGGCTCCAAGACGATGTAAATAGGATTATGGAGTGGACGGATAAGTGGCAGATGCAATTTAACGTAGACAAATGTAAAGTTTTGCGGATCTTTTCCGTTTGACTGCCGCCATTGAAACATAATTAAACTTTTTGTATTTTGTATTTTAACTGAAATGTCTTGATGATACAAAATAAGTTACTTTATAAAAAAGCTTTTCTTAATTTCCCCTTCAAATTTTGTTTCTTATAAACAATTTTGGACCTTTTCCAGTTTGTGTACTGTTTTTCATATAATTTATTTTTGAGAATATTTTTGTTAAAACTAACGAAAATATCACGACTTAACCTAACCAATTATCAAGAGCGTACAGTTGATCTATTAGTAAATAGTAAATACTATTCCAGAAACAAACAATGTTATAATTAATAATAGATCAACTGTACGCCCTTGATAATTGGTTAGGTTAAGTCGTGATATTTTCGTTAGTTTTAACAAAATATTCTCAAAAATAAATTATATGAAAAACGGTACACAAACTGGAAAAGGTCCACAATTTTAATTACTTTCAAGATCCATGCTTAATTTTTAAGTTTTAATCGTGTACTCAGAAAAATAAGGGGATCACCTGAAGATCAGGGCCTCCAGCCTTCTTTAGTTAGCTTTATAAGGCTAACTAACAAAAATATCACGACCTAACCTAACCAATCGTCAAGGTCGTACAGTTGACCTAACGATTGGTTAGGTTAGGTCGTGATATTTTCGTTAGTTAGCCTTATAAGGCTAAGTAAAGAAGGCTGGGGGCACTCACCTCTTATGTTTCAATGGCGGCAGTCAAACGGAAAAGATCCAGTTTTGCATATAGGTTCTCGTAACAATAATTACACGTACACGATGGATGATAGACAGTTAGCGAGCGTTGACGAGGAAGTAGATTTAGGCGTACGCGTATCTAAGGATTTAAAAGTGAGGAACCAGTGCCTGGAGTCTTGCGCAAAAGCTAATAGGATGTTAGGCTTCATAGCGCGTAATTTCGAATTTAAATCGAAGAATATTATATTGCCCCTTTACAAGTCCCTAGTCAGGCCTCATTTAGAATATGCCGTTCAGTTTTGGTGCCCGTATTTGCGTGAGGATATTGATAGGTTAAAAAAGGGTTCAGCGTCGTGCCACGAAACTAATTCCGTCATTGCGCAACAAGCCTTATGAAGATAGAATTAAAGAGTTAGACTTGCATTCACTCGAAACTAGGAGATTAAGGGGGGAGCTTATTGAAGTTTTCAAAATTGTTAATAACATCGATAACGTAAATTTTGACAAATTGTTCACTTTCGACAATAGCAATACTCGTAATAACGGATTTAAGTTGCATGGCAGACGTTTCATTACTAATATCGCTAAAAACTTCTTTAAGTTTAAAGTAATTGATAAATGGAATAATCTTCCCGCCCCCGTCGTGAACTCTACCAGCGTTAATGTGTTTAAAAACCGTCTAAATAGGCATTTTAAAAATATTAACGTTGTTTAAAATAAAAAACAATTGGCAACAGGAGCTCTAGGGGTGGTAATCGGGGATGAGTCTGTTGACGTCTAATGCCAGCTTGTGACATGCCAGCTTGTGACATGCCAGCGTGTAATATGCCAGCAAAAAAAAAAAAATTAGACTAACACGAACTTAGTTGTAGCTTGTTCAGTAAATTAACCCACTTTTTGTTATTCTTTATACTTTTTTTCTTCTTCTCTCCTTATTTGCATGTCTGTAACTCTCTTTATTGCATGTCTGTAGTTTGCATGGTATGATAGTGTTTGAGTTAAGAATGTGTTGCATGGTTTGTAATGCGTTCTTATTTTACTTCTTTTCGTCTTTCACGCCTTTCCAGCCTAGTAGGCTGCATCCTCTACCTCCCTATGGAGTGGAGGATCGGTCTGCAACAGCTGGAAGAATGTGTTGCTTTGAGTTAAGAATGTGTTGTTCTTGAGTTAAGAATGTATTGCATGGTTTGTAAGCGTTCTTATTTTACTTCTTTTCATCTTTCACCCCTTTCCGGCAGAGTGGGCTCTACCTCCCTATGGAGTAGAGGACCGTTCTGCAATCTTTCCTATTCTCTCTGACTATTTTTCTGACTTGTGAGCAGTGGCCGGCAGATGATGATGGTGAGTCTTTTTTTTCTTTTTCTGAATGAATGTTAACCCACGAGTGATAGGTGTTGCTACTTACTTAACCCCTTATTCTCTTCTCTTAACCCCCTGCTCTTTCCTTTCTATAGGGCTAACCTTAGAGTGGATCTTAGGGTCTTTGTTAGCCTTAGATCCTGTAGAACTGTAGATGAGGACGTTACCAGAGACAACACAATAACATCCTTTGCGGATGACACAAAGATCAGTAGAAAAATAAACCGACATAAACAGAATCTACAAGTGGACGGAAGACAACAATATGAAGTTTAACACCGAGAAATTTCAGCTGTTACGGTACGGAAAAAGAGAAGACCTAAAATCCATGGAATATTATACCCCAAATGGATAGGAGAGTCAGAGAAATTCTAGAGCAAAAGATTTAGGGGTTGTAATGACAGATGATGCGAAATTTGAAACACAAAATAAGATAACAGTAAACAGAGCAAAGAGAATAACTGGGCAGATATTGAGAACCTTTAAACGAAGGGATAGGAATGTAATGATTCCTCTACTGAAAACCTTGATCATACCTAAATTGGAATACTGCTCGGTCCTAACATCCCCATATAAAAAATAAGACATTAGACAGCTGAAAGGGATCCAGAGCCAAGATCAACGGGTGCAAAGAACTAAATTACTGGGAAAGGTTACGCAAACTAGACCTATATTCACTGGAAAGGAGAAGAGAGAGATACACCATTATTTACACTTGGAAAATAATGGAGAAACTAGTCCCTAATCTTACTCTGAACCCTATAACTCCCCAAACAACAGTGGAAAGTAGAAACGGTAGACTGTATCGTATTCCCAAATTAAAGGCGAGACAGGGAACATCCTTAACCCTGAAAGAAAATAGTTTTGTGGTGAGAGGACCAAAACTGTTTAATCAGCTGCCCAAAGACCTTAGAAACACGAAAGGAGTTGCAGTGGATATCTTCAAAAGAAGATTAGACGCCCGGCTCAGAACAATCCCCGATGAGCCGGACGTACCTGGCTATGTGAGGTGGAGAGCGCAAGAAACCAACTCACTACTTCACCAGGCCAACTCGAGAGAAGGGGCGACAAGCTTGACCTTCGCGAAATGAGGAATCATCGCGCGGAACCTTTGTAAGGTTGTAAGGTAAGGTGTGTGTGTATATATATATATCACTTATACTTTAAATGGTTTTATAATTTAATTAAGTTATAATGATGGGTGCATTCAACGACGGTGGGAAAAATTTATGAAGAAATGAAGAAACATTATTGGAGTAAATCAATAATGATGACACACGATCGGAATTTATTGAAATAAATTTTCCAAAAAGTATTGATTTAAAAGATAAAATATGAAACTTTTATGGTCACCATCGCTACTTATCTAACCTCGTGCCGTGTTTCCTGAAGCTTACTGTAAGTTCGAAGGGGTTACGGGATTACGTAACCCGATGCGGGTAATCCGCTTAATCCAGGACCTATGAACCTTATAAATAAGAATTTAACTACACCATTATCCGGGTGTCAGGGTTAAATGTGCCAAGTCGACGTAGACTTACGCATAGACACGCAGTTATATTAGTTAGTAAAAGGTCTCTAATTTTTCAGAAACTTTTAATCGCATTGATAAACTTTTAAACTTAAGTTTTCTTTATACTCATTAATTAAAATTAAATAAAAACTACATGTACTGAATGAATACCGTAGAGTCTAAACTAATCACTCATTATTTTAATTATTAAATGCAAACAATTTAGGGGAAGGAATCAATCGTGTAATTTAATTGACGATGAATATAAGCGCATTTTTTATTAATAAGTAGTTTTTCCACAAACATTCCACTTTAAATATTATTTATTCCTCACTCCTGTTTTTTTTTTAATTTTTGATAACAAGTTTGTAATTTTTAGAGAGCTCATCATAGAAAATGAGTTGTCTATTGCGTTATTATACAATATTCAATTAAGAATTTATTAAATATCGGTGATGGTGAAACGTCAATTCCATTTTTAATTAATATTGAACATACTGTAAGCTCTTAATTATGCCGTTCTATTTATTTTCCATAAATGGGCATTATCAAAGGTACTTTATCGTATCTGTGCCACGTTTTCAGTGTCTATGTAAAGAGATACATCTTATCATAGACGAGATACAATTAGCTTAAACGAAATTATGTTAGATTATCTTAATTAACATTTGCTTCATATGAGCTACTATTTAGGGAAGTGAATATTTTTAGCGTTAAAATGAATATAATAATAATCAGTTCTCTTCAGAATTTTATCAAATTATGTCAATTTCCGGCGCCGATTAATTGATGAGAAAGCCGATGAATTCAGTCGGTTACCGATAATTTGCCGATTAATCGATACGTACCTAATAATATATATATATATATATTATATATAATATATATATATATATATATAATCTTGTAAAAATTTTCGGGAAATTTTTCTCTTTTATTTCTATAAAACCAGTTAATAAAATAGCCATTAAAAGTCCGGTATCATCTTCCTAACTTTCAAGGGGAAAAAGTTGAAAAGGATACTGGACTATAAATGAAGAAAATGCTTCCACTAAAAGAAATTAACATTTCCAAGAAGAATTCATTTACTGAAATAATTACTTCTCTCGCTCTCTCTCACACACACACACACACACACACACACACACACACTTGTGCGCATCTCCGCATAGGCGAGGTGCAGACTTTTTAAATCCATATATCTAAAACTTATAAACCAAACCTAATTTAACTAACCTTACTTTAGTGCCATCAAACCGAAAAGGGCGTGATAAGTGTTTCGGGCACAATTTAGGGTTCGAAGGGCGTTTTCGTTTAGGCAGTGTTGGGCACTAAAACGTTAATCCGATAACAGTTAATTAACGAAGTTAACTTTTTTTAACGGACTATTAACTGAAGTTAATTTCCATTTATCGTTATCGGACCAGTTAACTTCCGATAACTCGATATTTAGTCTGTTAAAGTCCGTTAACACGTTAACTGCGAGGAGTCATTCACGGAAGATCACCGCTCCGCGAATGAATTCAAACCGCCATAACTTCAGTCTGCCAATTCCGTCCTCTGCCGCAGTAGAACGGCTCTGCTCTCTCGGCAAGGACATCCTGAAGCCCAAGAGGTCAAGACTGGCAGTTGGGCCTAACTTTGAGAAGTTGGTCTTTCTGAAGGGCAACCAGCACATTGTGTCATAGTCTTTAATAAATGTGTCTAAAATTTAATTTTACCTTTCAGTTCCCGCCATAATAATTCTCTGGTAAATTAAAATTTAGTTAATGGTTAGTGGTTACAAGGGTTTCAAAACATGTAATCAGTACATTTTTTATTAAAAATAAAAAAAAAAGTTATTAAGCAAAAAAGTTGCAAAACTTGATAAAAAATACAGTTAAATACCTATTTATTGTTGGATTTTGCATAAATAAACATTTTCTATGGGTTTTAAAGCTTTTTTCCTTGATTTTTTTAAATGTTAGTAAAGAAATAGTTATCGTTAACGGATTATCGTTAACTTCCGTTAACTTTGTAGTAAAATTATCGGATTATCGTTATCGGAGTTAAAAATTGGGGTTAACGGATTATCGTTATCGAAGTTAACTTTTTGGTTAACGGTGCCCACCACTGCGTTTAGGTCATTAAATAGTGAGGTACTCGCTAATCTTGCCTAACCTAATTTTTAACCAAACCCTAACTAACGTAGAATTTTTAATATATTATTTTAATGTTTCGAGGCAAGAAAGTGTTACTTCACTTTTTTTACGAATGATTCTAGAATTCCTTTATTTACCTTCTATTTGCGTTTATCTTACTAACTAATCTTTGCAGCAAAGATGAAAGCGGTGTCTTCATAGGGTTGCCAAGTGTCCGGTATTGAACCGGACAATCCGGTATTTGGGCTTTCTATCCGGTTAAAAAAAATCAAAGAATACCGGACACGTAAAAGTAAACCGCGTCTTTATGTCTTTGCTTTTTTATTTTTGTCTTAATAGGTGTAGCTTTAATAGATCGTCTGCTGTTTTTGGTTATCCATAATTTATTGTTTTTTAAAGTCAATAATTATTTTACATATTTTTCTATTGCGATCTGATAAAGAATTGGATAGTTTCACAGCGCTGTATTGGATCGAATTTTGTGCATGTTACGTAATTTTGTTCGAATAAAAGTTAAATGCGGATAAAGTTGATTTCTTTTCATTAATACCTAAATGTTTTCAATGTTATTTGCAAATCGGTTGCAGTATTATTTTCCGGTTAAAGTGTTATTTGTCCATATAATTAACTGATTTTATAAAGCATCTAATGAACCGATTTGCGAGTAATGAAGAAAATACATTTTTACTTTTCACACCCTACCCCTCTCGGCTGCTGGTGTCCGATATTCTTGTGGAGGACATCTGGCAACCCTAGGTGTCCATCCTATCTATTCTGTGAGAATGAGTTTAAATTATAGACAGATGAAATACTTCTGCCAGCTTTCCATATATAATAATTATATTGTAAATAAACAATCATCATATAATTTAATACACGTAACACTGTATCCGTAACTGTAAATCTGTAACTCCGTAAGTGTCTGTAACCAAGACTTCAGATCCACCTCAGCTGCTCCGTCAGCCAAAATGTCATCGCTACAGGCGCCAGGTTAGGGAAACCAAATGAAACCACAAGAAGGCCGATCAAATTACGCATAAAAAGTGACATAACAAATGAAATATTGTCCCTCTATACAAAGTGTTTACGTGAATGAATAACTTATAAAATTTAAGCGAGATTCGTTCAAAAAAGTTCTAAAATTAAAAATAAAATCACCCAAATTACAGCACCTCACGTTGTGCGCGTAATGGAATTATTTATGTGACGAAATCGCAAATCGGTCGAAAAAGAAGTATTAAAATAGTGAAAGAGATTTAAATAATTGTTCCCGCGAAGTACATATCTAATCTCAATTAATTCTTACCTCGGAATCCTATAAAACTATGAAATTAATCTCCTTTATCTTACACAAATCTCCAGAGTTATAAAACTATACATGTTAATAAACCACTATAAACATCAACTTTAACTGTTATTACTATTTATCCGAATAATCACAACTATTAAATATTATTATTATTATTATTATTATTATTATTATTATTAACACATACTAATCAACATTGTGAATAATCAACCACAAACATAACTACTGTATTACCTACTAATACTATTTCTTACTGCTGTTAGTACTGTAGTGCTTATTATATTATTATATTATTATTATTATTATTATTATTATTATTATTGTTCGTTTCTTATTGAATTTGAATTACCATTTTGGTGGTTCTGTGTCCTATATTTATTTCCCTAATAATAATAATAATAATAATAATAATAATAATAATAATAATGTTATTTGACAAAAAAAAAAAATGAAGAACCTTAAAACGTGCCAACCAATTTATGGTTCTCATTCATAACTTATGTTGGAAGCCTCATTATTTATAACGTGTTTCATTTCTACATATTTCTTACACCCGATTAAGATAGTAAAAAATCATAAAAACTGACATCACCCACTTTGTTTAGTAATGTCCTTTTTTTTATACTTTTTTAAATTCTTATTTTTAATGTTTCAATTCAATAATAAATCTATATAAGAGTCTCGCATTTCCTTTATAAGGAATATGAGATGGAAGCCCATAAATTTGACCCTTCTCGAGTCGCGGTCTTCTTCTAACCTACTTTTCCT
The DNA here is from genome assembly GCA_023014485.1 of Bathynomus jamesi. NCBI lineage: Eukaryota > Metazoa > Arthropoda > Malacostraca > Isopoda > Cirolanidae > Bathynomus > Bathynomus jamesi. Next base: position 432,950 of record JAJOZX010001422.1, read on the forward strand.
TATTTGATAATCTGGGAATTCTTTCAAAGGATTACAAAAAATAAAATAAATAAAAAATGATGAAAAAAATTAACGAGATGATATACCATATTCCTCCAGAAGTTCAAAGTTCGTACGCACGCACGTACACCAAAATGTACGAATTACGTAACGGCATATTTCATTTTATTTTATCTATTTTTATTTTCATTTTAAAACGCTAATCCTCTCTTTATCCTACGTCTTATTCGTTACACTTGTCTCTGGATATAAGCACTTCTAAAAAACATATACAAATATATATATACGCCTCGGTATAAGAAATGTCACCCAGTAATATTAATTATTTTTTCACTCACCTCACTAATCTGAAATCAAATGTTTATATATACACCTTTCAACCTTTCAAATGTTTCGTGCGATGATTCTTCATCTCACGAAGGTCAAGCTTGTCGCCCCTCCTCTCGAGTTGGCGAAGTTGGTTGAAGTAGAGAGTTGGTTTCTTGTACTCTCCACCTCACATATCTGAGATTGTTCTGAGCCAGGCGTCTAATCTTCTTTTGAAGATTGTTGTGACGGTCAATTTGTATGCGAAAATCTAATATCAAAATGTAAATAAAAAGGATAGAAAGAAAGAGTGAAGTGATTTTGAAATCGATTTAATTTCTCGTGAAAATTTAAATCTTTTAAAATGAACACCGACCAAAGTAAAGAGTAAGGCTGTGTGTGTAATCAGAGAAGAGAACTTATTGTTTGACAGTCTTGGGTAGATTTATGATCAAGTTCAAAGGACAAATATAACTTAACAAGGGCCCGTTTCATTTTCAACCTTGGAAGGTCTTTAGAAGAACATGACGAGAGGGTACGACGAGCCTTGGATAGCCTACGCACCGCCAACTTAAAGGTAAAGTTGGAAAAATGTCAGTTATTACAGTTCCAGGTGGGGTATTTAGGGCATGTGGTCACCAGGAACGGGGTGAAGCCACAGGAATCCAAAGAAGAGGCCATCAAAAACTCCCAGAGGCCAACTAACAAAAAGGAATTGAAGCAATGTTATATTTGGTCAGAGAGTCATCGTCCGTTCTGACCATAAGCCGTTGAAGTGGCTTCTGAGGGAAGGACACCGAGAGCCCAGTGGAAGACTAGAGCGTTGGGTTATGACACTGCAAGACTACGACGTTCTCATCGAGTACGTGAAAGGCAAACTCAACAGAGTGGCCGATTGGTTGTCCTTCCGGCCTGGAGTCACTAAGGAGTTTGTGAACGCAATATACGAAAAAGCGATCATTGATCGCACGGTAATCAGCAAACACCAGCAGAAGGACGTTGAAATAGTGGCAATTCGAGCAGCCATCGAAGAAGGGAAGGCTTTCAGCTGGCCCCTATCCAAGCCCATCCAGCCGTCGAGAGTCAAACTAGTGAGGAACCTGCTGGTTTACATCGATGCGAACAGAAAAGAGGTCATCGTAGCAGTGCTGGGCAAGTTCGGCACACCTTCTGTGCGGAGGTGCGGAAGGTGTGCGGATTGGTCCGCACACCCTACTAATTCTAGTAATTCTAGTAATTTTCCGACCTCTCATAACAAAAAAATGACTTTATTGTATTAAAACTTTATTTTCACAATTAAATATTAAATAAAAGTTCCGCGGTTGTGGGGAAGTGCGAAAACTTAGAGGTGTGCGGAAGTGCGGGTGCGAACCTCCCATTTGGTGTGCGGTTGCCCAGTACTGCATCGTAGTTCCTAAAAAGTTGAGAGAGCAGCTCATTTGGAACGCGCACACGGACGTCGGGAGCATTCATCCGGGAGCTGCAGGGACTACAGAAATCCTACGGGACCTCTATTTTTGGCCAGGAATGGTTCAACAGGTACTGCAGGTAGTCCAAACGTGCGACACGTGCGCGCGAAACAAACAGACGCGGAAAGTGACTGTGGAAACAATGCCTTGTGTGCGAGGCCACAGTCCGTGGGAACTTCTGCACGTGGACTTAGTAGGTCCCCTTCCTCCGACCGGGGAAGGCAGCAATTATATACTCACGTGTGTGGACAGTTTCAGCAAGTTTACCATCCTGGCAGCAATAAAGGACAAGACGGCCCGGGAGGTGGCGGATAAATTCCATCGTTTGATACTATGCAAACTGGGCGCCCCTTCAGCAGTAGTATCCGACCAAGGCAAGGAGTTCTGGAACTCTACCTTGCAGGAGCTCTTCAGGGTTTGGGAAGTACAACACTAACGGACCGCCGCATACCATCCCCAAAGCAACGGGAAGATCGAACGTCTGAATAAAGAGTTATGCATCAAACTCAGCATACTTTGTGAAGAAACTGGACGAGACTGGGATAAAATCCTCGACACCGTGGAATTGTCCCTGAACATCCGAGTGCACCGAGCCACGGGGTATTCCCCCTTCTTCTTGATGTACGGGCAAACCCCCAACGTACCTTCAAAGCTATTTCGCATGCCACAGGAAATTTACCGTCGAGTGGAAGAGTTCATGCGTAGCTACGAGAAGACTAACGGAATCAAGGAATTGAAGCCGTTCGAAGAAAAGGCGCCCCAGGGCTTGGTGTACATTGATTACCCACGACCGGGCAGAGGCAAGTTGTAGCCCCGGTACGAGGGTCCATACATCATCATCGAACAGAAGACTCCAATCACTTATCTCCTGCGTCACATGATCACTGGACATCAGATAGTGATCCATCGAGACCGCATCCGCCGCAGCATCGATGCTCTATGGGGCGTCGAGCGACAAGGCGAGGCGGACGGCGCAGGGGGTGAGATGGGGGAAGGGCTACCGCCCTTCCTCTCTGGAGATCCGCCCTCAACACCGGAGAAACCTCAACAGGGGGAAGTGAACCGAAGTGCACTTCTTGCCCGCTGGCAGGACCGAGTGGCGGAATGGGATCCGCCGGGCGCCTCCGAGCTACTTCCTCCCAGAGAGCTTCACCCAGGGAACGGAGGAACATCGACCCGTGGAGGTGAACCGGAGTGCACTTCCTGTCCCTTCGCAGGACCGAGTGGCGGGCAGCAGCCGCCGGGTGCTTCCGAACTACCTCCTCGCGGGGACCTAGGGGGAACAGGGTCCCCCGGAGAAAGCAGACAGGCTGCTTTCACAGGGCCACCGTTTGAGCGTCCGTATGCTCTTAGGCCCCGACCTCGAGTACACTACGAAGAAACCGACAACGATTAAAACTAAATGTGCTAGTGCTAGTGTCCCAATAAAGGGGACAAATAAATTAAATAAAACGTAGTGAAATTTGTGAATCAAATGATGATACCCGACCCTAATTAAGAAAGTTTGCATCGGAGTGCAAAATTAAAGGAGGGAAGGGATATTGTGACGGTCAATTTGTATGCGAAAATCTCATATCAAAATGTAAATAAAAAGGATAGAAAGAAAGAGTGAAGTGATTTTGAAATCGATTTAATTTCGCGTGAAAATTTAAATCTTTTAAAATGAACACCGACCAAAGTAAAGAGTAAGGCTGTGTGTGTAATCAGAGAAGAGAACTTATTGTTTGACAGTCTTGGGTAGATTTATGGTCAAGTTCAAAGGACAAATATAACTTAACAAGGGCCCGTTTCATTTTCAACCTTGTAAAGTGTCGGGTTTGTTTATTCGTGGTTTCGTCTGAGGAAGACCCTAGCGCGAAAATTTAAAATTTTTGTTTTAAATTTTAAAATTGTAAATTTAAATTTTCAAATTTTCAAATTTTAATTTGAAAATTTCTTTAAAAAATGCGGAGCGTAGAATTTAACGAAGTTGAGATTAGAGCCAATAGGAGATCAGTAATTTTTGTACGAATGATGTCATGTAATGAAAATGGTTTTGATAGGCCCTTTAGACACCAAAGGGAGGAGTTTTTGTAATCCTGAGGTGTAACTTAGAGTTTCAAATCAGTTGGTAGTCGTCCTCCTTGAAATTAACTGTGGCTAAATAAACACTATTAGACTTGTGTTGTAAGAAAAATCTAGCAGTCTCATGATTGTAATTAAGAACTTTTATTGCATTTCATTCATTTACGCGAAACTTGTGTATAAAAATTTCATTGTTAGCGATCGGAAAACGAGAACTTAGGTAGAAGATCGGAACCACTGGTAGTTAACAGACCAAACATTTTGTGAAATTTAAATTAAATTAAGTTGGTCCAAAGTAAATGTTAAACGGTACGTCTGTGCCCTAGTTTGCAGGACCCGTCGATTGGCTGGCAAGGGGAGCCACTGAAATTGACGGATTTTTGCTTGGTTGTATGCGAGCGATAAGTCTATGGTCTTTACGTAGAACAATTGAGAGTAACGGTATACCTCCATCGTAAGTATCCCCACTTTTCAAATTTCTTCGTCGATCTCGACGAGTTTCATTGTTGTTACCTGCTTGTTACCTGAAAATATAAAGCTCCTCTATATAAATGACTTAAATTCAGTAACTGTGAACTTTCTTTGGATTTATAATTGATTGTATTTTCGGAAAATTGGTAAATTTAAACGATTTAAATTCAGATAACTGTGAACTTTGTCTTTGAATTTAAAATTGGATTGCATTGTATGAAAATTATAAATTTACTTCAGAATAAATTTCCTAAATTCATGTACTGTTTCGAGTGACATTTAATAAACTTTATAAGAGGGCGTGTGTTGTTTTAGATACCTTGCAATAGGCCTCTCTTGTAAGCTGAGGTCAATTAATATTCAAAGATTAAATTCAAAGTAGGCTTTCAGTAAGCCGAAGGAACTTACGCCTATCAATTTAAAGGGCCATCCGTGGATAGGCCGAGTCATCCTGAACGAAAATAAGAAATAATTTGAAATAGAATTAAAGGGTAGCGCCCAACTTAAAGGGTGTCAGTGAAGTGAATTAACATAATTAAAAGGGTGTCCAGCACCATAAATAAATAAACGGGTTGGGCACTACGTAAATGGTGTCAGAAGTTGCAAAAGAAATAAAGGTGCACAAAGTAAAAGAGTTGCGCACAACATAAATGGTGTCACAGAAGTGGGATCCTATTGCAAGGTATTGGTAGCAAGAGTGTAACTTTTTGTTAAAATAAATTTGCGTGACAGTAAAGCACGAACGTAAAATATTGGAACAGTAATTCGTTGAAATAATTGTGAACAGAAAAGTGTCGCTAACAGTGGAACGGTTTTAAAATAAAAATAAATAAACAAACAACTTCGCGATGTCGGTAAAGAGCGTGGAAATAACGAAGGGAAGAAAGTGTAAGGACATAGTGACCGAACCAATGAACTTAAACGAAATAAGTACAGAAAGTTTGAAAATTTAAAAAGGAAAATTTTGCCAACATTATTCGGTTATTAAAGGAATGCACGGAATTAGAGGGAGAAATAAACCGAAGAGGGTCGAAACTGGAAGACCTTGCAATGATTACTCCGCAGCTGGAGTATTGGGACAACCGAAGGTCGGGGGTTCGTCCCCGAAGAATCTCTCTAGTTCCTCCCGTTACAGAAGAAGAACTTTCGAGCAGGAAAGGGTTGGGTGGAGACCAGAGAACCCAGAAGACATCCCAAAGAACCCTTGCAGAATGCACACACCACAAGAGACGAGAAACACCGCACCGACGAAGACCGGCAGAAGAATATAGAAACCGTCGTACAGGTATTAAAGAGTACTAGCTTACCTTTGCAACGTGAACAGGCAGTAAGGGGTCCTGAGCAAACGACTTTTGGACACACAGTGGAAGGAAGTTCGCCGAAGTTTATGGGCGAACGGGCACAGGAGAACCCAGGAACCAGCCCAAACGCCGTCAGGAAGGAACAAGGTGAGACACTCAACCCAATTGCCACAAGAATATTAAGTGCAGGTAATGCCTTGGTTCAGGCTAATCCCATAAGGAGACATATTAAAGTGGGCATACCTAAGGACGCGTTGAAGACCGTTATGCCGGAGTATGCTTGTAATTGCATCAAAGGAACATCCTTTCGGGACTATTGGATGGAATCAACCCAGTTTTCGGTAAACAACCCAAGCTTAGGACTAAGAGATGAAGAGGTCCTAAGAGAAGAAACGCCACATGACAGAAGCCGAAGACTGCAGAAACTGCAAAATCCTCCCACATCCTGGGACTACAACTCACAACATCCAGAAGAAAGAACAGCCACGAAGGAAGGACAACATCAAGGATGTGGAGGTGAACGACGGAGACAAGTCCATCAAGAGAGGAGAGCCCAGAAGGAAGAACTGTGACACTGGTCACAGGAGGAATAACACAACTCAAGAATGTGACTACAACCCCATGAGAAACCAGAAGAGAAAACAAACCAAGTCAAATGAAGACAGCGACTCCAAAGAGGAAACAATGGAAGAAAGTGGCCGGAGCCAGTGCAAGATTTGTCAGCAAATGCGAAATTGGGAAGAGGCGTGCCCTCGAGCAAACCTTCGGCAGGACTGGAAGGAGAAGCCTCCCGAATAGCTTCAGAGGAAGTAGCGGCGAGTCCGTCGGCTAGGACTGATCACCCTACCAGTATTCGTCGCTCAACAAGCTTCCACCGCGCTGGACGATGGTGGAGCTTCCGTCACATTGACATAAGCTATGCACAAGAACATCGGGAGCCTTCTTTGGACAGTTGCCAACTTCTCAGTACACAGTTGCACCGGCCCCGCCCATTCATGTAAGGGGAGTAGAAGTAAGTTTGACTATGGGAAAGGGGGTTGAAGAATTCTTTTGTGTCTGTATAATTCCAGAGGCTCAGCAAGACTTGACTATAGGCGTGTTGTTTCGGAGGATATGAAGACGAAACAAAGGTAACTTTGAAGAGAAAGAGTCGTCACTCTGAACGAAGAGGTAACCAGACCAGAAATGGGAGCAGACAGAATAAAGAAGCCAGTATCATTCTGACAAGGAGGGTCAGAATGAAACCCGGGGACGCGGTTCCCGTGGACGTCTATTCCGCTGCACGGGATGTGCGGTGAGGCTCGGGGAAATTTAAAAATGTTACCGAGCAGATCCCAAAGGGAAGTTAAAGGATATGGGAATAGACAGTGAGAAAATTGGGGGATATGGTTCCCCTGGACGTCTATTCTCCGCTGCATGGGATATGCGGTGAGGCTCGAGGATACTTGGAGAAGTTGTCGAGCAGAATCCCAAAGGGAAGTTAAAGGATATGGGAATAGACGGTGAGAAAATTTGGGGTATGGTTCCCCTGGACGTCTATTCTCCGCTGCATGGGATATGCGGTGAGGCTCGAGGATACTTGGAGAAGTTGTCGAGCAGAATCCAAAGGGAAGTTAAATGAAAAGGGAATAGACGGAGAAGAAAATTTGGGGTATGGTTTCCCCTGGACGTCTACTCTCCGCTGCAATGGATGTGCAGTGAGGCTCAGCGTGGTTTGCAAGTATCACAGAGCGGAAATCTCAACGGGAAGTTAACCCTTTCCAAGGAGGCGGTAAAGTTACTCTTGAGAAATAAAGGTGACGACTGAAGAGTATTACCTTGAAGACAAGATGACATCGGCATGGTGGTTGAGGCAACGAGAACGGGGAGGTTAGTCGGAACAGCCGTTTGATTCCTCGCCCGAAAAGAAAAAATGGAACAAGTGTCACTGTGAGAAAGAGTCGAAAGTCCACAAGTGACTAAGAAGAGCTTGACACACCTCAAGACGCATGTTCACCGATGTCCGTCGCTCTCAAAGGAAGAAGACCGACGAGGGAAAGAGGATTAATTACTACCGTCACAGGTAGAGTGCCAGGACCACGTGATCACTAGGAATGAAGAGTGACCACAGGAGTCCAAAGTGGAAGCGATTGAAGAAAAGAAGCGTAGGGCCCTGAGGCTCTGTGTAGACTATAGACCTTGGGACGCCATCGGCAGCAAGGACAAATATCCATTACCCATCATTGATGAAACCTTGGCCAAGCTGCACGGGACTCTTACTTCTCGAGCAGGGATTTACGCTCGGGATATTGGCAGTTGGCCATTCACGACGATAGCATCTCGAAAACTGCCTTCTCCACGGGAAGCGGTCATTTCGAGTTCAGGGTGGTCCCGTTTGGGTTGTCAATATCCACCAGTGTTCCAAAGAGTAATGAATTTTATTTTTCGGGAGCAACTGGACAAGGAAGTACTGATTTACTTGGATGACCTCATTGTCCTTGGAAGGTCTTAGAAGACATGACGAGAGGGTACGACGAGCCTTGGATAGCCTACGCACCGCCAACTTAAAGGTAAAGTTGGAAAAATGTCAGTTATTACAGTCCCAGGTGGGGTATTTAGGCCATGTGGTCACCAGGAACGGGGTGAAGCCACAGGAATCCAAAGAAGAGGCCATCAAAAACTCCCAGAGGCCAACTAACAAAAAGGAATTGAAGCAATGTTATATTTGGTCAGAGAGTCATCGTCCGTTCTGACCATAAGCCGTTGAAGTGGCTTCTGAGGGAAGGACACCGAGAGCCCAATGGAAGACTAGAGCGTTCGGTTATGACATTGCAAGACTACGACGTTCTCATCGAGTACGTGAAAGGCAAACTCAACAGAGTGGCCGATTGGTTGTCCGCCCGCCTGGAGTGACTAAGGAGTTTGTGAACGCAATACGAAAAAAGCGATCATTGATCGCAAGGTAATCAGCAAACACCAGCAGAAGGACGTTGAAATAGCGGCAATTCGAGCAGCCATCGAAGAAGGGAAGGCTTTCAGCTGGCCCGTACCAAGCCCATCCAGCCGTCGAGAGTCAAACTAGTGAGGAACCTGCTGGTTTACATCGATGCGAACGGAAAGAGGTCATCGTAGTTCCTAAAAAGTGAGAGAGCAGCTCATTTGGAAGCCACACGGACGTCGGGAGCATTCATCCGGGAGCTGCAGGGACTACAGAAATCCTACGGGACCTCTATTTTTGGCCAGGTATGGTTCAACAGGTACGACAGTAGTCCAAACGTGCGACACGTGCGCGCGAAACAAACAGACGCGGAAAGTGACTGTGGAAACATGCCTTGTGTGCGAGGCCACAGTCCGTGGGAACTTCTGCACGTGGACTTAGTTGGTCCCCTTCCTCCGACCGGGGAAGGCAGCAATTATATCCTCACGTGTGTGGACAGTTTCAGCAAGTTTACCATCCTGGCAGCAATAAAGGACAAGACGGCCCGGGAGGTGGCGGACAAGTTCCATCGTTTAATACTGTGCAAACTGGGCGCCCCTTCCGCAGTAGTATCCGACCAAGGTAAGGAGTTCTGGAACTCTACCTTGCAGGAGCTCTTCCGGGTTTGGGAAGTACAACACCAACGGACCGCCGCATACCATCCCCAAAGCAACGGGAAGATCGAACGTCTGAATAAAGAGTTATGCATCAAACTCCGCATACTTTGTGAAGAAACTGGACGAGACTGGGATAAAATCCTCGACACCGTGGATTGTCCTGAACATCCGAGTGCACCGAGCCACGGGTATTCTCCTTCTTCTTGATGTACGGGCGAACCCCCAACGTACCTTCAAAGCTATTTCGCATGCCACAGGAAATTTACCGTCGAGTGGAAGAGTTCATGCGTAGCTACGAGAAGACTAACGGAATCAAGGAATTGAAGCCGTTCGAAGAAAAGGCGCCCCAGGGCTTGGTGTACATTGATTACCCACGACCGGGTAGAGGCAAGTTGCAGCCCCGGTACGAGGGTCCATACATCATCATCGAACAGAAGACTCCAGTCACTTATCTCCTGCGTCACATGATCACTGGACATCAGAGAGTGATCCATCGAGACCGCATCCGCCGCAGCATCGATGCTCCATGGGGCGTCGAGCGACAAGGCGAGGCGGACGGCGCAGGGGGTGAGATGGGGGAAGGGCTACCGCCCTTCCTTTCTGGAGATCCGCCCTCATCACCGGAGAAACCTCAACAGGGGGAAGTGAACTGGAGTGCGCTTCTTGCCCGCTGGCAGGACCGAGTGGCGGAATGGGATCCGCCGGGCGTCTCCGAGCTACTTCCTCCCAGAGAGCTTCACCCAGGGAACGGAGGAACATCGACCCGTGGAGGTGAACCGGAGTGCACTTCCTGTCCCTTCGCAGGACCGAGTGGCGGGCAGCAGCCGCCGGGTGCTTCCGAACTACCTCCTCGCGGGGACCTAGGGGGAACAGGGTCCCCCGGAGAAAGCAGACAGGCTGCTTTCACAGGGCCACCGTTTGAGCGTCCGTATGCTCTTAGGCCCCGACCTCGAGTACACTACGAAGAAACCGACAACGATTAAAACTAAATGTGCCAGTGCTAGTGTCCCAATAAAGGGGACAAATAAATTAAATAAAACGTAGTGAAATTTGTGAATCAAATGATGATACCCGACCCTAATTAAGAACGTTTACATCGGAGTGAAAAATTAAAGGAGGGGAGGGATATTGTGACGGTCAATTTGTATGCGAAAATCTCATATCAAAATGTAAATAAAAAGGGTAGAAAGAAAGAGTGAAGTGATTTTGAAATCGATTTAATTTCGCGTGAAAATTTAAATCTTTTAAAATGAACACCGACCAAAGTAAAGAGTAAGGCTGTGTGTGTAATCAGAGAAGAGAACTTATTGTTTGACAGTCTTGGGTAGATTTATGGTCAAGTTCAAAGGACAAATATAACTTAACAAGGGCCCGTTTCATTTTCAACCTTGTAAAATGTCGGGTTTGTTTATTCGTGGTTTCGTCTGAGGAAGACCCTAGCGCGAAAATTTAAAATTTTTGTTTTAAATTTTAAAATTGTAAATTTAAATTTTCAAATTTTCAAATTTTCAAATTTTAATTTGAAAATTTCTTTAAAAAATGCGGAGCGTAGAATTTAACGAAGTTGAGATTAGAGTCAATAGGAGATCAGTAATTTTTGTACGAATGATGTCATGTAATGAAAATGGTTTTGATAGGCCCTTTAGACACCAAAGGGAGGAGTTTTTGTAATCCTGAGGTGTAACTTAGAGTTTCAAATCAGTTGGTAGTCGTCCTCCTTGAAATTAACTGTGGCTAAATAAACACTATTAGACTTGTGTTGTAAGAAAAATCTAGCAGTCTCATGATTGTAATTAAGAACTTGTATTGCATTTCATTCATTTACGCGAAACTTGTGTTAAAGAATTTTATTGTTAGCGATCGGAAAACGAGAACTTAGGTAGAAGATCGGAACCACTGGTAGTTAACAGACCAAACATTTTGTGAAATTTAAATTAAATTAAGTTGGTCCAAAGTAAATGTTAAACGGTACGTCTGTGCCCTAGTTTGCAGGACCCGTCGATTGGCTGGCAAGGGGAGCCACTGAAATTGATGGATTTTTGCTTGGTTGTATGCGAGCGATAAGTTTACGGTCTTTACGTGGAACAATTGAGAGTAACGGTATACCTCCATCGTAAGTACCCCCACTTTTCAAATTTCTTCGTCGATCTCGACGAGTTTCATTGTTGTTACCTGCTTGTTACCTGAAAATATAAAGCCCCTCTATATAAATGACTTAAATTCAGGTAACTGTGAACTCTTTCTTTGGATTTATAATTGAATTGTATTTCTCGGAAAATTGGTAAATTTAAACGACTTAAATTCAGATAACTGTGAACTTTGTCTTTGAATTTAAAATTGGATTGCATTGTATGAAAATTTATAAATTTACTTCAGAATAAATTTCCTAAATTCATGTACTGTTTCGAGTGACATTTAATAAACTTTATAAGAGGGCGTGTGTTGTTTTAGATACCTTACAATAGGCCTCTCTTGTAAGCTGAGGGTCAATTAATATTCAAAGATTGAAATTCAAAGTAGGCTTTCAGTAAGCCGAAGGAACTTACGCCTATCAATTTAAAGGGCCATCCGAGTGGATAGGCCGAGTCATCCTGAACGAAAAGAAGAAAAAATTTGAAATAGAATTAAAGGGTAGCGCCCAACTTAAAGGGTGTCAGTGAAGTGAATTAACATAATTAAAAGGGTGCACAGCACCATAAATAAATAAACGGGTTGGGCACTACATAAATGGTGTCAGAAGTTGCAAAAGAAAAAAAGGTGCGCACACCTAAGTAAAAAAGTTGCGCACAAGAAGATGTCCACCGCAACACCACTCGTGTTCCTTAGTTCCTTGGGCAGCTAACAAAACAGTCTTGGGCTTCTCACAACAAAACTATTTTCCTTCAGGGTTGAGGATGTTTCCTGTCTAGCCTTTAATTTGAGAACACGACACACTCTTCCTTTTCCACTTTCCACTGTTGTTTGGGGGGTTATAGGGTTCAGAGTAAGATTAAGTGGCTAGTTTCTCCACTATTTTAGTTTCTCCATTATTTTCGAAGTGAATATAGACTTAATTCACGTAACCTTTCCCGAGTAATTTAGCTCTTTGCACCCATTGATCTTGGCTGTGAAGCTACTCTGAATCCCTTCTAGCTGACTAATGTCTTCTTTTTTATATGGGGATGTTAGGACCGAGCAGTATTCCAATTTGGGAAGATGCGGTGGAAACAAAAGATCACCCAAAATACTTTGAAAAGAAAAACAAAAACCCAGACCACTATCGCACCCTTAAGGAAAGAAAATAATGAGCTAACCTATGTTCTAAAAGAAATCTCTCAAATATTGAGAGCTCAATATGAATTACTTTTCAGTACTCCAAGTACAGACAAAGCGGTACTTGACAGAAATGCCTTTTTTGAAGAGGAATTAAATGGAGAATATATAACTGAAATATATTAACTGAAATCACGTTTAGCTACAGCCCCGGACAAATGGAATGCCTTGTTGATTAAAAATTGTAAGAACGAAATAGCTTCACCCCTTTATTGGATATGGAGAAGATCCCTGGACACGGGGGAAATACCGAGCATACTAAAAAGAGCGAACATTGTTCCTCTTTATAAAGGGGGGGATAGGTCTCAAGCAGAGAACTAAAGTCCTATGTCACTGATAGTGATGTAGTCACATCCGCATCCGCATCCGCGGAACATCCGCACATTTTCTCGCATCCGCATCCGCACTTTGGACTGCGGATGTCGTGCGGATGTGGACCGTTGAGATAAAATGTCATTAATAAGCGGAAATTATCAAATTCTACTATATTAATAGAACTAGTTCATTGTGCGCAAAAGTGATGCAAGCTACAAGACGAGAGGCTGTTCTTGTATGAAGTTACTCTCTTGCAACCTACTTAGATCCACGTTACAAAGCTAAGTTATTTTCACCTAGTACATTAGAACGAGTTAAATCATCACTTGGCAAAGCAGTTGAAGAGCTTCAATCTCTTGAATCTGTCGCTTCGCCACCCACCAAAAGAATAAAAGTTTCAGTGACAGAACCAACACCTTCAACAAGCAAATCTATCACAGAATCTGTCTCTCAGTTTCTTGAGTCAAGCAGCAATGACGAGACCTACGCGATGTCAAAAGATGTAGTAAAAATGATCGAGAGCTATCACCAAGAAAAACGCCTGGCTGCATGTGACAATCCTATTAGTTGGTGGAAAAATACGCAGAATATCTATCCATACTTGAGTAAACTTGCAAGGAAACATTTAGCCTGTCCTCCAACAAACGTACCAAGCGAGAGATTATTTAGCAGTGCTGGATTAATATATGATGAAAAGAGAAACAGACTGGCAGCAGAAAAGGCAGAAAAATTAATGTTCCTTAAGCATAACCTTCCTATAATTAAGTTTGAACATTAAACGATGAACATCTTACTTTACTTTATTTTAATTACTCATTTATAAATATGCCTAATAAAACTTTAAACTTAATATAAATAGTTATCAAGCTAATTAAAGATCTCTTTCTATAAGGGTGGAGGTTGTGGAAAGAGGTCGGTGGGGGTGCATTTGAGTTGAGTTCACGTCCCGCATCCTGGTAACACAATTATGGTTTCTAATTGTGGCTGAAACTCAACAAATATAACGAATTTATTTGCAGACGAATTCACTAATTGATTTCTATATTAGTTAGATGCTTGATATTATTTTATATGTTCAGAGAAAAGTACAGCAATTATTGTACAATTAATCAATTATACTACATTATAGCTACAGCTCTCTCTATATAATAACTTATTATATACGTTAAACACAACAAATCTCGAATATATCCTAAAAAATAACGAAAATGTAGACATCCGCATCCGCATCCGCATCCGCGGATGTTGAAATCAAACATCCTCATCCGCATCCGCATCCGCGGATGTGAAAAAAATGACATCCGCTACATCACTAGTCACTGATATCATATATCACCAGAATATTTGAAAGAATAATCAGTGAGAAAATATATGACATTTTGGAGACACATGAAAGATTCAATGAGAACCAGCACGGATTACGATCAGGAAGATCGTGCTTATCACAACTAATAACAGGGTTCTCAAGTGTCCTTATTTCTAAGAACAAATTTGTTCTTAGTTCTTAATTTTTTAATTTTTCATTTCATTTGGCTATCAGAATAAAATGTTAACGACATCTTATGAATATTCTTATTTTTAGGACGGAATTCTTATTTTTTGGAGTTGAGATTCTGATTTTTATTTTTTAGACTTGACAACCCTGACTAATGGAGCACTGTAACAATATCATAGACGCACTCGAAAGCAAAGATAACTACGATGTAATATACACAGATTTTGCTAACGCATTCGATAAGTGTGATCATGACATAATAGCACATAAAATGAAACACATAGGAATAACAGGCAAAGTGGGAAAATGGCCCTACAACTTCCTCAGGGAACAGCAGCAAGCACTAAAAATCCAAGGTATATTATCATCAGAATCTGAAGTACGCAGCTCACTTCCATAAGGAACAATATTAGTTCCACTCCTGTTCACTATCATGCTGACAGACGTAGACAATGAAGTAGACGACAACAGTATAATAACATCTTTTGCAGACGATATAAAGATCAGCAGAAAAATCAGCGATGTAAATGAAGTGGAGGCCCCTGCTAAAAACATTGATTATACCAAAACTTGAATACTAGTCAGTTTTGACGTCCCCATATAAAAAAGAAGAAACTAATAAACTAGAAGAAACGCAGAGACATTTCACAGCCAAGATTGATGGCTGCAAAGAACTCAACTACTGGGAAAGACTACGTAAACTAAATCTGTACTCCCTGGAAAGAAGAAGAGAGAGGTACACCATAATCTACATATGGAAAATGATCGAAAAAATGGTACCAACCCTAAAACTAAACCCAATTACTATTCAAACAACAATGGAAAATAGGAAAGGCAGAATGTGTAGTGTTCCCAAATTAAAGGCCCGACAAGGGACCTCCTTAACACTAAAGGAAAACAGCTTAGTTGTCAGGGTCCAAGATTTTTTAACTAGCTTCCGAAGAACCTCAGAAACGCTGAACTCAAAGTTGAAGTCAAAGTTGAAGTCTTCAAGAGAAGACTAGATGCCTGGTTCAGGACGGTACCAGATGAGCAGCAAGCTATGTACTATGTACTGGCTATGTACGGTGGAGAGCGCAAGAAAGCAACTCGCTCGTCCACCAAGCCAGACCTAGAGGCGGGGCCACCAGCTTGACCTTCGTGTGAAGAGAGACCAACGCACGGAGTAGCAACGAGGTTAACGAGGTGTATATATATATATATATATATATATATATATATATATATATATATATATATAGGTCTATATATATTGCATGAATGCAATCGCTGAGCCCCTATATTCGATATGGAGACGACCTCTAGACACGGGAGAAATATCGGGCATCCTGAAGCGCGAGAACATAGTCCCAATATATAAAGGAGGAGATCGATCCGAGGCCAAACACTATAGGCCAGTGTCGCTTACATCTCATCTCACTTAAATATTTGAAAGAATAGTTAGACAGAAAATGTATGACTTTTTGGAAACAGAAAAAAATTCAATGATAACCAACATGGGTTTCGGTCACGTTGATCATGGCTATCACAACTAATGGAATACTACAACAACATTATTGATTCACTTGAAAGTAATGAAAACTATGATGTACTATACACAGACTTTGCTAAAGCGTTCGACAAGTGTGACCACGGAATCATAAACTAAAATATATGGGAATAACAGGAAAAGTAGGAAAATGGATATATAATTTCCTTAGTGAGCGGCGGCAAGTCGCTACAGTACAAGAAGTATCTTCATCAGAATCAGAGGTCCTTAGCTCAGTACCACAAGGAACAGTATTAGCTCCACTACTCTTCATAATCATACTAACTGAGAGACATGAGGACGTTACCAGAGACAGCACAGTAACATCCTTTGCCGATGGAACAAAGATCAGTAGAAAAATAAGAAACCCAGAAGATATAGGATCTCTACAAATTGACATGAACAGAATCTACAAGTGGACTGAAGACAACAATATGAAGTTTAACATTGAGAAATTTCAGCTGTTACGGTATGGAAAAAGGGAGGACCTAAAATTCGTGTAATATTATACCCCAAATGGACAGGAAATTCAGAGAAATTCTACAGCAAAAGATTCATGGATTGTAGTGACTGATGATGCGAAATTTGAAACACAAAATAAGGTAGCAGTAAACAAAGCAAAGAGAATAACTGGGCAGATACTGAGAACCTTTAAACGAAGGGATAGGAATATAATGATTCCTCTACTGAAAACACTGATCATACCCAAATTGGAATACTGCTCGGTCCTAACATGCCCATATGAAAAAGAGGACATTAGACAACTAGAAGGGTTTCAGAGAAGCTTCACAGCCAAAATCAATGGGTGCAAAGAACTAAATTACTGGGAAAGGTTACGCGAATTAAACCTATATTCACTGGAAAGGAGAAAAGAGAGATATACCATTATTTACATTTGGAAAATAATGGTGAAACTAGTCCCTAATCTTACTCTGAACCCTGTAACTCCCCACCAACAGTGGAAAGTAGAAAAAGAAGACTGTGTCCTGTTCCCAAATTAAAGGCTAGACAGGGAACATCCTTAACCCTGAAAGAAAATAGTTTTGTTGTGAGAGGACAAAGACTGTTTAATCAGCTGCCCAAAGACCTAAGGAACGCGAGGAGTGTTGCGGTGGACATCTTCAAAAGAAGATTAGACGCCTGGCTCAGAACAATCCCCGATGAGCCGGGCGTACCTGGCTATGTGAGTTGGAGAGTACAAGAAACCAACTCACTATTTCACCAGGCCCACGCGAAAGGAGGGGCGACAAGCTTGACCTTCGTGAAATGAGGAATCATCGCACGGAACATTTGAAAGGTTGAGAGGTGTGTATATATATATATTAGGGTGGGGTGAAAATTTTTTCAACTATTGCTTCACTGATAATAAGGTGGATTGAAGGGTGATAAAAAAGAATATGAGAATTAAAAAATTGTCAATTCATCTAAGTACTCCATTTTCCCCCCAAAAAAAAATGGCCGCCAGCCAGTCATTATACGCTTCATAACTCGAAAAGTATTCTTTTTACAAAAAAGTTTGCTGAAGCAAAAACTGTTTGTTTCACATTTTCTACCTCATATAAATGCTTCAGATGTTTAATGAAATTATTTTATTTTTCAAGTTTTTGTTGGATTTGGAATTGGTAATTTCTGATAATTAGTAACAAATATGGCTTCTGCTTCAAACATTAGAGCTACAAGGAGTCAATCAAAACCACATTTTATATTTGGAACCGCACAAGAGCTTCCTCTTACAACATTGCCAACAAATAAACAGGTGGGCCAATACCATGTTCTTTTAAAAGAAGCCACTTCAGTGACTCCACATAACTCTGATATTTTCAACAAAATTACTCAAGATATACTCTGTATTTGGAGAAAAGCTTCAATTCCTGCAATAGCTGACAAATCAGTTTATATCAAATTAAAGCGGTTTATCGGCAAAGCAAACGATCTTAGTAGATCAAAAAGTAGTGTCAAAATGAGAGAAAATTTTAATGACACCTTGGAAGAATTATTCGATATCAATGCCTGTAAATGCCCTTTTTTCTCCCATCAAAACTTTGGCTGTCCTGAGAGCTGCGAAGATGTTCACATAAGATGCACCTGTCGAAGAGAACTGAAGGTACCAAAAGAAGAGCTTCTGTTTTTACAAGATCAGCGATCGACGCGTACAGTGAAAAGAATTAAAATAATGCAGTCTAGGAAATTGCGGACAGAAGAAGGAATGGTTAAAAGAAGAAGAGAAATGAAGGACTCTCATATTTTAACCGAAATAGTGTTTTTTTCAGATGTAGAGAGTACTTCCACACAATATGAATTAGACCCACATCAGAGTGAATCAGACTATCAGTTAGTTGCCATACAAGGTCAAATGAGACTTCCATTGCGTACTGTAGCGATGGAAGCCGATAGATTTGGAATTTCAGATCGAGCAGCTGCTGCTTTGGCTTCAGCTGCTTTAGTTGATTATGGAGCAATCACTAAAGAAGATAGTACGCTTTTGATTGACAAGAACAAAATCCGACGGGAAAGAGAGAAAATGAGAAAAAGTTTGGTGAGGGAGAGTAAAGCTAATCCTGCTGTCATATCTGCCCTATTTTTTGACGGAAGAAAGGACAAGACTTTCGTGAAGGTGAAGAAAGGAAACAAATGGTACGGAGACTCCATTAGAGAGGAACACTATGTTTTGGTGTCTGAGCCAGGAAATGAATATTTAACCCATTCTTCTTACCCTTCTTCTGGTAAAGCTCAAGATATAGCTGATAGTTTGTTCTCCTTCTTTCAAGAGTCAGCTATTAATGAGAGCATTCGTCTCATAGGATGTGACAGTACAAATATCAACACAGGTGCCAAGGGTGGGATCATCCACCTCATAGAAGAAAAACTAAAGAAACCGTTACAATGGAGCATTTGTATGCTGCATACAAATGAACTTCCCCTTCGACACTTATTTGAACATTTTGATGGTAAAACAAAAGGTCCAACATGTTTCACTGGAAAAATTGGAGTAGCACTGAAAGAATGTGAAAAAATGCCTGCAGTTAATTTCAAACCGATCTAGAGAAGGCATTGATTTAACATACATATCAGAAGAGGTTATTGATGATCTTAGCCAAGATCAACAGTATTTGTACAAAATTATTGTGGCTATAAGAAGTGGGAATGTCCCAAAAGATTTGGAAAATACAAAACCCGGACCACTGAACCATTCTCGATGGCTGACATTAGCAAATCGTGTCTGCCGCCTATACATTGCAGAGAAAACTCCTTCATTGGCTCTTTATTCAATAATTTTCTTCATTGTTACAAATTATGGACCAAGCTGGTTTGATATGAAGAGTAGACCATATATATGGAATGGACCACATCACATATTTGGAGCAATTAAAAGATTTCATCTTCTTCCAAAGGATGTTCAGAATGTAGTGAAGCCTTACATTGCTAGAAACGCATATTTTGCTCATTGCGAAAATGTTCTGATAGCAATGTTATCAGATACATCAGAACAAAAACGAAACAGAGCAGTTGATTTCATCATGAACATTAGAACAAAGACGGGAAATGTGTCCAAAATCAGAGAATTTAAGGTTCCTGAGATAAATTTCAACGCAAACGCATGGGATGATATTATTTACTGGTCAAAAGAAATGCTGATTGAACCTCCCCTCACTATGGCGCTCACAAATATTGAACTCACTGCACTTAGGGTTAAAAAACTGTGCCAACCCAATTATCCACTTCATTCACAAAGTGTCGAGAGGGCAATAAAACTTGTCATCGATGCGGCCTCATCTATATATTCCCAAGAATCCCGTGATGGATTTATAAGAGCAAGAATTAGGTCTCGTTCATTGCTGCCATGTATGGAAACCAAGAAAGAAATTACTTCACTTTTTGATAATCAGCTTTTAATTAGAGACAAATAATTCACCAAAATTTCATAAAAGCAAACACCACGATTTTTGAAAAGGAATCTTTTGGAAGTGTATTGATTATATGTTTCTGCAATTGTGGTAATAAAATGTCAATAATTTCTCTCGTTGATTAGTGTTGTTGTAGATTATAGTTTGAATATTCAAAATTATATAAGGTTATTAACTCTTATCAAAGTAATATACTTCTGTCATCAAAGAATTTTTCATTTATTTAGAAAAAAGTGATTTATTTGTGATATTTACCGAGGTAAATTTTGATAAAATTTAAAATTGAGAAAATAATTTATAAAAGGGCACTTTCTAATGTATGTTTTTTATTTTGAATAATTTTTATTCTATAGTGTCTTTTAATTGGATGCATATTTTTCAAGTTATAAGCATTTATATGTTTGACTAGCGGCCATTTTGTTTTTCTCAAAAATGCGCTAGTAGGGCAAAATGGATTTTTCTTTTATATCACTTTATGTCATCTATAAAACCCAATACAGCAAATTATAGGTGAAGCAAATAAATATTCCACAAAGAATTGCGTTTTACCCCACCATAATATATATATATATATATATATATATATATGTGTGTGTGTGTGTGTGTGGTGTGGGTGTAGGGACCAATCATAGAAATTCCTTTTCTCGCAATCGCAAACATCTGGGAATCATCACAAATCAAAATCCACGTGGTTTTCAAGGAGAAACAAAAGGGTGCTTGTTTTTTTTTTCAAAAAGGCCCGCGAAAAGTTAGCGTCTTACGAGCCTATATAAGCCAGAGTTCACTGAAAATCGCCCGCACTCTGCTCGTTACTCCTCCTCGTGAATCTCCCCTTTTACGTAGCGCCGTTTCAACCTCAGCCGGCCTCAGTCCCTCAAGCAACACCTCAACCATACACGAAGCGAATCAACACTTGAGGCGACCTTCAATTTCATCCCGCCGGAAGCAACATCACGCTACCGGCATCATCCTACCAGTAGGCCAATACGTCTTCAGAACTATCTACGGCGAAACGCAAAGGGCAACCTCCACGTAAGCCCTTCTCAGTCTCCAGAGTTAACCACATCGAAATCGCAGGTCGGCAAGCCCCTTATAGGCCCTCACTCGGCCTACAGTGTTTTGTTACGTCGGGCTAGACTATTCGGGATTCAAAGCTGAAAAGTTCAAAAACTCTGCCTAATCGCGTAGGCCCTAAAAAGTGTCTTCAGTACCGTTCAAACTAACTCTCCCGTTAAGACCGCAGTAGGCATTTTCAAGTGTTGTACAAATACCGTAGTTTTGTATCACCTTGTTATTTTATTCATTCATATAACTTACTTATTTTGTATCCGATTGTTTATTTTCTCCTTTATGCATTTCATTTTTACTGACTTAATCCATTTACTGTACCATACCGTACTTTCATTATTTCAGTTATTATTGGTTTAATTACTTATTCTGTGTTCACCGCTGTCTGGAAGACAGACCCTCCTCCTATTGGTTGGATTCCGTTCAACGAACTCCTTATCCATATGACGCACTAAGGAGTCCCCAATTAAAATGGTTTCCCCCTCGTTCACATCCCTATCCAACTGGGCGAAAGGGTTCGAAACCTCAATAGGGGGGATTCCTATCACCAAACGTACGTGGCCTAGCTCCACCCTTAACTTCTCTAAATCCCTCCCCGTCTACTAATCTCGGACCAACCTTAACCCCTTCCTCAACTCTGTCTAACCTTCCCGATAAGCTACCTATACTTGAAACTAGGTTCCTCACCCCATCCTTCAAATTACTAACGTCTTCAACGTTAGTATAGGTTCGGCCTTCGTCAACTGTAACCCTACCCCTGCCCTCATCAAGCGTTGCAAGTCTTTCCATCACCTCGCGTACACTACGTTTTATATCAACTACCTCTTCCCTTAAATCACCAATTAACCTCACACCTAGCACACGACGCTTTCTGCGACGGCATCGCGCAATTAAATTAGTTAACGTTTATAACCGTCACAAGTTTAAGTTAAATTAAGCCGGCACGCTATGAAAACTTCTAAGTCGCTAAAAACCACTAATATTCAGTTACTTAACTATAACAATGTGAATATAAACGCAAGTATATAAAATTTAGAACTTTCCGAAAGTAAATTTATCGGCAATATCCAAAAGTAGAAACAGTATCAAAGAGCCCAGGGAATGCGTCCGCTCAGTAAGGAGTCTGGCTGACGAATGAATTAAGGAGTCTGGCTGACGAATGAATAAGGAATCTGGCTGACGAATCAAGTAAGGAGTCTGGCTGACGAATCAAGTAAGGAGTCTGGCTGACGAATGAGTAAGGAGTCTGGCTGACGATGGCGGTGATGATGGAAAGCCTCCTCCGCGATGTACGTGACCTGACGGCACGCAGCAGAAGCCGACCGCATACCCCCCAATACCAGCCCCCCAACCCACAGCCCGAAAGTGCACCGCTCCCTGTCGCCAGGCGGGAAACCCATCAGCCGAGCATTAACGGCGTCTAATGCGCCAGGCTTCCCTGGCGTCCGCCTCTTTTTCGTTACTGACGCCCACTCCAAGCTACAGTTTTTGGTCGATACCGGCGCCCAAGTTAGCATCCTTCCCCCCTCCCTCCCTTCAAGATTGTTTGCATCCCAGGTTGGAAACCGAATTGCACACGGTGAATTACTCCCCTATACAAACCTACGGAGAAGAGTCCCTCACTCTCAATCTCGGACTCAGGAGAGTTTTCCGTTGGGGTTTTCTTATTGCTGACGTGTGGCAACCCATCTTGGGAGCCGATTTTCTGCAACATTTTGATCTTGCAGTAGATATCAGACGCCGGAGACTTATCGATCAAATGACCACCCTCAGCGTGCAAGGCACCCTCTCCTATACATCAGCGCCTCCGCCAGTGTATTCAGTGACTCGCCCTGAGTCACCGTACGGTAGCCTACTGGCGGAGTTTCCATCGGTGACGCGCCCTTGCAACCGCGAAGTGCCAGTCAAGCACAACGTTCTCCATTACATTCAGACTTCAGGCCCCACCCCCAAAGAATACTCGCCCTCGACCCCTAGCCCCGGATCGCCTACGCATCGCAAAGGCCGAGTTCGAGCACATGATCGAACTGGGAATCGTCAGACCCTCCAAAAGCCCTTGGGCGTCACCTTTACACATGGTCCTCAAAAGGACTGAAGGCGACTGGCGTCTTGTGGGCGATTATAAGGCACTCAACACTTGTCCAGTGCCCGATCACTACCCTCCTCCCCTTCTACAAGATTTCTCCGCCAACCTCCACGGGCACAAAGTTTTCTCCAAGATTGATCTTATAAGAGCATACCACCAAATCCCGGTATCTCCTGAGGACGTCCCCAAAACCGCAATTGTCACGCCCCCTCGGACTTTTTGAGTACATCCGCATGCCATTCAGACTCCGGAATGCAGCACAAACCTTTCAAAGGTTTATCGACGACGTCCTCCATGGTCTTTTCTTCTGTTTTGACGAAGTAGAACATGCCCACCACCTTCGGCAGGTTTTCGCTCGGCTCGAGGAATATGGGGTCGTCATTAGCCCCAGCAAATGCCAGTTTGGCGTCTCCGAGCTGCAGTTCATTGGTCATCACATTACAGGCGACGGCATCTCCCCTAACCCCAACAAGGTTGACATCATCAAGGATTCCCCCATCCATACCACCCAAAGAAAACTGCGGGAATTCTTAGGTATGAAAAATTTTTACTGTAGATTTATTCCCCATTGCGCCCACCTCCTCCGCCCCCTTTACGCCCTCCTACGCCCCTGCAAGAGGGGCTCCTCTACGTCAATCCCATGGACCGAAGAGGCCCAGCGAGCGTTCGACTCGGACAAATCGGCCCTCATAGACGCGACCCAACTGTTTCACTCATTCTGACGCAGAAATCAGTCTCGTAGCAGATGCCGCGGACTCCGCAGCAGGCGCCGTTTTACGACAAGCGTCCGGAGACGGTTGGCAGCCTTTGGCTTTCTTCTCACGTGCTTTCAAACCAAGAGAAACCAGGTATAGCACTTTCGGTAGTGAATTGCTTGCGGTTTACCTGGCGACCAAACATTTTCGGCACTACCTCGAGGGAAGAGAATTCATCATCTTTACGGATCATCGTCCCCTAACCTTCGCAATTACCTCCCACTCCGACCGTTATTCCCCCAGAGAAATGAGGCATTTGGACTACATCTCCCAATTCACCAGTGACCTACAGAATATAAAAGGCACAAAAATACTGCTGCGGACGCTTTGTCACGGGTGACGATTAACGCGTCCCTTTTTCCGACTAACGATGACGTCATCAGTTACGAAACTATAGCAGAGATCCATCGCCGTGATGATGAACTGCAGCAGCTCCGTAGTTCTCCCAAATCATTACAACTGGAAGAGGTCACTCTGCCTTCTTCTACGATGACCCTCACGGTCGACGCTTCTACGGGATCGTTTCATCCCTACGTTCCCGAAGAATTCCGACGCAGTATTTTCAACACGCATTATTCCCTTTCCCACCCCGGCGTTCGCGCTGCTCAAGCCCTCCTCACCTCACGTTTCGTATGGCCCAGCATCAACCGTGACGTCAGACGTTGGGCCCGTGCCTGCATGAAATGTCAGAGGGTCAAAATTCATCGTCACACGACGGCCCCCATTAACTGCTTTTCAAACCGCTGACGCACGTTTCGACCATGTACATCTGGACCTCGTCGGCCCATTTCCCCACTCCGATGGTTACACGTACCTCCTCACCTGCATCGATCAGTTCACGCATTGGCCTGAGGCGATTCCCATAAAGGACATCACAGCAGAATCCGCCGCCCGCGCCTTCGTCAGTGGCTGCGTCTCCCGTTTTGGAGTCCCATCAACAATCACCACTAACTGTGGTCGCCAATTCGAATCCCCCCTATGGAAGAGCCTGACACAGCTTTTAGGCTGTTCCCAGATCTGAACTACTGCATATAGGTCCATAGCCAACGGCCTTGTCAAGCGGCTACACCGCCACCTGATGGCGTCCCTAAGGATGACCACTGCCCACCCACGTTGGACCGACGCCCTTCCCCTCGTCATCCTTGGAATACGGGCAGGTTTCAAGGCCGACCTACAGTGCACATCGGCCGAATTAGTGTACGGTACTCCCTTGCGGCTACCCGGCGAATCTTTCACTTCGTCAGGAGCACACTCTTCTGTGGATGGAAGCACTTATGCCGACACTTTACGGACGACCATGCGCAAATTTCGCCCGGTCCCCCCCCCGTCATCCCAATAATCGTCGCATTCACGTCCCCGCCGATTTGTCCTCCTGCACCCACGTCTTCGTCAGGAGCGACACCATCCGCCCTCCCTTACAACACCCATATGACGGGCCCTTCCCAGTACTGCAGAGGAGTGACAAGACTTTCATCCTCGATCGTGCTGAACGCAAAGACGTAGTGTCGATTGATCGCCGGAAGCCGTCGTACCTCGAGGACGACCTCATTTCCTCGGCAGTTCCCCCACAACCCACTAAAGCAGCCCCACCACTGCCCTCTCCTCCAGTCCAGGAAGACCTTTCGCACTCTCCTGCGACAGTAATACCGCCAAATGCAAGGCTTGGCGTCCGAACTCGAAGTGGTGGCGTCAGCTTCGCTCCGAAATGGTGATTCTCCTTATTATCGCTCCTGTGCAGTCTCTGAGAGAAATGCCTTTCCTCGCCGTTCGCAAACATCTGGGAATCATCACAAATCGAAATCTACGTGGTTTTCAAGGAGAAAGAAACAAAAGGGTGCTTGTTATTTTTCCCAAAAAGACTCGCGAAAAGTTAGCGTCTTACGAGCCTATATAAGCCAGAGTTCACTGAAAATCGCCCGCACTCTGCTCGTTACTCCTCCTCGTGAATCTCCCCTTTTACGTAGCGCCGTTTCAACCTCAGCCGGCCCCAGTCCCTCAAGCAACACCTCAACCATACACGAAGCGAATCAACACTTGAGGCGACTTTCAATTTCATCCTGCCGAAAGCAACATCACGCTACCGGCATCATCCTTCGGACCCTGGTTTCACTCATCCTTCACCACAATTCGATCGGCGCCCATTCAACAAGTCTATCAACAGGCCCTCAGCACATCCTCCTACCAGTAGGCCAATACGTCTTCAGAACTATCTACGGCGAAATGCAACGGGCAACTTCCACGTAAGCCCTTCTCAGTCTCCAGAGTTAACCACATCGAAATCGCAGGTCGGCAAGCCCCTTATAGGCCCTCACTCGGCCTACAGTGTTTTGTTACGTCGGGCTAGACTATTCAGGATTCAAAGCTGAAAAGTCCACAAACGCTGCCTAATCGCGTAGGCCCTAAAAAGTGTCTTCAGTACCGTTCAAACTAACTCTCCCGTTAAGACCGCAGTAGGCATTTTCAAGTGTTGTACAAATACCGTAGTTTTGTATCACCTTGTTATTTTATTCATTCATATAACTTACTTATTTTGTATCCGATTGTTTATTTGCTCCTTTATGCATTTCATTTTTACTGACTTAATCCATTTACTGTACCATACCGTACTTTCATTATTTCAGTTATTATTGGCTTAATTACTTATTCTGTGTTCACCGCTGCATATCTTATTAGCCTACTAAATTAGTGTACTTACGTAACGATTATACTTACTTAATTTGTGCTTACTTAACAATTAGACTGTATAACCATTTCTTATTGCTAATAATAATTAATCAGTCATCTGTAACATACTTTAAATATCGTTATAGAATTGTTAATCACTATGGATACCGTTATAGAATTGTTAATCACTGTAAATACTGTTATAGAATTGTTAATCACTGTAAATACCGTTATAGAATTGTTAGTACTACCGTTATAGAATTGTCAATCGCTATAAATACCGTTATAGAATTGTAATCACTGTGAACAAATAATTTATTTATTTTTCTAATTAAACACAAAACAACAAAGTAATTTTTCTCTCCTCATTAACTATTGCTTGTTTGGGCTGTATTTTCAAACTGGTGACCTCTAATTATTCATTTCAATATAATTTATGAATTATAGTAAGCCTACTTTCTTGGCCACATGAAATTGGTGATCCGTCGGCCTCTCTCTCTCTCTCTCTCTCTATATATATATATATATATGCGCCTCGGTGGTATAGTGGTTGCGTCGCTGACTATGAATCCATCGGCCCCCGGATCAAGACCCGGTGGCGGCAGGCGGCGCTTAGCAAAAGCCAGCTTTTTATCTTTCCACACAATAAAAAAAAATTAGTTGGTAGATAAATGAGTCCCCTGGTTAGCATAGTTGATAAGACACTGGGCTGCTGGTGGGGCGTGGTTCGAATTCCACGTTAAACTGTATGTCTAAGGTGGAGTGACAAACTTGACCTTCGTCAGAATGATCAATTGGGGCGGAAGCAAAACCAAGGTTAACCAAGGTTATAGTGCCAATGAGTTCATAATTTAGCCTCTTTCATTCTCATTAAACTGTTCCTGTTATCTATCGTTCATATACTAATTAAGTGTAAGTTTTCACTTTTCTTTTTTAAGTTTTATTGTTCTCTACACGATCCCATTCTGTCAAATGTCCACTTTCTCACACATTCTTTCAAATCCAACACGTGCCCCTCCTCTTGGGCCGACCGATTTTTCGGTAGGAATTTTATTGATAAAGATTCACAATACTTATTGCTCAACGATCTCAACACAAAACCGAATGATGATCACTCATTAATGTTGAACTTTAACATTAGAGGCCCTGCTAACCATCACGATGACCTCAAAGATATATTAACTTTAATTAAACAAGATTTTAATGTAATTGCACTCACGTAATCTTTCACGCAGAACCCGCTTAAGCATCTCTTTCCGTTAGAGGGTTATACATTTTGGCATACTTTCCGCACAGATAGAAGAGGAGGCGGCATCCCAACTTACATAAAAAATGTATAAAAAGTATATTTTCTCTGTACTATGGAACCCCACATCGAAACATGCGCGGTAATTCTTACTTTTGACAAAACCACGTTCAACAGATTGGCAATATACAATACGTGGCACCTAACGAAAGTGCAACTAACTATATTAATACCTTACAAGATCTAATCAGTTATCATTCCCGAAATAGCTCGATCGTTTTCATCCTCGGTTTTAGTATGGACTTAAAGAAAATAGGGACAGGCTGCACTGTCAAATTATTATGGAACACAATGATCAGCCAAGGATATAAGACTTACGTAACCAGACCAATACGCCCCCATACTGCCTTTACAGAATCTTCTCTTATCGACTACATATGGTCAGATATAGACCCACAGTACATACATAACACAGGGATATTCCTTGCAAGTATAAATGACCACCTCCTAAATTACTTCACAATCAAAACAACAACAAACAAAGTACACAAATAGTGTTTCTACCTCGTGGTGTATGGACGTTTGTTTCCGCTCTGTCCTAATACCAAAATAACTAGTGTTTAAATTCAGTGGTAAATTCTATCCTATACCAGTGTGTATTACGTATCAGTGAATACGCGAAAATAATTTATTAAGCGAAAATAATTTATTAAGCGAAGGGCGGTGGCATACAGTGTGAACAAAGAAAAACAATACAAATTGAAACATAAATTGAAACAATTCGAACGGAATAACAGCTTTCGTGAGATTTTTTCCAAGAGGCTTATAGAAGAGGAAAGGACCATAAACGAGAAGGTTGAGATTTCGCAGCTGTAATTCAAGAAGTAGAAAGGAAATAGACAAAAGAAAGGGGAAACAATAGTAAAAAATATGAAAAAATGTGCGAGTTGCTGTAAATCCAGAAAGTTGAATAGAGTTGGATTATGTTTAATGGAATGCGCTGCGCACCAGCTCTGCGATTGCAAAAATGAAGTAGACCAGACCAAGGGATTAAAATGTATTCTATGCAATATATTTAAACATTACGAATGCATAAACTTAGATGAAAAGGACAGGAAAATGATGAACAGAATAAACAACAAAAGCGTAGGCGCTTATGGCTTCGTGTGCGTCGAGTGCATGAAAAACAATAGGAAAGTAGTTCAAACGGGAAGGGAGAATGTTGAAATAGAAGAATCAATTGCAACAGGTTTATCGACAGAAACCCAGGAAACATCAGAAAATGCCGACACAAACGAAAATGGGGTTCAGGTCACCGATGGAAACGCACTACAAGGAGGTACGGAAGTAGCCTTAGACGAAAAAATACCACTTGTACAAGATAGAGACAAGACGAGTAGGAATGAAAACTCACAAAAGATTAAAAAATCACTGAGTAGGGAAGAAGTGGTGGTAGAACAGAGTAAAGTAATTGAATCCCATGAGACTTGTAAGAAATCTAAACGACGGACCATATGCGAATATTAAAAACAGGTTCGTGTAAATATGGTTCAAACTGCATGTATAATCACTTCAAAAAATGTTTCTGCATGATGAGAATGAAAGTTGCAGGTACGGAACAAAGTATTACTATCATATTTCCGCCCTTCTATGCGCAGACAGTCAATTAAAGAGAAAAAAAATGCCTAAATATGGAGTGCCTGTATTTTCATATTAAGGGTACGCAAAAAAGAGACCAAGAAAAAACAGCTCACATCCAAAATAGAAGTAATAACAGTGGCAATGAAATACATTTTTTTAGAAAAAATGAGAATAACAAAAGCACAACTGTCCCTTCTCGTGAGAAAAGACAGAACTTCGCAGATTTATGTCCACCCAGCATTATATTACATCACCCTCCTATTCGGCACCACCCACTGTTAATACAACATCCACAATGGTGTCAAGGGCCGGAGCCACAGTGCTCCCAAATGCAGCGTTCCAACCAGTAACACCAAATAGGAACCGACAACACCGACTAGGAAACGACCATTGTTTAGGAAAACCGAGCACGAAGATTAGAAATCCTATAAATTTATTAAACAAGGCAGGTATGCTGACCATGTAGACTGCAAATTACAATACTTGCAAAATTTAGCTCTGGAAACCAGTACAGATATATGCATAACGGAAACACACTTACATAAATGCGGTTTTGCTTCCGCCCGAATTGTTCATTCTGACGAAGGTTAAGCTTGTCACTCCACCTTAGACCTACAGTAGTAGTATGGGCGCAAAAGGGTAGAGTGCAAGAATGTTGCAATGTTGCAAAAGATAATGATTAATGTTGCAAAGGGGGTGGGGTATGTTGAAAAGGGGAGGATATGTTGCAAAGGGGGGAAGGGTATGCAATGAAAGGGGGTGGGGTATGCAATGAAGTGGGGAGGGGTGTGTGCAACAACTCATTGCTGCAAAGGGGGGTAGGAGGAGGATGCAGGTGCAACAAGGGGTCATGAAACTTGGAGGCGGCGTTATCCCCCAAGAGAAAGACAGGAGAAGGAGAGAAAGCAAGACAGGTGTTCACCTGGCAGGAACCAAGTGCACACTAAGACTTCAGCCGAGTGGCCGTTGTCTTATAGGCCCCTAATCAGCCAGTTGGCTTAGAAGGAGCCAAGGGGGAGAGGGGAGATTGAGGGGAAGGGGTCTTCGGGGAGAGAAGGAAGGATGACCTTCCCCCAAAGAGGTTGCCTTAACCTAAGAGAGAAAGAGAAAGGATAGACGGAGGAGAGCGTTGGGGGACAAGGTGGGGCGTCCTAACCCCCCAAAGGGAAACTAAGCTGTCTTAACCTAAGAAGGAAGGAAGGAGAGATCTTTATTCAACAGCTGTCATCATCAAACTGCCAGCTCCGAAGCCAAGCGGGTCTTATATAGAGGAAGGTTGAGTTTCCAGATACCATTTTTTATTTTAATTGTACAGGTATACATCATTAGGGTGAGTTCCTAAACACTACCATTTATTTTAATTCGTTACCAAAGCATACAAACTTTCTCTTTTAAACGAAATTGACAATAAAAAATTCAATATGTTTATTAATTATTGTAAATAAATAGAATTTGCCTTCTACTGCACAAAAAATAATATAATACGAAACGTACAATCCTCAAAATAATAGTTCAGACGAAATGCACACACACACACACACACACACACACACAATTGAACAACTTTCTCCTTACTTTATATATATATATATATATATATAAAGAATCACATTAACTGTGTCTATTTTCTTTTGTCATTCCTCTCTCTCTCTCTCTCTCTCTCTCTCTCTCTCTCTCTCTCTCTCTCTCTCTCTCTATCTCTATATTATTATATATATATATTAATATATATATATATAATATATAGAAATAATCACATTAACTGTATTTATTTTCTTTTGTCACTCCTCTATATATATATATATATATATATATATATTATATATATATATATATAATATAATCACATTAACTGTGTCTATTTAATTTTGTCATTCCTTATATATATATATATATATATATATATATATATATATATAATATATATAATATATAAACGGATTTTCACCTTAAAGTGAATTAATTAAAACATATTAACATTAAAAAATTCACTAAACAATTGGCTTAGCAAAAGAAATCGTTCCATTAACATATTCTCAAATCTACACACACACACACACACACACACACACAATTATATTAAATAATTATTCTCTTACAAATACGTTTATTTTAACATTGTGTTCAGACTACAGCTAGAGGAGGCAGGTAATGAGAATATCCAGCAGAAGGTCCAGCCCGAGGCCTTTTAAAACCGCAAACTGGCGAGAAGGACTTTGGGTCAAAAACTTTCTCTCTGAAAGACACACATCCGTCTCCTTTCGCTTCATACGATTGTCCTTCCTGTATATAAAAAATGTTTTATATTTTATCAACTTAGTTATTTTTATTTACATGTAATTTGTATATCATCTTCTTAGTTATTGAAATGAATGAATAAAAAAAATATGGATGGATATATATTATTATATTATTATTATACATTTTTCAAAATCAACACCCACACACACACACACACACATACATACACACACACACACACAATATATATATATATATTATATATATATATAATATATATATATATATATATATATACTGGTCAAAAAAGAAACGCAATTAGCTTGCATGGTGTAAAATTTAAGTTGTTAGTGGTATTATCACAGTTTCAAGATTATGGTTAAATGTTTGTTCAAATCTTTTAAAGCCACTTAGTGCATGCTTTTAAACCTGACTAATCCCGGCTAAGACGCCATTTTGTTACAAACAATAAACAGAGATTAAATTGAATGTGTTCTTTATGAAGGCATGCATTTTTTCTTTGACTTCACAGAATACACACTGCCCGTTGAGAAAACCAAACTTTTTCCCGCGATTGAGGCATGCCACGACTCTCAGAGGTCAACAGAGGTCGTGCCTTGGGCATGTTGGATGCAGGCATGTCTGCTGTCCAAGTTGCACAACGAATGCATGTGCATCCCAGCACAATCTCTAGGCTTGTTAGACGGTACAATGCCACAGGAAGTGTTCAGGATCTGCCAAGACGTGGGCGACCTCGTGTGACGACCCAACGCCAGGATCGCCACATTGTACTGCAGCACCTGCGTCATCGGCAGCGGAATGCTCGTCAGACAGCCAGAGAGACACCTGGTATCCACAACAACAGGATTAGTGACCAGACCGTCAGAAACCGACTCCGTAATGCAGGACTCCGATCCCGCAGGCCTTACAGAGGTCCTTTTCTCACTGATGCAAGAAGGCAACGACGCCTGCAATGGGCCTATCAGCACCGTGACCTATCGTGGGCCTATCAGCTCTGACTGCCCAGCGCTACAGGGATGAGATTCTTCACCCACATGTTCTTCCATTCATGAGGCAACATCCAGAATTGGTGCTCCTGCAACAGGACAATGCCAGACCTCATTCAGCCAGGATAGTGCAGGCGTACCTGCAGGGACAACAGGTGCAGACCTTACCATGGCCAGCCTTCAGCCCAGACATGTCACCGATAGAGCACGCATGGGATGAACTTGAACGGCGAGTTCGCAGACGTCAGCATCAGCCGCAGAACATCAGGGAACTGACCAATGCAATTATTGAAGAGTGGAGGGCCATCCCTGTTGCTTTCCTGCAGAGACTGTTGAGGTCGATGAGGGCCAGACTCCAAGCCTGCATTGTGGCTAGGGGTGGCCATACGCGTTATTGACTGTTTGTTATGTTAAAGAATCATTTACTATATACTGAGTCCTCATGTTTATTAATAAATCTCAAAAATTGCGTTTCTTTTTTTGACCAGTATATATATATATATATATAGGGTGGTACAAATTACAATAATAATAATAATTAACTCTTTCTTGCCGAATTGTTCGTTCTAACAATGATTAAGCTTTTCACTCCGCCTTAGACCCACAGTTTAACGTGGAAACTGAATACATTAATAGGGGTGGGTAGAAATGTCATCGCCCCGATCTCTCAACCGCCGGCTAATCCACCAGTAGGACACCCAAGGTACCCATTTATTAGCCAACCAAGCAGAAATTCAATAACTAAATATAATTTTTCCACACGCCTACGCGAGAAGTCAAACCGAATACATTAATTAATCAAAGTTAAAACTAAATTTAGTATGAGTGCAAAATAACTTGCGTCCGGAAATTGAGACTCAATTTAGTATGGACGCAAAATAATAAAATATTGTTGTGAAAAATATTGCATAAAGGGGTGGGTGGTGAAAACCAAGTATTGTCGCAAATATTGACGTGGTAGAGACAGCAAGGGGTAATACGAACACTAAATCTACGGAGAGAATATAGCAATCTTGGGAAAGCTGAGTTTAGTATGGGCGCAAAACATGGTAATGCACACAAATCTTCTAGATTTGATGTTTATGTCATAGGATATTACTGTAGTGTTAATGTCAGAGTAATAAAGAGTAGCGGTCCTAATTTTGTTTCCTGCGATACTGAGCTGAACCATTCTAATGAATATATTCCTATAACGAACGGCATCCGAAAAATTGGGGATCAATTTAGTATGGGCGCAAAATAACGAGTTCCGAAAATTGAGACTCAATTTAGTATGGACGGAAAATAATAAAATATTGTTGTGAACAATATTGCATAAAGGGGTGGGTGGTGAAAACCAAGTATTATCGCAAATATTGACGTGATAGAGACAGTAAGGGGTAATACGAACACTAAATCTTCTTTGCATAATTCCTTATTAGTTGCCTCTGTGTTACATAAAGCCCGTTTTGTTTACTTAGAAGAAGCACATAATTACCAATTTTTTCGGATGCATGTTATTTGCAACCATACTAAATTGATCCTCACTTTTTCGGATGCCGTTCTTTATAGGAATATATTCATTAGAGTGGTTCAGCTCAGTATCGCAGGAAACAAAATTAGCACCGCTATTCTTTATTACTCTGACATTAACACCACAGTAATATCCTATGACATAAACATCAAATCTAGAAGATTTTTGTGCATTACCATGTTTTGCGCCCATACTAAATTCAGCTTTCCCAAGATTGCTATATTCTCGTCGTAGATTTAGTGTTCGTATTACCCCTTGCTGTCTCTACCACGTCAATATTTGCGACAATACTTGGTTTTCACCACCCACCCCTTTATGCAATATTGTTCACAACAATATTTTATTATTTTGTGTCCATACTAAATTGAGTCTCAATTTTCGGACGCAAGTTATTTTGCGCTCATACTAAATTGAGTTTCAACTTTGATTAATTAATGATTAATGTATTCGGTTTGACTTCTCGCGTAGGCGTGTGGAAAAATTGTATTTAGTTATTGAATTTCTGCTTGGTTGGCTGATAAATGGGTACCCTAGGTATCCTACTGGTGGATCAGCCGGCGGTTGAGAGATCGGGGCGATGACATTTCTACCCGCACGGATTAATGTATTCGGTTTCCGCGTTAAACTGTGGGTCTAAGGCGGAGTGAAAAGCTTAACCATTGTTAGAACGAACAATTCGGCGAAAAAGAGTTAATTATTATTATTATTGTAATTTTTACCGCCCCATATATATATATATATATATATATATATATATATATATATATTGTGTGTGTGTGTGTTAATTTTGAAAAATGTATAATAATAATAATAATAAATCCATCCATTTTTTTTTATTCATTCATTTCAATAACTAAGATGATATACAAATTACGTGTAAATAAAAATAACTAAGTTGATAAAATATAAAACATTTTTTATATACAGGAAGGACAATCGTATGAAACGAAAGGAGACGGATGTGTGTCTTTCAGAGAAAAAGTTTTTGACTCAAAGTCCTTCTCGCCAGTTAACTGTTTTAAAAGGCCTCGGGCTGGACCTTCTGCTGGATATTCTCATTACGTACCTCCTCTAGCTGTAGTCTGAATACAATGTTAAAATAAACGTATTTGTAAGAGAATAATTATTTAATATAATTGTGTGTGTTTGTGGGTGTGGGTGTGTGTGTGTGTATATAGATTTGAGAATATGTTAATGGAACGAATTCTGTTGCTAAGCCAATTGTTTAGTGAATATTTTAATGTTAATATTGTTTTAATAATTAATTCACTTTAAGGTGAAAATCCGTTTTATATATATATATATATATATATATATATGGGGAATGACAAAATTAAATAGACACAATTAATATGATTATTTCTATATATATATATATATATATATATATATATATATATATAGAGAGAGAGAGAGAGAGAGAGAGAGAGAGAGAGAGAGAGAGTGAGAGAGGAATGACAAAAGAAAATAGACACAGTTAATGTGATTATTTCTATATATATATATATATATATATATATAGAGAGAGAGAGAGAGAGAGAGAGAGAGAGAGAGAGAGAGAGAGGAATGACAAAAGAAAATAGAAACAGTTAATGTGATTCTTTATATATATATATATATATATATATATATATATATATATATATATATATATACTGTGTGTATATATATATATATATATATAAGTTAAGGAGAAAGTTATTCAATTGTGTGTGTGTGTGTGTGTGTATTTCGTCTGAACTATTATTTTGACGATTGTACGTTTCGTATTATATTATTTTTTGTGCAGTAGAAGGCAAATTCTATTTATTTACAATAATTAATAAACATATTGAATTTTTTATTGTCAATTTCGTTTAAAAGAGAAAGTCTGTATGCTTTGGTAACGAATTAAAATAAATGGTGGTGTTTAGCAACTCACCCTAATAATGTATACCTGTACAATTAAAATAAAAAATGGTATCTGACAACTCAACCTTCCTTTATATAAGACCCGCTTGGCTTCAGATCTGGCAGTTTGATGATGACAGCTGTTGAATAAAGATCTCTCCTTCCTTCCTTCTTAGGTTAAGACAGCTTAGTTTCCCTTTGGGGGGTTAGGACGCCCCACCTTGTCCCCCCAAAGCCCTCCTCCGTCTATCCTTTCTCTTTCAGGTTAAGGCAACCCCTTTGGGGGGAGGTCATCCTTCCTTCTCCCCCGAAGACCCCTTCCCCTCAGCCTCCCCTCTCCCCCTTGGCTCCTTCTAATCCAACTGGCTGATTAGGGGCCTATAAGACAACGGCCACTCGGCTGAAGTCTTAGTGTGCACTTGGCTCCTGCCAGGTAAACACCTGTCTTGCTTTCTCTCCTTCTCTTGTCTTTCTCTTGGGGGATAACGCCGCCTCCAAGTTTCATGATCTCTTGTTGCACCTGCATCATCCCCCACCCCCTTTGCAGCATTGAGTTGTTGCACACACACCTCCCCCCTTCAGTGCATACCCCTCTCCCTTTGCAACATACCCCCCTTCATACAGGGTGGGGCACGGGAATCAAGTGTTTTTGGAATAATCAGGAAAATGATATTTATTTTTGTAAAGAAAATATATTGGTAGAACAACATTCGTAAGAACATAGCATTTCATGTCATAATAATCATGTACCGAAAATTATATCTGGCATATGATGTCCTTGGCCGTCGACGCATTGTTGAAGGCGTTTACGAAAATTGGCCTCCACTCTTCCCAGCAGGTCTCTGTTGATTTGGATGATTTGTTGACGGATCGCTTCCTTCAATGCATCTAATGTACGGGGCTTGTCCTCGTAGACACGTGACTTGAGGTGCCCCCATAGAAAGAAGTCACATGTGGACAAGTCAGGGGACCGAGGGGGCCATGCAATGTCACCAAATCTCGAAATGAGATGGTTGGGAAACAGGGGGCGAAGAACAGCCATTGACGCTCTGGCGGTGTGTGGCGTGGCCCCATCTTGCTGAAACCACAAATGTCGACGAGCAATACGCCTTCTTCGTAACTCAGGGATGAAAAAGGTGTTCACCATCTCAATGTAACGCCCAGATGTTATGGTAACGGTAACCCCATTTTGTTCGAAGAAATAGGGACCGATGACGCCAAACTTTCCCACCGCGCACCAAACTGTAACCTTAGGGCTATGCAGCGGTTTTTCATGGAGTTGTCGCGGATTTTCAGCAGCCCAATACCGACAGTTTTGATTGTTGACGGCCCCATTAAGGTGGAAATGGGCTTCATCACTCATTACCACCATCATGTTTTCATTCTGCTTATAAAGTGCAAGCATTTCCTGTGCAAAATTCAGTCGTTGGGGGCAATCGTTTACATTCAATTCCTGCACCATCGCTAACTTGTATGGGTGAAAATGTAATTCTTCATGCAAAATCCGTCTAACAGTACGATTGCTGATTCCGAGTGCAGCTGAATGTCTCCGAGCAGAGCGGCCTGGGCTTTGCAACATCGCTTGTCTGACCCTTTCAACGTTCTCTGGAGTACGCACAGTGCGTTGCGGCCCCTTCGGTTTTGTTTTCATTATTGAGCCTCCTGTTCGAAGATTGTTAACCCAACGTAAGATTGTGTCACGAGCGGGAACAGAGTCATTTCGATGAATGTTGAATCTGCGGCGAAACGCACGCTGAACTGCTGTCACTGACTCGCCACTCCTAACAAAATGATCATACGCGAACATGCGGTGTTCTAACGTCCACTGCTCCATGATGGCACCTGAAAGATAAAGGTGAGTGTTAGTTAAAGTTAAATGCTATGAACCCAGGAATGGAATGCTACCTACCGCACGCCCCTCCCATTCCTAATGGCCGATTACTAGCTATTCAAAAAACACTTGATTCCCGTGCCCCACCCTGTATCTTGCAACATTGCAGCATTCTTGCACTCTACCCTTTTGCGCCAATACTACTCCGTCACCGAGTCTCGATCCCAGGGCCGATGGATTCGTAGTCAGCGACGCTAACCGCTACACCACCGAGGCGCAGAAAAGAATAATTAGGAAAATCTACAAATCGAACAAATATTAAAAGTATGGACAAAATGTTCTCCAAGTTAAAAGTTCTCAAACTGGTGGAAATCTATAAACTAAACATTGCCTAATATACCGTAATTATCAAATCCTCCATACAGTAATGCTGCTGCACCAGAAATCATCCAAAACAAAATATTATCTTCCCAAACACAACATTGCTTTAACAGAAGACAATCAAACACGTTCATCATAAAACCAAATTACACTCTAGATCAGTGGTTCTTAACCAGGGGGGCGCGCCCCCCTAGAAACAGGAATTTCTCTAATTGTATTTGTTATTCTCTTAACGAGAGCATGGGCTAATATTGAGAAGTTATTGAGAATGTTATTTTGATTGAAGGGGGGCGTGGAGGGAAGGACCAATTCCTAGAGGGGGCATGGTAGTAAAAAGGTTAAGAACCACTGCTCTAGATTGTGCGACTTATATGCTCCACAGAACCAACCCTTTGGAACACCCTCGATCAGGAAATAGAATAATATAAAAATTAAACGCCTTCCAGAGAAAACTGAAAGACAAATTTATCAAATCATACACGGAATAACACTGTGGTCCCTTTTTTTATTTCCATAATAATAATAATAATAATAAATTGATATATATTCTTATATAACAAACCAAATATAATAAAAATAAATAAATGATAAGATAAAAGTAAATATATGCATATATCTAAGGCCGTGAAGATATTCAATTAGCAAGGTTTTAAAAATTAATATTTTAGCTTCTTATAATAAAAAAATAAGAGCGAGTAATCTTAGTTGAATTCTAAATGTATGCAGAAACTTGTTTGAAACCTACTACAGCTAATCTCTATGTACTTCATCTGTCTTTGTTTCTCTAGCTTTATAATTAATTATTAAGTCTAATGATATAAATAACTCAATTACTGTGAATTATCTAATAGGATTTATTAAATAATTCCATTCTGTTAATAAAACATAAAATTTACTTCTAAATGACAATTTTATGCTTCGTATGTATATGCTAGGAATGTCCCATTTATCTGTATGTACTCGGATATTGGGGCACGTGTGTGTGTATATATATATATATATATATATATATATATATATATATATATATATATATATATATATATATATATGGTCAGCATATATTATCCTTTTTTATACTTATTGCATGTCTTATACAGACAAACATAGAACAATGAAAATTTAATTTAATTGAATTATTATTATTATTATTGTTATTATTATTATTATTGTAAAACTTCTTACTGGGATTTAGAAAACTGAATAACTGATTTTGTTGTAGAATCTTTGCCAGTTAAATCAAATTGGTTATTCATGATTCTGATTTGTTTAAAAAAAAGAAAAGTAAGACACTTACTACACAAATTCTTCAAGAACGACTCTTTTCCCAAAGAGTAAAAAAGATCCTCCCCTTACCCGCCACGCATTCCCCAACTCCCACTGATGCATGATAAAGGGAAGATAATATACAGTGGCTCACAAAAATATTCCTACTCCTCAGAAATTTTAAACTGCAACTTCTATCTTCTTTCTTATCCAAGTAAAAAAAAAAATCATATAAGGAATGAAACTGTTCAGTGACACGATATGCCATATTGCATTTAGCAAAGAAAAATGTGAAATGGTGTAACATTTATCAGTAAATTTAAAAAAATGTACTGCAAAACCAATTATACCCACCACTTAATATCTAGTAAGAACTCTTTCCGATCTTTTCCGTTTGACGGCCCGATGAAAAAAAAAAAAAAGCTTTTTTATTTAGTTAATCCTTATTACATTTCAGAATAATACATTTTAGTTCAGAGAAACGAAAAATAGTATCAAGAAAATAGAGTTCAAAGTGGAAAAAATAACAAAAAATATGAGATTACTAGCAAATGTCCGTGGTAAAAATACCACGCTTAAACAATCAACAGGGGCAACCTACGGGAAAATTATTAAATGTCCGTTTAGGTCAACTGTACGCCCTTGACGATTGGTTAGGTTAAGTCGTGATGTTCTCGTTAGTTTACTGTCATAACTAACGAAAATATCACGACTTAACCTAACCAATCGTCAAGGGCGCGCAGTTGACCTAACCGGGCATTTAATTAACCAAACCGGGCATTTAATAATTTTCCCGTAGGTTGCCCCTTGTTGATTGTTCAAACGTGGTATTTTTAGCAGGAGCTTCTGCTAATAATGTCTTATTTTTTGTTATTTTTTTCACTTTTAACTCTATTTTCTTGATACTATTTTTCATTTCTCTAAACTGAAAGTATTATTCTGAAATGTAATAAACATTAATTAAATAAAAAAGCTTCTTTTTTTTCCGCCGAAAAGATCCGCTCCTTCAATCGCAATAACATCTAAAATCTCAAAAACGTTTTGTTTAATTTAAACCAAACATTTGTTTGATTTCTAAACTAACAAAGTACTGTGTTCAGAATCATGAAGCCCAGTTTTGTTAAAATTGAATTAACTTAAATGATGTTACTTCAAAATAAACTTGGTTTAGTCTAAACAGAGATAAGATTGTATTTACTTGCGAGGAATCACTTTCAAATTTCTCACACGAAGTCAAGTGCTTCTGTTATATTTTCGGCAGCATTTTTCTGCTATTGTATTAGGTTTTCGATAATAATCGCATTTTTAGCCAAATATCAGCATGCATTTTCTAAATTAAAAAAAAAAAAATAGTTCAATTTT
This sequence comes from Bathynomus jamesi, assembly GCA_023014485.1. Taxonomy (NCBI): domain Eukaryota; kingdom Metazoa; phylum Arthropoda; class Malacostraca; order Isopoda; family Cirolanidae; genus Bathynomus; species Bathynomus jamesi. The sequence goes on from JAJOZX010001422.1 coordinate 473,640, forward strand.
AACAAAACGGCTTTGAAATTTTTAGCGCAATATTTTATTACTTTAAAGTCCAAGCAAATTTTTTGTTAATTAAATAACATAAAAAGTTTTTAAGTGTAACTAGCCACGAGCATCTTTTATCTTTTCTTCGTGTTTTAACCCAATTCTCTCGACAAAAGGTTTCCAAGTCATCCAGATTGGAAATGTTCTGACAACAATCTTCAAATACTGCCACGGATGTTCAATTGGATTCGAGTCTCGACTTTGAATTGGCTATTCTAGGACCTTCAGCTTCTTTTTCTTGAACCAGTCCAAAGCACTTTTGGATGTATGTTTGATTCACCGGTCTGCATGAAAATCGATTTCTTTATTTTGAGTTGTGATTCTGAAGCAGTTCGCTGCGCTGAATTAAAAAATGCTACCAGTTTTTTTCTATCACCCACAGTTTTAAAGTTATTAGCAAAACAGTTTTGGGGCGTTTTGTAATTTTTTACCTTTTGTATCTTTAATTAATTTCATTTTTTCATATTTTTCAGAGAGATAATTCTAACATTACGTCTTTAAAATTTTAAAGATGGCTTCTAAAGGATGTACCCATAGTCCAGACATATTTTGTTATATTTGTGGTAGGTATGTTGTTGTAAAACAAAGGACAAATGTAACGACCTTCATTAAGAGAGCTTATCATGCTTATTTTGGAAAACCAGCCACTGGGGGTGCAAGCCAGCACAACTCAGTGCCGGTCCCAAGCCCGGATAAATGGTGAGGGTTGGCGTCAGGTAGGGCATCCAGCCGTGAAAGATTTTGCCAAAACCAAGAATGATGAGCCAAATTCATATAGCCTCGGAAAATGCCAGGGCGTACCCCGTATGCGACGCGCAGGGGCCTCGCCTGACCCCCGCGAGAAATGGACGAGGGCTGCCGAATCGAGGACGGGCTCGGGTAAAGAAGCTAGTCCGAGTGGTTAGAGTTGGGACGTTGAATGTAGGCTCTATGACTGGGAGAGGAAGGGAGGTGGCGGATTTGATGGAGAGACGGTGTGTGGGAGTATTGTGTGTGCAGGAGACGAGGTGGAGAGGAAATAAAGCAAGGGAGCTGGGAGGGGGATATAAGTTGCTTTATAGTGGAACGAATGAACAGGGTAGAAACGGTGTTGGTATAGTGCTGTCAGAAGTGCTGAAGGACAGCCTGGTGAGTGTGAGTAGAAGGAGCGATAGAGTTATGAGTGTTAAGCTGGGCCTTGACGAGATGACGGTGAACATCGTGAATGCGTATGCCCCCCAAGCTGCCTGTGAAGGTGTAGAAAAGGAAGTGTTTTGGAATCAGTTGGATCAAGAACTTGGTGCGATACCAGAGGGGGAAAAAGTGATCTTGGGTGGAGACCTGAATGGCCATGTGGGAAGAAGTAGAGAGGTGATTGAGAGGGTGCATGGTGGTTGGGGCGTGGGAGAGAGAAATGAAGAAGGGGAAAGGGTGGTGGATTTCGCGATGGCGTTTGATCTAGCGATAGTCAACACCTTCTTCCTGAAAAAAGATAACCAGTTTGTGACCTATAGGAGCGGAGGAAGAGAAAGCCAGATAGACTTTCTAATGTGCAGGAGATCCCATCTGGAAGAAGTTAAGAACTGCAAAGTCATAAACGGGGAAAGCGTGGCGGCGCAACATAGAATCCTGGTGATGGATTGGTCGTTTAAGAGTGGTAGGAAAAGAAGGCAAGAACAGGTGACACCTAGGATAAAGTGGTGGAGACTGAAGAAAGAAGACCAGAAAAGGAAATTTGAGGAGAAGGTTTTGGAAGAAGTAAGGTCGTTGGAGAGTGTACAAGAATGGTGGGAGGAGAACAGCCGGGTGATATTGAGAGTTGGTGAGGAAGTACTGGGCAAAACATCAGGTAGAAGACCCCCTGAAGATAAAGAGACGTGGTGGTGGAATGAAGAGGTTCAGGAGGTGATTAAAAGGAAGAAAGATGCTAAAAAGAAGTGGGACACATCTGGTAGACAAGAGGATAGAGAAAGCTATAGGCAGGCGAAAAAGGAGGCGAAGAAGGGAGTGGCAAGAGCCAAGGCGCAGGCGATGGATGAAGTATATAAAGAGTTGGAGACACCGGCGGGAGAGAGAAAGATCCTTAGAATAGCGAAGGCTAGGGATAAGGCGAGTAAAGATTTTACTCAAATTAAACAGGTAAAGGATGGTCAGGGAGTGGTCTTAAAGGATCAGGATAAAATCATGGATAGATGGAAGAGTTATTTTGAACATCTGTTAAATGAGGAAAACCCAAGGGTTATTTTTGAAGATTGTGTCCCAAATCAAGGGTTAACTTCAGGAGTGAGTAGGGAGGAGGTGAAGGTGGCGTTGAAAGGAATGAAGAAGGGGAAGGCATTGGGACCGGATGGGATACCAGTGGAGGCGTGGAATTGTTTGGGAGATGAGGGCATAGATCTATTGTGGGATCTGATGCAGAAGATATATGAACAAGAGGAAATGCCGGAGGAGTGGGGGGATTGTACACTCGTACCTATCTACAAAGAGAAGGGGGACATCCAGGATTGTGGAAATTATAGGGGAATAAAGCTTATGTCACACACGATGAAGGTTTGGGAAAGGATTATAGAGAAAAGGTTAAGAGAAGAGACAACCGTGGGGGAAGAGCAGTTGGGTTTTATGCCAGGTAGGGGAACAACTGATGCGATTTTGCACTGAGGCAGTTGATGGAGAAACACCGGGAGTGACAAAAGGGACTGCACATGGTTTTCATCGACCTAGAGAAAGCATATGATAGAGTGCCACGCCAGGAGGTTTGGAGGTGTATGAGAGAGAAAGGTGTGCCGGAGAAGTACGTTAGGTTGGTGCAAAGTATGTATGAAGGAGCAAGGACCCAGGTTAGGAGTAGTGTAGGTGTAACGGAATGGTTCTCCGTGAGGGTTGGTCTACATCAGGGATCTTCTTTGAGCCCGTACCTTTTGTTTTGATTATGGATGTGTTGGCCCAGGGGATAAAAGATCAATCCCCTTGGTGTATGCTCTTTGCAGACGATATTGTTCTGTGCAGCAACAGGAGAGAAGTAGTAGAAAGAAAATTGGAGGAATGGAGAAGGGCTTTTGAAGACAGAGGGTTGAAAATCAGCAGAAAGAAAACGGAGTACCTGAGGTTTTACGAAAATCAAGACTCAGAAATTAGTTTAGAGGGAGCGAGGTTAAAGAGAGTAAGTAAGTTTACGTACTTGGGATCGACAGTGGCTGAGGACGGTGAGCTGGACACAGAAATAACACACAGAGTGCAATCTGGTTGGAAAAATTGGAAGAAAGTTTCAGGGGTGTTGTGTGACCGAAGAATAGGCGCAAGGGTTAAGGGAAAGGTGTATAAGACTGTGGTAAGACCGGCTATGATGTACGGGGCTGAGTCTTGGGCTATAAAGAAAGATCATGAGAAAAGACTAGATGTAACGGAGATGAGAATACTGGGATGGATGTGCGGAGTGACAAGGTTGGATAGAGTAAGGAATGAAAGGATAAGGGGCACAACAAAGGTTGGAGAAATCTCGAGGAAGATACAAGAAAGTAGACTGAAATGGTATGGACATGTGATGAGAGGGGACGAAGATTATGTGGGTAAGAGAACGATGAATATGGAGGTGCATGGCAGGAGAAAGAGAGGCAGACCGAAGCGAAGGTGGATGGAGAAGGTGAGGGACGATTTGAGGGAGAAGGGTTTGTCGGAGGAAGAAGCCCAGGACCGGGCTGTGTGGAGGAGGCTGGTCAGAAACGCCGGCCCCGCATAGAGGCGGGAACGGGCGAAGAGAAAGAAGAAGATCATGCTTATTTTGGAATTAAATTAGGAGATCAAGACAAAAGTTGGGCTCCACACAGGGTTTGTCTTACGTGTGTTGCGGCACTAAGGAATTGGAGCAAAGGTAAAAAGGAAAGTTTGCCATTTGGGATCCCTATGGTATGGCGCGAGCCTAGAAACCATACCGACGACTGCTACTTCTGTTTTTGCAATGTTAAAGGTTATAATGCAAAGAATAAAGAGAGCCTTCAATACCCAAGTCTTCCATCTGTAATAAGGCCGGTACCCCATGGTCCAGAAGTTCCTATTCCTCGCCCACCCGAGAGTCTGGATCAATACAATTCAGATTCTGATTCAGCTCCAAATCCAGACAATGATGATGTTTATGAACAGCCAACAGCTGACCGAGATCCTAAACCATTAACCAAGCCGAACTAAATGACTTAGTCAGGGATTTGAATCTGCCTAAGGACTCTGCAGAACTTTTGGGGTCTAGATTGCAGGAGAACAATTTATTGGCATCCGACACATACTTCGCTTGGTAAAGAAGGTAAATATATTTTGTTTCTTTCAGTTATTTTTTTATTCTTTCATAAACAAGCAATATGCTTGTCCAAGAGCTAGGAGCTATTTAATTCTGCTTTAATTAGGTTTTACTCTATCACCTAAAGATTTCGTGCTACAAGGGGTGTTGTAATACCTCATCTGTCCCCAAATGTTAACCACCCATTGATGGGAGGGGAGAGAGTATTTTGCTGGGAACGGGACTGGTTGTTATATATATTTACCCTACATTATTATGTAAGCGTTACTGTAGTCGATAACAACAAAATTTATGGTTTAGCATGTGCAATCCAATGTTGGTCTCGATAAGATGGTTCACATTTGGGGATAAATGGGGGATTTATGACACACCCTGTAGTAAGAAAACCATACGTGATAGGGAAAAACTAACTATAATTTTGAGATCAGCGCACTCAAATTATATAGAATCACCAACTAGTTTGTAAACATCGATCGACAAGTTTTCAAATGTGTACTGGTGAATTATTGGGGATCACCGTCCTGATGGGAAGTAAAATACCGACCGAGGCGGGGCTCTCGGACAGATTCGAAGAGATTTTCTTCAAATAGAAATGCACGATATTTGTCTGAATCCAACATATATATATATATATATATATATATATATATATATATATATATATGTGTGTGTGTGTGTGTGTGTGTGTGTATATATATATAATATATATATATATATATGTGTGTATGTGTGTGTGTATATATATATATATATATATATATATATATATATATATATATATATATATATACAGGGTGGGCCGTAAGTTTCCATACATAGGAAAAATTAAACGTTTGTTTTTATGTTTCAGATACCCTAAGAATATGCGTTTGACGAAAGAGCAACGAATTGAAATCATACTGATGGCTGGGTCGGGAAGCAGTCGCATGGTTGCAATGAACTTTAACAGACAACATGGAACGAACATCACACACGACACTGTGGCAAAACTTATTAACAAGTTTCAGAAAACTGGAAATGTTGCAGATCAACCGCGAAGTGGTCCAAGACGTACAGCCACCGATGAAGACACAACAGCTACGATACTTACAGCGCTTACACGGAGTCCCAGAAAAAGTACACGACGGTTGTCTGCAGAAAGTGGTGTCAGCAGATCGAGTATCAGGCGCATTTTGAAAGCAAAAAATGGCATCCATACAAATTGCATATGGCACAGCATTTGAGTGAAGACGACCCGGATAGACGGATGGAATTCTGTGAATGGGCATTAACCAAAGTGAACGAGGATGCAAACTTTTCAACTAAGATCTTGTTTACTGATGAAGCAAATTTTTACGTCAATGGAGAGGTTAATCGGCAAAACATACGTTATTGGAGTAATGCTAACCCTAACTGGCTGAGTCCGACGAAGATGCAAGGTGCCGGTAAAGTGATGGTGTGGGCCGGGATATGGGGTGACAGAATTATTGGACCAATTTTTGTCAGTGGAAATCTTAATGCCGAAAGGTATCTTAACATGTTGCAAGAAGAGATTTTCCCATCCCTGCTAAACGAGGAAGGTAACTTCCCAGTTTACTTCCAGCAAGATGGAGCTCCACCTCATTATGGTCTTCACGTGCGTCGGTATTTGGATCAGCAGCAGTTTCCGGATGCTTGGATTGGTCGGCGTGGTCCTGTGGAGTGGCCTCCCAGATCCCCAGATCTCACCCCCCTTGATTTCTATCTTTGGGGGCACTTGAAGGCCATGGTGTATCAGGAAAAGATACGAGACATAAATCATCTAAAGGAACGTATCACCAACGCCATTACAAGCATAACGTCAACTGTGCTAATGCGTGTTCATCAACAGTGGGGAACACGTATTGAAATGTGTTTTCAAAACAATGGCAACCATGTAGAGCATATTATATAAATAAAAATGGTTGTCCATAAAAAAATGTTTATTTTTCCTATGTATGGAAACTTACGGCCTACCCTGTATATATATATATATATATATATATATATAATATATGTAGTTACGTTATGTTTCTTATCCCGTAACCTCCTCGTTCCAAACTCTAATTAAAATTTCTACGAAGAAATCGGTGAATATATCTAAATTATATACAAAGTTATACAAACGTTCTTTAGAGCAGAACCTTCATCATATTATGTGTTAGCACTTTGGTACTTTTCATTATATGATTCCATATCTCTTCTTCTTATCAGCTGAATTAGTATAAACAATAGAGAATGAGAAAATGTCGAAATCAACCTATATTTAAAGCTTCCTTTTTTTATAATTCGATATTAACACGTTTAGTATTTTTAATATTTGCTATTTACATCTTTTAACCTAAGATTTATACCGGAATAGCAAAACCTTGAAATATTTTTGCGTGCTCAAACAATATCTCAAAAAACGACGGCTTCCGTTTAAGAGGTGACTCGGTAATTATGTTAGACTATTGTTAAACTTTCAGAAAATAATGATTAGTCACGGGTTCTTTTTTGATATAAGATACGTATTATTTTTTAGCCAAAAATAAAAGATTCTTGGTTGAAAGTAGAATCGACATTAATAGATGCGTTAACGACAATGAATCACGCATTTTAAGTACACATTTTACTGGTATGGTAATACGACATTATAAATTAGTTATGAACCAAACTGAACGTAATATACGATATATGTATATAATGATTGGGGTTGTTTAACCTCCTTCGCAACGTCTACGGTCATATGACGGAGAGGACTTACAGCGTTACGTGGGATCCGAACCACGGGTCGCTACATAATCTGGACGCGGAGGACGGTCTCCCATCCAACTACAACCCAGACCCAATGTCGTTTAACTTCGCTGATCAACGGGAAGCGGTGTTATGACATTGGCTATGACGTAGCCCAAACATATATATATATATACGTTTCGGAAATACATTTCCATCTTCAGTGCTATAAAAATTGAATTTTACAGTTACAAATTTTTATAATTTGTTTACAAAATTCTAAAAAAAATTAAATGTTTAAAAAAGTAAAGAATTAAAAAAATAAAAAAATTGTAATTTTTTTATTTTTTAAATATTTTTTTTAAAGATTATTTTTGTATTTATTTTTGATTATTTTTTGTTTTTTAAGCAAATTATAAAAAATTTTAATATTGTAAAATTCAATTTTTATAGCACTGAAGATGGAAATGTATTTCCGAAACGTCTGTTTGTACCTTGCACATTTTCCAGATAAGAATGTTATATACCTGGGGTTTCGAAACTGTCCATCCTTAAATTGTGCTTCCCTGAGAACAAGCCTCTGAATAAAATTATATATATATATATATATATATATATATATATATATATATACACACACACGAGTATATCATCCACTTTTAGAACTATATTGAATATGACAAGCTTTGCGATACAAAATTTTTAAAATTGGCAATTTAGTTACCTGAAATAAATAAACAAAATATTAAAAAATGTAAAAATAAGAAAAATGTATCTATAAAAATCTTTAAAACATAAATAAAAATACATTAGAAAAATAAATTATGATAGGTGTAAAAGGGCTTGTTCACGTGAACTTAATGACTAGTAAAACTATACCATTATAATTATCCTACAAGCGGGCTTAAAACATGATTAGCTCTTAAATCTTTTCTTAACCCCTTTAGCGCACAGTGTTAACTCTATTGATTTTGTTCTGGCAAATGCCACACGCATTTATTCAGTTTCGGAAAAGGCCTCTGTGCAGTAAAGAGTTAAACGTTTCTCGACTTTCGAAATCGTATATGGACAGACCCGCTACTGAAACCTAAATTGAGGACGTTCTGACATTGCTTTCCGGACTTTTACGAGCCTACAAATCTTTCCGACACGCTAGTTAGTTCTACCAACTTTTCAAGAAAAAGTAAATGCGTCGATAGCGACGTCGATCCAGATTCTTTTTATTTTTTAAATCCTGAACGCTGTTCAAACTCAACCAAAGTAAGTAAAGACATTAAGACTGAACAATAATCCGGTTTTGATATGACCAGTGGTTTTTTAATTTGCCCGTGTTTATCCAAATAAGGATGGAATATTAGTTTTTCCATACATCTGTGAAATAACAACTGTACAAAGCATCAGTATGCTTTGGATCTATGCCAGATGTTCTAAAATATTGAACAATTAATATAACTACGGGATAACTTAATGTATCATGTGTTGATCTATCTGTAAATAAGCATATGGGCTGTAGTTATCTGGGATCACCTGAAGATCAGGGCCCCCAGCCTTCGTTAGTTAGCCTTATAAGGTTAACTAACGTAAATATCACGACTTAACCTAACCAATCGTTTGGTCAACTGTACACTCTTGACGATTGGTTAGGTTAAGTCGTGATATTTTCGTTAGTTAGCCTTATAAAGCTAACTAAAGAAGGCTGGAGGCTCTGATCTTCAGGTGATCCGCTATCTGTGATGAAAATTTAATTCCGAGAGTAATTTTCACATATGGCCTTCATAATCTTAAAACTATGTTAGTTTCGATTGTTACTAAAGCATAACTACAAAACAATTTAACCTTTCGGAAAAGGCCTTTGTGCAGTAAAGAATTAAACGTTTCTCGACCACCTAATAATAACACTTTTCTTTTTAATAATGTAGTTTTACTGGCAAACTAAGACTAAATATTCAGTAATTCAATATATATCCCTTTTCTGTCCAACTCTCTATATGATACGAATATTATATAGAGAGTATACTCAGTTGATATTCTCAATCTTTCATCTACTCAACCGGTGAACTCTAAAACAATCTTCCTCAATCCATCTTTTTCCCTGTCTATGACCTCCAATCTTTTAAAGGCAAAGTGTCCAGGTATCTCGGAAATCTTGTACCTTGATTTTTGCTCTCTTCTTTCTCTATTCGAGGGTGGGGGACGGTTTTGCGGGCATTCGCCTTTGGCCCCTCCTTCTTGCATGAAAAAAAATGAATTTGTTAGAAGCACAAGCTTTCGGTCCATGTCAAGGTCCTCATCGGGTGCGAGTGAAGCGGGAAAGAAAAGAAGGTCAATTTATAAGGAAAGAGGACTATTCTCTTACTTTTCAGTAAAGATATATACACAATATAATAGCTAGAAGACTATCAAGACGGGTGAGCCGACTGAATTTGAAAAGTTTAAGATTTGAAAAAAAAATATTTAGCCTGGAACCCTACTTTGCTAATGAAAAGGAAAGTAGATTATCCAGGGTTCACACCGAAAAACGTAGGCCATTGTCCCTGCCTAGGTTTACCACTCGGAGGACCCACATGGCGCACCTTAATCGTAGGAATCAGAATACAATTGCCTGAGATAAGACTTAAATTAGCAACCTTCAGACTCATTCACGGCCTGGTACTCTACCAGTGAGCCACCAGAGTAGCTACTATACTAGGTTTACTAGGCTGAACCACGGTTTCGGTTGGCATAACTTGACATATATGCAATGCGATTTAATGATGGCTAGCAAAACCTTAATTAGGCACAGTCATTAACTGCGAGAAAAAAAATGTTTTTTGGACAATTTTCTCGCATAGGTCATAACGTGGAAAAATAAAACCAAGTCCTAAATGACTATGAAGCAAGACAGACGTTAATGTGTGATTGTTTGTTGCACATTATTAATGTTAATACTACTTTTGAATTAGGGATACTTATTTTTATCTTAAAATAATTCCTTTTGTGGCGAAAAGAATCTGTCTCCTTCATCATTTTGTAAAAGTTAGTGGATAATGTAACCTAGGCCAAAATTAAAATAGATAGGTTCTACGAAATAATTTTCTATAAAAAAAATTCAAGCAATTAACAACTGATAGCGAATTTTACATAAAAAATATTTCCAGAGGTCTAATTTAAGGAATGGATAGATTTCCTACAAATGGTAAACAGGAAGAGTAAATCAGGAGTATCATAATTCTAGGTTTAGTTCGTCGTTTATTTCCAATAAAATTTCTAATTTTTGTTATTTTGGTATAAAATTTTGGACCGGAGTCTCTAGTTTTCGTTGTCCGTCTCCGATTTTATTTTCAAAGCAAAACCAGAGGCGAAACCTTCAACTCTCAATTTACATAAAAAATTAAATTTAAAAATTTCATTTTTAATTCGATTTCATATATTATTTAGTAAGGAGGAAACAAGATTGCATCTAATCAATGTCTGCAAATAATTAATCAATAAACACGACCATAGGCGTATGAGGCGGGTGGCCTGGGGGGGGGGGGCTGCTGCCTCTGCTGCCTCCCCCCCAGGACTAGGGAACTGAGCATTTTCAGGGCAAATATTGAGCATTTTCAGGGCAGATTTTTCCTGACATTCCTTTGCTTTTTTTTTTACCTTTTGAGGTGAATTAATTACTTGCTACTATACTTGTAGTTAATAATTAAAACGTAAGTTGAGGACTTACTGAATTCTATATCAACTGCAATACCATAGTTTTGCTTGTCATTTAGAAATGCTGTAGCAAAATTTTATTTAATTTTTGTAAATTGTAATGTTTTTTATATCAAAAAGGCTTTAATATATGTTGCTCACACTCTAACCTTTGTGTTATTTTATGCTACACATAGTGCTTATGCGGAAATCAGGGCACCCTGAAAATTTTCAGGGTAAATTTTTTTCCGCCCCCCCCCGTAGTAAAGTGCCATCCCATACGCCTATGAACACGACTACCAAGGTAAGTTAGTAACATTGTTACTTCAAGTGGTACTTTAATTGCAACCCTGGTTAGGATATGTAACATATATTTAAGACTAATCTCCAATAGTAACAACAAGCTACAAATACTCTCTTTTAAAATAGGCTAATTTCGACATCTCCACAATCTAATTTATACTAATCAGCTGATGATAACGTTTTGGTCCGGAGTTTTGAAGTAATTTTCTATTGGTCCAACTGATTTGAAACTCGAGTGCCGCGTTCTTTTGGTCAAAAATACAATTCAAACTCAAGATCCGACTTGACTTGATTTCAGTCTTTCTCAAGCCAGCACTGGAGCTGCCTCGAGCAAAAGTCGTCGTTCTATTAGTAAATAAACAGTGTGAGGTCTGTCGAATCAAAGCTATTTCAAGAATTAAATACATTATTTATATTGGAAAATACATTTAAACGAGTGGGCTGAATTTATCATAGAAATCTAAAGTTAGGACTCTGCTGCCCTGTACTGAGAGTTCAGATGAATGGTTAAAGTTCACACGGCCGTTTGTCCCCTTTTTTCAACGCTGAATCGTACCCCGCTGAAAACCGATTAGAGCTGTTCACACATTAATCGGAAACCATCAGCGTTTGAAAATGTATCGAATGTATTAATCGTTATTCACCAACAAAATTTTGAAAGTTTTCAAATCCTGATTGTTGCCAATCTCAATTGCCTGAGATTAGTAGCCTTCAGACTCACTCACTGTCTGGTACTCTACCAGTGAGCTACCAGAGTGGCTACTACACTAAATTTACTAGGCTGAACCACAGTTTCAGTTAGCATAAATTGACATATATGCACTGCGATTTAAGGATAGCTAGCACAATCTTAATTAGGCACAGCCATTAACTGCGAGAGAAAAAAAGACGTTTTTTGGACAATTTACTCGCATGAGACAAAACGTGGAAAAATAAGGCCTAGTCCAAAATGACTATGAAGCAATGCAGACGTTAATTCAGCGGTAATAAACGTCAACAAACGGAGTGATTTGGGCTTAAACCTTCAATCCATGGACACTAAGTAAGCCTAGCCAAAAGTGGGTCTAGCTCAATTTTGTTTACCTTATAACGTCAGCAAACTGAAGTTACTGGTCCTATTAGTTCCCCAAATCTGACTTGAAGTCAGTGAAAGAATGTGACTTGAAGTTGTAGCATTTCGGACCAATAGAAAACAGATTTATAAGAAATTAAACATAAAAAATGTAGCTTCATTGAAACGTAGCAACAACGCTTCCGTATTTTATATTTGCTACCGCTGTTGCAAAATATGAAAGCAACGCAATTTAAGTGAAAATTTAAGTTATAACAAATAAAAATATAGCCACGTATAAATTTTTAATTATTTAGTATTTACATTATTTGGTATGATAATTTTGATAAACAGACATTACATGTGAATCAAATAACCAAATATTGAAATAATTAGGGAGGTGAAGGGAGTTCGACGTCGACATTGACTATATGGTGTGTCAATTCTTATTAATTAAAAGTAAATGTGCGAGAATATAACTATATCAATTCTGAAAGCTACAGTATATTTGCATTTTAATCAGGCTGAAGCAATATATGAAAGATTTATAATACATTATATATAAGAGAAAACCGCAATAAACGCGATGACCTAGACCAGTGGTCGGGGAACAGGGGTAAATTACCCAAATGGGGTAAATTTAAAACTTTTGGGGTAATGCGTGCGGTATGAGAGACACTTTGTGCTGATATTTTTTTCGTATATTTTTATTTTATTTTGTTACATAAATGTGGCGTTATTCTAAATTTTAGAATATTACGAATTTACGTCCTGAGTACGTCCTGAAATATATTTTGGGGAAATACCCAAAAAAGTTCGCCGACCACTGACCTAGACAATGCTTTGAAACTGCATGGCGAAAGCACTACTGATTCAAAGCATATTACATATTATTCCCCACCAACTCAACATTTACCTTATATCAGTGGGAGTGGTAGAATGAGGATTTGGTAAGAGGTAAAATGCTCGTTACTTTCAGAGGAAATAGGCCTCTCTAAGACGAACAGCATGCGGTATTCGATATCCGATCATAAAATACCGAAGGTGGATATAATGCTGTTTTCCAACTAATTATTATTAATTGTTTTGGGGATTCTGAACATTTCAGTATATTTCCCATAGATTTTTTCAGTGAGGGTTATTCCGTACCGCACAATCTTTTTTTCAAAGCGTCAGTATGGGTTCCGCAAGGAACGCTGTACTAGCAATCTTCTCTCTGACTCTTGGTCATCCTCCTTTTGGGTTTTCGGTGAAACTTTTGCTATTGCGCTAAACATATAAAAAGCTTTGGATAGAGTCTGGCATATATTCTTAATTTCCAAACTGCTTTCCTTCGGTTTCTATCCTTCTATTTGCGTCTTCATCTCTGATTTCCTTTCTGGCCGATCTATAGCTGGGGTTGTACTGTAGATGGCCACTGTTCTTCCCACATTGTGGTGGGATGCTGAGGTTGCATCAGCGGTTGAAGATAAAAGGAGAAAATGGTCTTTCCGTGCGCAGGCTAAGTGAAGAGAGGAAGAGAAGTGTAAAGAGACTAGTGCGGCAGAAGAAGCGGAGTAATTAGTGAATTTGGAAGGAGCATAAGTAAAAATTATATAGAGAATAGAAAGTTATTCTGGAAAGAAGTGCGGAAGTGCAGAAATGAAACTCAGAAAGAAAATTTGAGAGTAACGGATGAAAATGGAAGAATGCTTACAGATAAAGCCATTGGTTCTATAGAGAGAAATGTATCTGAAGCCTACCAATAATAATTCTTACATGCATTTCTTTTCCAACCACCATAATTCTGTTAAACGGTCTATATTCATTTTTATGTTCAGAACAGCATGAGACTAGTCAGCCCAGAATTTTTGGATAGTAAATTTAACAAGATGTTTTACATTGGAAACAAATTATGTTTTCCTAATTATCTCTTGCAGAATTGTTTAAATAAAGTTAATAAATCCTCTTATAACACTGATAATAAAGAGAAAAAACGATATAGTGTTTATCATATAAAAATTGTATTCACCTCATTCACGTGCTTAGAGGCGTGGGAATTAATGTCGTATTTACTTACAATATTTCAATTAAGAGTTTATTAATTCGTAATACTTGTGTGAATGTCCCTGAATGTATCTATTCTAGGAATTGCTGACTTACAGTCTTATATACACGAAAAGCAGCTGATAGAGTCATATCCAAACCTATGGATTGCTCTCAGCATTGCAGTCACTCTTTCAGTGACCGTAGCCACAGCTGAAAGGAGCTTCTCCAACTTCCAAGTTGAAGCTAATTAAAACGTACCTCAGCTCAACAATGGCACAAGAACGTCTGAGTGGGCTTGCCATCATGAGCATCAATCGGGAGGTAGGCCGGAAGCTGTCCTGTGATGATATTATTGATGAATTTGCAATAATAAAAGCCAGGAGATTAAGGTTTTGAATGTATGTGATATATATCTAAATAAACTTATTAGATTTTTGTACATTTAATTGTATATAAACCATTTTATTGTGCGAAATATATATATATTAGGGTTTCTTTCCCGGGATCCCGGGATCCCGGCTGTATTTATTGAATTTCAAAATCCCGGGAATTGGACAAACATCCCGGGAAATCCCGGAATTTTAAAATGACTTAATTTATTTTTTATTGATTTATTTGTTTTTTCTTTTGTTATTAGAAGGCTCTTGGGTAGAATTAAAGAAAACTGTATAATATTTACCACATTTTATTATACTTTTCTGCTTTCTTAAATGAACACCTACTAGCATTAGGAACTTAGAGCAATCTAAAAGTGAGCCCGTATGCCAAAAACTGGCCGAGGCAATGTCGCTAGCGCTGTGTATAATACAAGGAACCGAGTATCAGTATATTATCTAGCGTTCGCAGGCAACTCATCTTGCATGCAACTTCTTACTGACCCACAGACAGCGTTGCCAGACGTACGATAATTATCGCATAAATACGATAATTTTTACTTTCGTACGATGTTTTGAATTGAATATTATTTGTTTTGAATTGTGATATTGAATTTCAATTTTACTACTTTTTTTTTACAAAGCTGGGCTACTTTTTGTCAAATAGTTCTGGCAACTTTCTTGCAGTGTTTCCAGAAATTTTTAGCCAAATTATGTTAAACCTGCTGCTAAATTATGCTAAATCGCCTAAAATTATGATAAACCTGTTTCCATGTTATGCTAAAAATATGCTAAATAATTACTTTCATTTTATGGGCTATTTTTAGGGAAGAAAATACGTGAAAATGCTCATTTTCTTCATTTTAGTCAGTTTAGCTACTTTTATAATAAACTCTGAATCAAAAAAGAAGAAAAAATGGGTTTAAAAAATTGTGGAGAAAGATATAATTTTCAGTATTCTTTCTACATCAAAAATAAAAAGGCATACTAATGTCACTCACTAAATCATCATAATGCATGAAACCATTCTTATTTCCTGAGTACGCATGATAAATATTATGTTTATTAAATAATAAATAGCTACCACTGATTGGTAAACTCAATTCAAGTATTACAATGCAAAAGTGATCATCTAGGCATAAGTAATTGGTTATCCCAATTCTAAAAGGGTATTTTATCACTAAACAATAAAAAAAATTACCGTTCTCTTAAATATACAACCATTTCCTCGATTTCCCGGGATCCCAGGAATTGGCTTAATTTTTCCGGGAATTCCCGGGATTTCCCGGGATTTCCCGGGATGAAGAAAGCTGCATATAAGGAGAAACCCTAATATATATATATATATATATATATATATATATAGGGATAATAGGGACCCCAAAGATAATTGCGCGTAGGGCCCCCCCAAAAGGTTGGAGCCAGCACTGATTTATTAAATGTAAAGATTGTAATTTAGAATATATCGGTTAAACAGGCAAAACTTTGGCCACTAGAATCAAACAGTATAAAATATTAATTATATTCGCACAGCTAATAAATCCGGCGTCATATTTGTTCATGTATGTAATAATAATAATCACGCAATTGATTGAAATAATAATTCAAGTATCTTGTTTAGAAATAGTAACAAATGGTGAAAAAAATATAACTAAAGCAGCGTGTATTAAGTATATTGGTAATTTTAATGTTAGTTCCGGTACATACGAGTATAGGCTTCATGATGATTGTATTTCTAACCTTATTTTTAATCAGTATAAACAGTTTGCCACCACCCTTCAATAATCCGAGGGAATAAATCCTTGGTGAGAAGTTTCTGATAATAATGCATGTACTGTATATAAGCTGTATATAAGGGGGGACACAAAAACGCCCCCGCCATAGTGAAAGAAAAGAGCCAAAATCAAGGTACAAGGTTTTTGAGATGCCTGAACACACTGCGTTTGAAAGATTGGAGGTCATAGACGGGGAAAGATTGAAGAAGATTGTTCCAGAGTTGACCGGTTGAGTAAATGAAAGATTGAAAATATCGATTAACCACTGTATTAGAGAGGTAGACAGAAAAGGAATGAGAATGTGTCGAAAGTCTGCATGCCTCCTTAAAGGAGGAATGTTGGAACTATCTCCAAGGCGATCGGGGATACGAGGAGGGTGCTGTATAATCTGCTCTAGATCATTCAGAATAGAGAACTTGTAAGCTAGTTCACTTGGGATGTCAGTGAAATGGAAGGAAAGCCAAATGTGAATGTATTTCACTTTGGAAGTGAGGTAGTCAAAGAGTTTTTGATAGTCAGTAGAATTAGGAGAAAGGTAGACAGCGCAGATGTATTTAGGTTGAGATTGGCAATTAAGCCTTAGCCAGAGGGTGTAGAATTCGAAGGACTCAAGTTCGGGAATATGAGATCAAGTTAGGTCGTTGCATACATATACGCAACATCCACCTTTGGAATGAAATTGAGTATAGAAAAAGTAGATTGCCGTCAATTGTCCCAGACATCTGAATTTCAGTGAGGAAGCGAAGATGAAGTTTAGAGGAGGAGAGGTAGTGTTCAACAGATTGAAAATTTTAAGGAAGGCCACGAATGTTGCGGAAGTTTATGAAAAGTGAATCAGGCAGAGGCCCAGGATATCTCGAATAGGCAGTAGCAGAACCAAGCCTGCTGCCCATGTCTGTGTTTCCGGTATCGGCAGCGGGGTAGCCAGAAGTGGGGGCATTTATGCTCTATGTGATGTCCACTCAGCTCATTAACTCTTTGCAAACGAACAACAAAATTTTGCAGTCCTCTGAACAGAGTATCTGTTGAAATGTGAGAAATTTCTTGTTCACTTGATGCTTTCAGTTCTTCTGTTGTGTGTGGATTCTGTTTAAACACTCTATCTTTTAAATAACCCCACAGATAAAAGTCACAGGGGCTTAGATCTAGTGATGTCGGTGGCCATGATATTCCTTTATCATAACCTGCAGGAAATCTGTTGGACAGGACTCTTCCGTCAAAAGTAACGTGTAAGTATCGTGAGCTGAGGACATCACATAGAGTATGTTTTGCACTAGGGAACTAATTCCCCATGTGTAGAGAAGGTACAGTAAAAAAATTCAAGCTTTTATTTCAGTTAATAAAATAATAAAAACCTTTTAAAGTGTCAAATGTTTACAAAAAAACCACTCGATATATATATATATAATATATATATATATATATATATATATATATATATATATTATATATATATATATATATGATGAAAAGGTTTATTGGCAGACTATAGTCCATATGACAAATATTATTAATACAATGACAGTTCATATACTAAGGATAGAAATATATGCAATTGATTAGAAATAATACTGCACTGTCGAAGTTAAGTGGAGCTACAGACAGACGTTTTCGTACCAAGAAGTCCATAGCTTAGAGGAAAAATGGCAGGACTCATGGATACCTTACCGTAACATTACTATTTTTGCATATAAATTTTTTTTCAACAACGTACATAACACCAAAGGAAAGTAAGTTATTATTATCATTATTATTAGATTTATCTAAAGCCTTATTCCTTTACAGTAAAATACTCCCGTGACCAAACATTGATCAGAGAACGGGGAGTGACGCGAAGACCTACGAACAAAGAAGCTTTATTTTTCACACATTTTTTTGTGAATAAATATAACACGAAGAGTGTGTAAATTGGCTTATGTAATTTTCTTAACTCTTCGTGTTTGTTATAGTAAATTATTTACATATTGTTAATAATATCGCTTTTCCTTGAGTGTGAAAAACCTTCCCTATATAACGTATATTTCTCATGTCGGAAATAAAAGGGAGTGCGCAGGAACGTGTCCTCAAACGTTCAGTTCCAAATTGAGGATTTTTTTTTTAGTATTATTATTCTTTCCCACTTTTTAAGGTATTCCTAAATTTTGGAAAAGTATCAGTTTACAAAAGCTTAGTTAAGGTGTTCGGTTCAAATAAGATCTACAGGGATTTAAATTTGATCTACATATATATATATATATATATATATATATATATATATATATATATATATATTATATATATATATACATTCAACTGCAAAGAACACGCAGTATAAATAACGTAAAGAACGACGCTTGTATAGGAGGTTATCGCGTCTGACCGGCAATCGGAAGATCCCGGGTTCGATTCCCAGGTGGTACTTCATTTTTTCATTTGTTGTTTCTCTTTCTCGTCTTGCGCGGAATATCTCCTATACAAGCGTCGTTCTTTACGTTATTTATACTGCGTGTTCTTTGCAGTTGAATGTATATAATGTTACGGCATGCGGGAGGTGCCCCTTGGGGCATTGGTTTCTGCGAGTATGTAGAGGAATTACGGCATTTGGAAGAGTGAAGTCCATGGTGTAGTGGTTATCGCGTCTGACCGGCAATCGGAAGATCCCGGGTTCGATTCCCAGGTGGTACTTCATTTTTTCATTTGTTGTTTTCTCTTTCTCGTCTTGCGCGGAATATCTCCTATACAAGCGTCGTTCTTTACGTTATTTATACTGCGTGTTCTTTGCAGTTGAATGTATATAATGTTACGGCATGCGGGAGGTGCCCCCTTGGGGCATTGGTTTCTGCGAGTATGTAGAGGAATTACGGCATTTGGAAGAGTGAAGTCCATGGTGTAGTGGTTATCGCGTCTGACCGGCAATCGGAAGATCCCGGGTTCGATTCCCAGGTGGTACTTCATTTTTTCATTTGTTGTTTTCTCTTTCTCGTCTTGCGCGGAATATCTCCTATACAAGCGTCGTTCTTTACGATATATATATATATATAATATATATATATATATACATATATATATACATATATACACACATATATATATATACAGTGTGTATATATACTTTACATGGAAAATGTTAAAAAATTGGTGCTATAAATAATAATCTAAAAATTCGATGTACATCTTGCCATCATATGACAAAAGATTAATGTAATAACGATTTTATTTTGTTTCTTTATCCTATTTTATTATATTTATTCCTCTTTGGTTTAATAATAAAATAGGGATATCTGACTTATGCAGTAATTTCACAATAAAGAAAGCTTAACTACTATAAGTTTACGCTTCTCTGCTTCAGTTTCCTGACTTTCCTGAAAGGATGCCTTTCATATAAAACGATTAAGCCACATTAAGCTCATCAAGGCGTAAAAAGTCGAACAGATAATAACTACAATGTATATATATATATATATATATATATATATATATTATATATATATATAGTGAAAAGAACCACGAATGAAAGGAAACACAGAATGGTGCTCAAGCGCTTTCGTCTAATGACATCTTCAGGAACACTGAAGTAAATAAAAAGTTCGAGACCATATATAGGTCACAAAAAATAATAAATAGAGAAAAACAATAAATACAAATTGTAGGAGGAGCATACAAATTTATAAGGAAAAACTACCAATTTTAGCACTTTGCCCTTCTTGTCTAAATCTGTTCTGAACGAATTCAAAACAACACGATCAAGCGAAAAAAGACCCTGGCTCATGTTAAAATTATTTGTAAGTTGAATAATGGCAGACTCAAGAATATTTCTATTAACAATGTTGCTAGAGTGAAACAAAATTGAAGCATTATTCCAATCAATACAGTGGGATAACTCTAACAAATGGACGAAAAGGGCACTGGATGACTGTCCCGTTCTAACGGAATATTGATGCTGTTTTACACTTACACGCGTGTGCAAATCCTTTCCCGTCTGTCCAGTGTAAAAGGAATAACATTGTTTACAACCAATTTTATAGATAATGTCTGAATTATTGGTAGGGCTTTCCTTCGTGGTTCTTTTCATCATAAATATTTTTCACATGTTACTTTCGTGAAATAATTTTCATATATATATATATATATATATATATATATATATATATATATATATATAATATATATATATGGTGCTGTAACTGTAATCTTTAAATTCACGACATAAAATTTTAAAGATGGGTTGGGGAGGGGGGGGGGCTGGTATTTAGGTATACAAAATATAATGGGATAATATGAAACTGACTATTTTGTATATGGTGAAGGAGGGAAGTGAATATCCAGATTTGTCTTAATTTGTTATACTTTTGTTTGATAATTAAATTAGGGAAATTCATTAACTACTCCAAAAACCAGTTGAATAATGTTACCGTAATGTCATCATTGTTTAAACTATTCTTTATGACTATTTCTCGACAGAATTACTTAAAGAGAAAACTTTGTCTCACCTGTTTCAGAACGACGGAATAAATGTGGGCATAAAAGAAAGACATGAGAACCCCCGGCCCCACAATTGTGACGAAGTAAAGAAAAACGAGGAAGTTGTAATCCATGATGTGGGTGAAAACACAGATGCCTTGCTCTTCATCGTGCCAACCGAAAACAGGAAGAAGTCCGATCACAGCACCCAGGAACCAACACAGCACGATAATTCCTGTACACAACAACAAAGTCACTAGTTTCTGAAAAATTAATCTAAGTATAAATTTTAATTTATAAAACACACACACACACACACACACACACACACACACACACACACACACACACAAATATATATATATATATATATATATATATATGTTATAATGTTATGTTATAATGTTTCAGACCAACAAAGACCCTAGGATTCACTCATGGCTGGTCTACCTAACTGTGTTCGTAATTGTGTATTGTGCATGTCTTCCGTGGTGGCAGAGAGGACCTACAATTTTACGTGGGTTCCGAACCACAAAGCCTCAATTTTACTACCTTAAACTATACCCAATCTATCAACATATGCGTCTAATCGATTTTTAAACATGTTTATAGACGTGCTACTAATCACTTCTACCGGCAAACTATTCCAGCTATTTGCTATTCTATGCGTAAAAAAGTTTTTGGCAACTGCTGTCTCGAACCTTCTACTTGTCAACTTACACCCGTTATTTCTAGTCCTATTATATTGAGATATTTCGAAAAAGCTATCTCTATCTACGTTATCGAACCCATTCATAATTTTGAAAACCTGGATTAGCTCACCCCTTAGCCTCCTGGTCTCCAGTGTAGTCAATTTTAACTCCTTAAGCCTGAGCTTACCGTTCAGTTAGAGATGATTAACTAGCTACTGCTAAGACACATTATGAATAAAAATATAAAAATTACATTATAAAAAATATAAAAATTATGATAAAAATCTGTTTAGTAACATAATATTCAATGCAAACTGCAATTAGGATGCTCAGATTTGTATTAACATAAGAATAAAAAAGTGCTAATTTCGAGATTAAGCATTTCCTTGGAATGTTACCTTTATAAAAGAAAATTATTCTCAGGGTCTGATTAAGAGTTTTCGGGATCCTAAGCCATTTTAGATTTTTAGTTGTAGGGGAGGCAAGAGCTAGCGCCGAAGGCGCCGAAATTTTTTCACTTTCATTCTCATCCTGTTGTAACCTAGCAATTTTACTGGGATTAACAGTACTTTCATCATCATGCTCTGTAGAACCACTGTCAGTTTACATTTTTTCTTTTGAAAAATTTATAAAGGTCCATTATCTTTAGTCCTGTGACACCTGCAAATAGTACTCTACAAAGTTACAAATAGAAATAGGAATTATTACTAACAAGTGCTGTGCTCGTTACTTTATAAATGTAATGCCGTTACCGTTACCGTTACTACAGTCTAAATGTAACGCCGTTATCGTTACAGTTACCATTTTTTTAAAGTAACGAGTAACGGCACCGTTACTCGTTACCGTTACTTTTAATGAAATGTAAATATATTATATATATGCATAGTTATATTATAATTTATATATACATAAAATATTATATTACATAAACATTCGCTTGTGCGAGTATGTGTTGGTTTGTATCCACTGGTTAATGCATAGGCTATGAAGTCTGTACATGCCTTCATTGCGTTGTTATGACTTATAAGGCATAATACTGTATTTTCAAAAAAAGTGAAACAAAATTACTGCAAGATTTATTACTAGGAATTGCAACATAACAGAGGATGTAGCATACTATTGATACTAATTCACTAATGTTAGAATATACCAGGAAAGTTTAGTTTTGCAAAACAATAATACGAAATACTAAAGAAATGAATCAAATGAGTTATTGTGCATGGCAATGATAATTGAAATTTATTAGCTAAATATACAAACTTAAGAACTATTATTCAAAAGATCTTTATTGGCCTTTAAGAAAACAAGCTTCTCAAAAAGTTGTATCTAAGAGCGAGCCTCGTTTCGGACGCAGTATATCCTTCCCTACTGAAAAAAACCCGCTCATCAGCGGCACTAGATGGTATAGGAGTGTTAAGTTTAATAAACATATTTTTAAAGTTAGCGGATGGGAAGGATGCAGAGCCAACGTGCCGTGAAGGCCCAGATGAGAGGAATGACGAAACCTCTGTTGAACTTAGGTCCCTCCCTGCTCCAGGGTTCTTCGCCTTTTTACTTTGACAGTGCTGTCAGTGTAGGGGAGAGAGTGGATGGGGGTAGGCTGCCAGCATGCCAACGGCCAACATTCACACCTCGCTCATAGTGAAGGGACAAATTTTTAACGGTTAATGAATAATGAGTGAGGATCAAAAGAAACTAATTGCGAGCTACGATAAAAAAGTAACGAGTAAGACTAGCGAATGTATTTCCCTAAAAAAGTAACGTCGTTACTGAAAGAGTTACTTGATTTGAAATGTAACGCCGTTACCGCTACCGTTACTATATAAGTACCGCGTTACGTAACGGCCGTTACTTGTAACGCGTTACTGCCCAGCTCTGTTACTAACCATAACATTAAAGTCCATTATAATGAAATAAAAAATCCAAACAAAATCCACACAAAATTTTGTGTGTGCAATACAATGTGAAAAATTGTGAATTAAATGAAAACTTTGAAACTAAATTTCAAAATGTGTAAAAAACTGAATACCAAATTTTTAAAATAACATACTTAATGTTTCATTTCATTTACTGTATTAGTTACATGTTTGAGACTAAATATTTAAATGAAACTAAATATTTAAATGAATGTAAACAAAAATCAATAAACTGCGATTGTCAGATGCCATGAAAAATGACGCAATACTCATGAAACACAAAATCGCTAGAAAGCTAGCTAACATTTTTCGATTGGCGCATGAAATTAAATATGTAAAATATTTAATTGAATATGTAAATCAAATACGTAAAAATAATCAAAATAATAATTTATTAGCTCAAGGGGGCGATCGCCCCTGTCGCCCTCCCCTTCGGTACGCCTCTGTCCTCGTAGTGCCGTACGACTTCGACGTAAGCGACGGAATCATCTTAGTTGCTCGTCTTTGAATTCTTTCGATTTTGTCTATATCTTTTCGCATATGCGGATTCCAAAATTGGATCACGTACTGCAAATGGGGTCTAACTAATGATTTATAAAGATTAATATATATATATGTGTGTGTGTGTGTGTGTGTGTGTGTGTTTGTACCTCATGGTGAATGGGCGCTTTGTTTCTCCTTCTGTATAACCTCAAAATAACAAAAGTGAATAAAGTATGAGTAAATCCGTGAAACTATTTTAAGTGAAATTAAGTGCAGTTTAGTTTACACAAAACTACTACTACAATTTAAAGTAAATAAATAAATTTAGCGAAACAAAGTCTTTTCAGAGCAGTTCTGGACAAAACAGGAAATAGGTCATATACCAAACCAACGGGAATCACTTGTATTCAAGCGGAAAAAAAAGCTGTCGTGCCTTCTTGAAGGATTACGGTAACAGATAACGTGGAAATGAGTGCGCATTCCCAACGGTCGTCTAATTTATGGAATTTAGCAACTATCGAAAACGAAGCAATCAGACGTGATTTCTGTAAAAAATCACACAACTTTAAATGTATAAAGTGGAACGATACGAAAATATACTTTTGTGTGACTGATGTACAGAAAGAGTAAACGCATTTGCAGTATTTAAGGAAACGGAAGATACGAATTTGATGGAAAATGAGACAGTAATGGAAGCAAGAGAAATAAAAGTAAAAACACGAAAAAACACGATTGTAGGAAAAATAAAAGAAAAACACAAACCGTGATACGATGAAATCACCAAATAAAAATAAGAAAAAAAACGATACAAATGAAAAACATAGAGAAGATCTTAAGCAAATATTATACAAAGAGGCATTGCAGGTACAGAAACGGGCAATGTACGAGGGGCGGTCACAAAATAAGTTTACATGCCATATAATTTCGTAACTAAAGGACCTACATTGATTATGTTTGTATCAGGTGAATTCGTTAATCATTGTTGGCAACACTGCACGTTGATTCGGCTGCCATCTACCGTACATTGGTTATACGAGTCAGTTGAACATGGCGGCTCGACTGGAACAGTGCCCCGCCCTACGGAACATTGCCCCGCTCTACGGAACATTGTCCCGCCCTACGGAACAGTCCAGGACGTTTACGTTTAATGGTCGCTCGTAAACGTTCCAGTGTTGAACAATATGCAGCTGCACTGATTGTTGTGCCTTTCTGCATGAAGTCTGCGAGCAAAACGCCTTTGTGGTCCCAAAACACGGTAACCATCACTTTGCCAGCGGACCTCACAATCTTGAACTTCTTTGGTCGCGGGGATCCAGGGTGTTTCCATTCCATGCTGGCACGTTTTGTTTCCGGAGTACGGTACTGTACGGTACCCATGTCTTGTCTCCTGTGACAATGCGCTCGAGAAATTCTTGACCACTGAGACTCGGAATATCGTTGCATAAATGACAGGGCACTGTTCCAATCGAGCCGCCATGTTCAACTGACTCATATAACCAATATACGGTAGATGGCAGCCAAATCGACGAGCATTATTGCCAACAATGATTAACGAACTCACCTGATACAAACATGTAAACTTATTTTCTGACCTCCCCTCGTATCTATGCACAACCGCGCTATGCAATTTTCATTAAAAAAGTGGTAACTGTAAAAATGGAATTAGCTGCAAGTTCCACCACCTTACTATCTGTAAAACTTATGCAAGATAAGGAAGAGGCAAGCACGGGCGAAAATGCCATTACCACCACCCTCTAAGAAACTACAGTTGAGCAACCAAAAAATATAAAAGAATCACAGCAAACTGGGTAACCGATGTTTTAGGCGTAGCCGACGCGATACAATTATTAAATATCATTCAACAAATACAAAGACAGTTGGCAAGTATGAGAATCCACGAATCGAACATAGTAAATGCAGAAGGAAACTACATACGATATAGGAACTGCAGGTATTGAAGCAGAAAATAAAGAAAATAAAAGTTATTCTAACCAATATACAAGACTTAAAGCCAAACCATTTTCCAAATAAAGTCACATACCCGAAAGGACTCATTCCAAAAAAAAGAGTAAACTTTACATGCTTCACGGAAACTCATCTGAAGGCTGCCAGGCAAACTGTAAAAACTGTGGATTTTGTATGGACAAAAAAAAAAAGGAAATACAAATTCACAACTACTGTATAACATACTTCGAGCAGACAGAACAAAAAAGAAAAGAAGGATGCGCTATTTATACACATGAAAAACATATGGTAGAAATGACAGTAAGTAATTCGAACAACTACGTAGAGTTAATAGCCACAAAATTTAAAAATTAAACATGATACTAAATGTAATATACAGACGACCTCCGAACACTCAAACCACAAAATTCTCACATGCCATTACCGAGGTCAGAAATCTGGTATAATCTCTAAATTCCCCGACTCCTAATATCATTCTCTGAGGAGATTTTACTTTTTCATTTATAAAATATAAAAGGATAGGAAGAAATATATGTATAAACGAAGACAAGGGAAGCACAAAGGAAGACCAGGAGCAGGCAAAATGGCTGCCAGCTCTAGCTGAGGAATGTATGCTAACACAAAAAAAAGAGAGAATACCAAAAAAAAAAAAAAAAAACTGCATAGATTTGGTATTGACAATAGAAATATCCCCAACTATAATATCAAATCACAATATTATTGAAATATCAATCAATCTGAAAACAACATGGAAGGAAATAACACACTATAGAAAAGAGGCAAATGCGAAATTTTTCAACTTCACTCCAAGACTGTAAATTGGGAAGGTATTACATCCAGCGTGAAATCAACAGACTGGACAACTAGCTTTAACGAAGAGATGCTAACAACTCTTGAGGAGAAGACGCTAGAAGTTGTGAAAAAATATGTCGCGAAAAAACAACAAAATGGAAAGAAAACCAAGCCTGAGAGACAGAATGTTCCGCAAGAGAAAGAGTGACTGTAAAATTAATAAACTGCACCATTAGCCAATGGTGCGCGACTTCTGACACACCATTGGCTAATGTAGTAAACCTCGTAAACCTGAATAAAGCCTATGGTGCGCGACTTCTGAGACTCTATATATACGGTATATATATAATATATATATATGTATGTTACAGTCAAAGTGTGTGATCAGCCATTTCGGGTAATGGCTGAAACTTTAGTCATTTCGCGAAATGGCTGTTTCACTTGGTCATTTCGCGAAATGACTAAAATCTTCAACCATTACTCGAAATGGCTGAAATTCCACCTTGGTCATTTCGTACAAGATCATTTGCCCGGTTAGGTCAACTGTATGCCCGTTTAGGTCAACTGTATGCCCTTGACAATTGGTTACGTTGTGTTATTTTCGTTAGTTTTAACGAAAATAACACGACTTAACCTAACCAATTGTCAAGGGCATACAGTTGACCTAACCGGGCCTTCAATGGCGGACATCGGAATAACATTGAAGGCCCGGTTAGTATTTGAAAACCTCTATATTGAAAATTCAAATTCAAATGTGTTCAAATGTTCAAATGTGTTCAAATGTTCAAATGTGTTCAAATGTGTATTTGAAGAGTGTTTCTCACTTATTTGAAGAGACCTGTAGATGTATTTATGTTTTAACAGATTTAGTTAGTTAAATAAAGGTTTCCAATTTTATTGTGATGTTCGTTATTTCTATGAATTCATGACAAAAGTCATTTTAGCCATTTCACGAAATGACCAAGGTGGAATTTCAGCCATTTCGCGTAATGGCTGAAGATTTTAGTCATTTCACGAAATGACCAAGTGAAACAGCCATTTCGAAATGACTAAAAGTTTCAGCCATTACGCGAAATGGCTGGTTACACACTTTGACTGTAACATATATATACCTGGTAAAAGTTCCGTGCGTCGGTTTCTCTTGGACACACGAAGATCAGGGTGGTGGCCGGGTTCACTCTCGGCCTGGCCTGTTGTAGGAGGAGTTGCTTTCTTGCGATCTCTATCGCACATAACCAGGCACACTCGGCTCATCTGGTAGTGTTATGACCCAGGTATCTAGTTTTCTTTTGAAGATTTCAACTTTGACCTCTGTGACGTTCCTGAGGTCCTTTGGAAGGTGGTTAAAAAGTTTTGAACCCCTGACAACCAAGCTACAGTATTTTCCTTCAGCGGTGAGGGTGTTCCTTGTCGGTCATTTAGTTTGGGAACACGACACAGTCTACCTTTCCTATTTTCCACTGTTGTTTGGATGTTAATTTGGGTTTAGTTTGAGGTTAGGTACCAGTTTATCGATCATTTTCCATATGTAAATTATGGTGTATCTCTCTCTTCTTCTTTTCAGCGAATACAGATTTAATTTACGTAGTCTTTCCCAGTAGGTGAGTTCTTTGCACCAGTAGTATGACCTCAAAATGTCAGAGTGCAATTGCAATGCAATGTTGATCAATTGTTGCAAAGGTGGCACCCATAGGGGGAGGGGAAGTTGGCACCTGGGGTTGGCACAAAAAAGGGGGAGAGGTTTATCCCCCAAGCTGCATGAAGGGGGAGCGGGGGTTTACTCCCCCACCAAAACCTAATCTAGAAAGGTAAGCGAGAGGAGGAGAGAGGAGAGGTCTTTTCGCCTGCATATCCCGACGCAAAATAAAGCTTTCTACCTCCGCAGTCGGTTTAGAAGCCTCAATCAGCCAGTTGGCTTAATCTGGCTTAGAAGGTGTAATTGGCTTAGAAAGCTTAATCTGGCTTAGACGGTGTAACCAGCCATTTGGCGTAGTGTATACAACTATACATATATATATTTATTGAAGCGCACACATGCATCATTTATATATTCCCATCATCCCAGTTATTTCTATCGTTTAATATCGTTTATATATATATATATATATATATTATATATATATATGTATATATATATATACAGGGTGTCCCAGAATTAACTATCTATTTCAATGAAATCGGACAAATTTTTTAAAAACACACTTTTATTTATGTTTATCATGTTTAATATGTGTTAAAAATGTATAAATTTCTAAAATTTTTTCATAATTTTATTTTCATAATTTTTTCATTATCTGGTCCAATGAAAGACCGTCTGAAGTCGTAGAATGGCAAAGAGACTCTCCAAAAGTTAACGTGTGGCTTGGAATGACAAAATCCAAAATTTATGGTGCTCCATCTTGTTGAAACACAACATTATCAAGAATGCCATCATCAAGAAGCTGTGGTTCGAGAAACTGCTGAAGCATATCAAGGTAGACGGTACCTGTTACAGTTGCTTCCGCAAAGAAGAATGGGCCATAAATTTTGGATTTGGTCATTCCAAGCCACACGTTAACTTTTGGAGAGTCTCTTTGCCATTCTATGACTTCAGACGGTCTTTCATTGGACCAGATAATGAAAAAAATTATGAAAATAAAATTATGAAAAAATTTAGAAATTTATACATTTTTAACACATATTAAACATGATAAACATAAATAAAAGTGTGTTTTTAAAAAATTTGTCCGATTTCATTGAAATAGATAGTTAATTCTGGGACACCCTGTATGTATATATATATATATATATATATATATATATATATATATATATATGGTGGGCCAAAAAAACTATTACCCTGGTTTTGAACAATATAATTTTACCTTTATCATAAGTTATTTGTACAATCAATATATGTGTCATGTATAGAATTTCATGGGCTATCTCGTGGTGAAGTTGGATTTTTGTTAACTGGAACTATTATTTTGTAATTCGCTGTTTCTATACAGTTACCTAATTGAGTCCAAGATTATGCGGAATGTGCCCTCCTCCATTATCAATGCACGCTTGCAACCTTGCTCGATATTGATCTATTGCAGCATTTGTGAATCGTTGTGATATCTTTCTGTAGCCTGCAGTAATACTTTACTTCAGATCTTCGACGGAATTGATCTCCTTTCCTTTATAAACCAATTCTTGTAGAGCACCCCAGAACGCGTAATCGCACGGGTTTAGATCTGGGCTATTCGGCGGCCAGAATTCTGGTTCAATATAATCCGAAACATTTCGGTCGAGATACTCCCGAGTTGTGCGAGCTGTATGGCTTGTGGCACCATCTTGCTGGATCACAAAGTTGTTTCTTGACTTTTCCCTTATCGACCGCAGTACCGCATCAAGGATTTTTTTGGTAATAAGCAGCAGTGATTTTGGCATTTTGATCAACAAAACAATCTCTGACTTCCCTAACTTTGAAATAAAGATGGAAACCATGACTTTTTGAGAAAAATGCGGACATTCCCTGCAAAGTCGATCTAAACTGATAGATTTTTTGTCCTTTCTTCCATAAACTCGGTCATTTTGTGTGTTTATTGTTGAAGCAACCGTAAAGATCTCGTCGCTCAACCATATTATCGACACTTCTCTGTCTGGGAATCGATCTAACAGAGCACGACATTTTTTAACTCTTGCTTGTTTATTTGATGCAGAGAGCTTATGAACTGGGACTCTCTTAAAACATTTAAGCCCCAGATCATCTTTTACTATACGACGAACACTAGAGCGAGAAATACCAGTAGTTTTTGAAATTTCTCTAACGGACTTGTGGGTGTTGGGCCGTTCTTCTTGACTGCATATCATGGATGAAACCGTGTCAATATTTTCCTCAGTACGCGATGTTTTTGGCCTTCCACTGCCTTCTTTTCGTTTAGTCGACCCTGTGATATCGATTTTCTTTATGAGCTATTGAAGTCCATGTA
The DNA here is from genome assembly GCA_023014485.1 of Bathynomus jamesi. NCBI lineage: Eukaryota > Metazoa > Arthropoda > Malacostraca > Isopoda > Cirolanidae > Bathynomus > Bathynomus jamesi. The sequence continues at coordinate 504,099 of JAJOZX010001422.1, forward strand.
TCGTCCATCGTTTATTTGGAAACTCTTTCTTCATTCGTTTTGCACCCCAGTGTTTCTCCTTACGCAGGTTCAATATCAATGCTTCATCTTCCAAAGAGTATTTCATTATGTTATAACTTGTTCACCAACTATAACAGAATGATGGTCTGAAATGAAAAAGGAAATAAATTAATTATTTTGTGTACAAATTAGGAAAATTCATTATTTATAGAGAAACTGACTGCCATCTGAAAGTATCAGTTGCTGACTTTGACCGCCTTTCACTTGAGCATCATATTCTGATACGTCCCCTCCAGTTGTGAGCCTGTACCTCTACTCCTGGAGCGTTAAATCTAGATTCAAAGCCAGCGTTTGAGAGTGTAAAAGTGTGGGTACAGCATACAGGGTACAGCATACAGGGTGAGCCACAATATTTTTTCAAAAGTTGGGTAATAGGTTTTTGGCCCACCCGGTGTGTGTATATATATATATATATATATATATATATATATATATATACCCAGGAAAGCACTTGTTTCAATTAATATCATTTATTGAATAATAAAACACAACTATATCATTCTGTTCATTTAGTCGAATTATTTAACATGGAAATAATTTAACATACATTTATTCGAAATCTATAGGATGTAAATATACAATAAAAAATAATAATAATAATAGTAGAAGAATTCTATACAGCAAAAATTACACACACACACACACACACACACACACACACACACACACACACACACATATATATATATATATATATATATATATATATATATAATATATATACAATCATAAATAATAATAGTACAGTGGAAATCTATATACACGTTTAATGTTGCTTTGTACTATGCAATAAATACGATTTAACTTTAATTCACCACTCAAAGTACGCGGGTGTTTATATTCAATGTAAAGGGATTTCAGCTCGTTTATCACTATTTTTGTACCCACTTTACAATTGGGTGGCAAGTTATCACTCTCTTTAAACACGGATAGAATACATTCAAAAGCACGCACAAAGATGGTATCATTTTCCACAACATCCTTGTTAAATTCAATTTTATAAACACTCTTTTCCAAACGAGGGTTTATTCTTTCCAATCCGAACTTTTCAACCGTGAATTCTTCTTCACAACGCATATCGGAAATTGAAATAATCTTCTAAGTCGTGCCGACAACTGCTCGTTATATAAAGAAATAGCTCTTCAGGGTGGACAGTGTAGGTGAGCTCAGCCCTGTACCGCTCAAGTCCTGTGTACCAAAGTTTAAGATATTTCGAAGAGTCTATACCTTTTAAATACGCCTCCAGTTCCAAGCCATTCTCGCCTTGTTCAGTCCTACACTCGGTAAACCCGTCGAGCAGAGCGGTGTACGCGTATTCAAGAACCGTGTCAAAATAAAGCATATCGGCAACACGTGCGTCTAATATAAGCTTTAGCTTGCGGAAACCGACGATTTCAAACATTCTGTCGAGGATGAAGCGGTTTCGCGTGGGGACAAGGACGTTACTATCAGACGCATTCTTTCACATCAACCGTATATTAATGCATGGCTGGTCGCGATTTATACACAACGTACAAATAATGGCATATGAGGGTGTATCATTAATCTACTCTCTTTTTGTACCTACACCTGTAGGTATTTTATAACGATCCTCGCCCCATAATTAACAGCGCCGGTTTTATGCCTGAATACACGCACTGACTTCGTCACGGACCTACCTGTCGTATACGGCAGTGAGGATACTGCTCAACGGAAGCGCCATTGTTTTCTATTGTGAGGAGTGTACGTCCAGTCGGGTCAAGCTCTGAGGTGACTATGAGCCGCAGGTACGCGATTTGGCTCGGTGGGAGGTGTGGGGGGATGAGTCACACGGGGAGCGTCATACCAAAGCGTTAGTGATTCGTGCACGGGGTTGTTCCAACATGAAAGAATCATGTGAATACTTGTATCCCATTATGCCACGCAATTAGAATTTTCCGATACATCTTCGTCAATTTTCGCCTCATATTAACACTCCGGCGCTTTATTTGAGAGAAACATGTGCCCGTATCTGTCCTTTTTGCTTAGCAAGCGATACTAATCTTTAAACTCTATTAAAAACTCGCACAAGCCTTTAGCCACAACCTCACTGCGAACCTCATCATGTTATACTGTATATGAACGTAATGATAAAAATATTTTAGACTGTCCATGATAACAAGATTTATATTCTCATACGCAGGATATGCGTACTCAGTGTGATGTGACATGACATAATACCGCTTGTCATACCATTCATCAACAAGGCTCACTACCCATACCCGTTGCTTCTCTTCTGCACGTGGTTTTTTTTCACTTCGCGGTGTATGTGCGTCTTTACACAGTTTAGTCCTATGAAGTCCATTACATCGTTTGAGCCACGAAACCCCGGAATGCTCTCGCCAGAATATCCTGCTCCTCACGCTTCGCTCGGTTCAATATGGCAATAAAAGCCTCAGAGGAGGGACGACTACGGATTCTTTGAGTGTTCACCACATCTGCAGACTTTATCGAATACCACTTCATGAATGTCGAGCACGCAATATCAAAGATAGCCAACACTTTCTTTTTCCGTCTACGCAAGAATTCTTCAAAATACACGTCTGATCGGCCATACAGTGGGCGGTGCTTATCCTTTTCCTGTACACGCACGCACGCACACACACACACATACACACACACACACACACACACACGAAGGAGAAAATGAAACGCTAATTAAAACAATTTATTTTAAATAAATAAACATATCATCAACAAATAATAATTAGTCTCTAATTCATGGCATATATTCAAATACGCGCAATAAATAAATGAACATATCGTTAACAAGCAATTAGACACACACACACACACACACACACACACACACACACCACACACATATATATATATATATATATATATATATATAAAACAAAACATTCAGAGGCTATGGTACCCAAAGGGTACGGTATCGTAGGTGCCAGGCACCTGGTAGCGTTTCCTATATGTTACGACACACTTTCGTCCCCTTAAGTTCCTTCACGCCCCCCCAGTTTCTGTGCTCGAAAATTGTGGGTCTCTACAGTCAGTTCGGATGGTTGGTCACGCTCATCTTCTGAGCTCACTAGTTCCTTCAGCGAATCAAAGTTAACGATCCGCCGGTTCGCTTGGTTAAGCGTGATGCCTTTCGCCTTCAAGATATATCCCACTTCCTCCCCGACTCTCACCCGTACCCCCATAAGTTTTTGGACCTGTTGAGACAAAAGAATCAGCGTAGGCACTATCACCATACTCATCCTTCATCTCGTCAGTCAATTCTCCGAGGAATTCCCCAATAGGCGGCATGTATTCACCCTCCCTCTCTGTCAATATCACACTATCTGTGTCTGCGTACAGAACCATCTGCCCAAGAGAATGCAGTAAACCCCAAAGTTTGATGCGATCATATGCTGTTGCGAAGCTGGCTACAGGTATGTTTGTAACACGTGAGGTATATGTAGCCAATTCGGTACTGTTGTACTTTATTATGTACGTATTACCCACATTCACGATCTCCATGACATCTTTATCGGGAGCCTTGGCATAATCCCACACCTCGTTATAACTTTGTGCTAAATGGACGTTCCCCTTGCCTGTATTATGTGCAAATTTCCCCCAAGGCTATTTAGGCACAACTTTGCACTAAAGCGCTTGCCCGGGTTCTTTACAATTTGGGACCTGTCAAGTTGTATCCCTTCATGATCACGGTAGCACTGAATATACGCCGATTTTTCATTTTCGGTCTCAACTCCTCGCGGATACCCTGATGCTTCTACTTTATCCTTCAAAAAAGTGTTTATATATGGGATGAAAAATTTGGGGAGCTTCAGAAACCTCCACACCTCATATATCTTCAATATTCTGTAACCGTAGCGAACGGCTAGGGACAGCTCAGGACTTGTATATACACCTTTCATCTTCCGCTGGTTGGTTGTGTGATTACAGGCCCCATTGTTCTCCTCTGCGCACTTTACGCACAAGGGAAACATGAGCTTGTGGTCTATAACGACGAATAAGATCGGTATCCATAAATCGCGAGGGGGAAGCACATCTACGAAAGAAAAACTGAAATAGTTCTCGTTCAAATTTGATGAGAACTCTTCGATGGTGGGCAGGGCGAGTCCAACCAGTTTTTCAGATGCTCCTACGGGGTACGGATTGTTCTTCATCAGATAGGGGTATAAAGAACAGAAATCGTAGTAATGGAGTTTCACGCCCTCCGCAAGTGGAAAGTATAGCTTGAAGGGATTTGTACTTCTACCGAACAAGCTATCGCCGCATCTGAGAGGATCCAACACCATTGAACGTTTAATGGTGTTTATTTCTTCGCGGTACTGCTCATCTGTTTCCATCCGTGTATCATATTCATGTCCCCACAAGACCTTGTAAGTGAACTGGGAACCTATAAGCTGATCGCAGGAGATCTACCATGGATATCTCCTACCATTCCACCCTCAGGACGGGGGCATCCATGCCACCAGCACCCGTTAAAGGAGTACGCAGTCTTCTCACCAGTGGCACGGTCTTCGCTTAGACCATCAACCCCAAAAACACGACCATTTACCTTAATGGGCACTTCCCCCGTGTTGCGGGCATGTTTTATGTATACACCGGTCTGTTACTGTAGGTGTATGAGCAAGTAAATAGCTTTATGCCCATAACTGCTTAGGGTGTTTCTGTGAATGACGGCTAGCGTGTCTTTAGGTATGAAATTGTTCTTGAACACCGTAAAGCACAATGAGGCGATCGTGGTTGCGACTTGTAGCGGATCGCAGTTGAACCGGTCTACGTACATCCTTCTAAAGGCCTGGAAACGTACACTAAGCACGCGCACATCATTCACGCAATAACGCTCACATTCATCCGGTATATTGTAAGGAATTTCTTCATTAAAACCGTTGTAGTAGCTGTCAAAATCTTCATGCTCACTACCACTCATATTAGCATAGTTAAAGTAATGTTTGGGGGGAGGTAGGCCTGCGTAATTTAAAGTGTCGCTAGTGAGGAAAGTGTAAGAGAAATACCCTTTTGAAACTTCGGTGGCCAGGCCCATCACTTTGGGTAGCTTAGCTAATTTACAAGGTGTTAATAATAACGTGTCTTTAAACTGAACATTAACTCTTATTTGCATCTGTATAAGTTTTTTTCCTCTTTTCAAGGGATCCCCTGTAAATATCTCCGATGACCCGTGCTCAAGAAGTTCCTTATAAAGGAATTGTGTGTCAAATTTTGCCCCGTTATGAGCAAGAATATACAGTCATTTTTTTTAACTTGTCCGCTAATTTGACAATATAGGACACAAAGAGTTTCACGGGGTTGTCGTGTGCGATCATTTTAAAAACGTTTGTTCGTTTGCCACATTTGTGACACTAATCACACTCGACTTCCATGTACTCATCGCAGATAGTCTGGCTTACAAGTAGATGTGGGATAACCTCTTTGGTTTCAGCATCCGTATATATTTCTATATCGTAGTATACAGTTATACAAGGTTTATTTTTAGGCCTAGCATCTTTCATGTAACGTACTTGCTTTATACCATCTGCATTATATTTCTTATGGCATGTAGAACAGTGAATTTTATCACACTTATGCGTGAATTTTCCCCAATTATCCATCATATGAAACATACCACATTCACAGATTTTCATTTTCCTGCAAGTGCCAATTGACTTATGGAGCTCAAAGCATTTATTATTTAAAAATGTGCCTCTACACACATTACAGTCCCTCTTCTCAGCTTCAACTACACGACTTTCACATTTGGAGCTTTTACACTGGTCACATACCATGTGGCAATCCTTACAATGTTTCACTATATCATCCGCAAACTCGAGACATCCCTTACACAAATCATGATGCCTTCCATAGCTTCGACTTTTATTATAACTCGCGTAAAGAGCCCTTATAATACGGATGGGGAGATACGTTGTCCCTGACAGTCCTAAAATAAGTAGGGGTTTTGTACGGTCTCTCACATGCTTTTAAAAACATACAGTCCTACGACGATCATCCATTCCAAATACAATTACACGAACATTCATTTCCTGTTCTACCCTTCTCAACTCTTCAGGACCCATATTACAGTCAAACTCGATCTTACAATCTGAAGTCAGTTTAGGGGCACGCTGCACAACCGCAGGCAATCAGATATTATATGCGATTGTATTTAGCATAGTAAACATATGGGCCAAGACTATTGCTATAAAGCCGCAACCTCGCTCGGTGTTTATATGCCGTCTGTAAATAGCCTGAGAATTGAAATTAAGAGTATAAGGTGTGGCCGTATATCCCACAACACGGAATACCTGGTCAATATCTATCGTGAAGTTGTCCATGTTGAAGGTTGTACTACTTTGAGAGGCCTGCATTATACGGCCATTAATATATTCTATATCTACAGCGGCCAAGGGCCTGTATGTATTACTATCCAAAAATCATCTACATCGCCGTCATCTGAGCCGAACCCGAAGGACAGCCTCGTCCTGACTTCATGTCCGTCGCTGTTCTGAAGGGCAAACTCCACAATACGTTCAACTACGCGCCGTAGTCCGTGCTCAGCACCATTGCTATACATGGTTCGCGGACCTACCCTCACTACGTACTGGGTTCTAGTCAGAGTAGGGGTGGGGGTAGCGGTGCGCACCAGCTCGAATATTATGCTACTCTCCACAGAAAGAGATTCTGCTGCTGTGGAGGGTACGAGCGGAATTGAACAGGAATAAGGGGAACATTTTTATTTGTAGAAGGAGCTAATGTGGTGGATGTGTCGTAAGACGTAGAGGGCTGGGGTTCTATTACTAGGGGTTTAACAACCTGTGCACTCCTGGCACGCTTTATACCTGATGTGGAGAGCGAATCATCAACTTTATCATGCCCCCGCTTTCTCCTCGAATTTTCGCGGGATTGGAGTCTGTAGCCCCAACTATACAGTCATCAGAATCATCTGTAATATCGATGATGGGGACATGTTGCTGGCACAGCACCTCATCCTCATCGTCATTCACGGTTCTGAGGAAGAAGAGGAAAACAAGACTAGAATATAAGGAGCATCACTTAAAATTTTATTATATTTTGTAAATGTTCCACTTAGGAGTGTGACGTGTTAGAGATGGATTCTATAGAAAAATTCAGGTTCACGAGCCCGTCCACATGTGTTATATTTGGCCCTACAGGATGTGGTAAAACTGTGTTTATGCTTAAAATCATTAAAGAGAAAGGGGAGATGTTCTCCAACTTTGTGCATAAAGTCATATGGTGCTATTCGACATACCGGCCAGTATTCAAAGAGTACCATGATGATATTTTGTTTGATGATATTTTGTCATGTACAAAGGTGTATATGACGTTAACTCATTAAAGGGAAATGAACATACGGTCATCGTAATTTACGATTTCATGTTAGAAATAGATAAATCGTTTGCCGAGACATTTACAGTGTTCTCCCACCATCTTAACTAAGCGTATTCTTCATCAACCAGAATCTCTTTTTAAAAAATAGATACATGCGCGATGTGTCGTTAAATACACACTAACTAGTCTCATTCGCACAAAGTAGAGATGTTTCACAAATTGGGGTATTAGCCAATCAAATGTTTCCGAATCGGCGTAAGGAGTTTTTGGAAGTTTATCAAGAGACTACAAGTCAACGTTACGGATATTTGCTTTGTGGCCTTCATCCGCGAAACACGTTTAGGGTGCTTCTAAGAACGAATATATTCCCAAACGAACCTGAAACAATGTATATTCCAGAATGACAAAGAGGCTAAAGAAATACCGTGAATTAATAAAAATCTATCAGCGACTGCCCCGGGCACTGCAGCAGCTGTTTGTTAAATATATCGACTCCGACTTTTTAAAATGCATCTGTGAAATCTGTCTTAACGTTATAAAATGTAATGTACTAATGAAACCCCCTCAGAAGGGTCGCCTACGTCGTTACAAGAACATAATACGCACACTAGCTCGTAAAATTCAAACTGTGGGGAAGAAAACACGAATTATTGAACAAAGAGGGGGTTCATTCCTCCCCATCTTATTTTCAGTTTTTGGGCCTTTACTTACTAGTTTAATATAATGAAGAAAGTAGTCGTGATTCCACACGAGGTGTATACTTCACTGCAAAGCTCAAAGAGTCCAGATACGGTTCTAGAACCCCGTAAAAGCAGGTTTAAAAGAATGGAAGGCGATTTGTTAGACCTATTAAACAGTGAAAAGTCACCTGACGAGAAAAGAATTTTATACCAAGAAGCTCTGCAGAAATTTCTTTATGAATATGAAAATTATAAGAATCTGACAGAGGTCCCCGTAGTTATTAGGCACAGCGCAGACAACACTGAGCATAGAGGCATAGAACCTGGAGGCGAGGCTAGAGGCGACCAGACAAAGAACAACAGAACGACCCCACAACATATCGAGCATGTATTAAAAACTAGTCTCCCACATACATTGCGGAATAAAGGCTTAAGTCTTTATAAGCTATTGAGTGAGGATCCCATTATGCACTGGACCGATACAGGTGAGGTTGTTGTTGAAAGAACAAAGGTACAGGGCTCGAATATCGTTCACATCGTCCATGACCTGGTGAGAAAGTGGGATAGGCCCTCACCAGCAGGATGGAAACATATTAAAACAAGACTACAGCAAATAAGTGTACCCCAAAACATTGATAGGCAATCTGAACAGGTTAAAAGACCTGGGACAAGCCACGCGTGTCCCACAACAGAACACGCCTTCGCCCCCATCGGTAGCATCTCTGAAGAGGAAAAAGAAGAGGCCACTCAGCGGCGATCAACCCTACCCGAGCGCCTCTAAAATACGCAAATGGCTAACATATTAAGAAAACGTTATTATGACATTTCTAGCAAAGCCTCCTACGGCGGCGTTGATAGACTGTACAGAGGCGTTTATAATGAGGGAGTAGGGGAAAAAGATGTTGAGAGGTTTTTGCTAGAGCAGGATGCTTATACACTTCATAAGCCGGTGAGAAAAAGGTTTAAACCAGCCAAGACAAGAGCAGCTTCGACTGATTCTATTTGGCAGGCGGATTTAACAGGCATGCAGAAATATTCAGTGTATAATGGTGGCTACCGCTACATCCTATTCATAATAGATGTATTCTCTAGATATTTGTGGTTAATCCCCCTGAAAAATAAATCGCCTGAAACAGTTGCTAAAGCTACCAAAACGCTGATGTTGAAAGAAAACAGGATTTTTGGCTATTTTTGTACGGACATGGGGAAAGAATTTATAGGCCGAGCTTTTCAGAGCATGTTGATAGAGTTTAATATCAGTTACTACACTATCAATTTTATACATAAGGCCTCGTTAGCTGAAAGAGTTCAACGTACCATAAAGGAACGCATGCATCGCTATTTCACACATAAAAACACATTCTGGATTCGCTGGCCTCATCTTACAACAACCGTTCACACCACTGAACGATTGGTAAAACACCTAACGAAATTTTAGAAAGAGGTACGCACACAGAGCGTGAGGTGAGAAAAGACACTCGTAGAGTGCCACCACACTCTGTGCGTTTCAAAATCAATGATTATGTAAGGCTGTCGCGTTCGGGTAATAAATTTGTGAAGGGATTTGAGCATGGTTGGACACGTGAGATTTTTAAAGTTAGGGCTATGAGACCTAAAGACGAGATAATGCTGTATTATGTTGAAGATTTGAATGGGGAAGAAATTGCAGGAGGCTTTTACGGCGAGGAGCTGCAGAAAGTGACATTTAATTTAGGAAAAAACGTGTTTAAAATTGAAAAAATTTTAGGCAGTAAAGGTTCGGGAAAGAAAAATGTACCTGGTGAAATGGCTAGGGTACAATAATAAAGCTTAAATAGTATGCAACATGGCGCCTAACCACTTCTACGTCACACTCCCGTCCTCTTCTTCTCTATCTGTACATCTCGGCAACACCCTGGCTAACTTTATAACATAACTCCACGGGCCCATCGAATTGGGTAGTGAATCATATGAGGTAAGAATATGCGAAATTCAATTGTCTATCAAGTTTTTAAGTATTGATAATAAAGAATCCGTTTTTACGGTTCTTAGAAACCGTGATGAGTGTGAAAAGGCCGGTGTAACTCGGGACGAAACCATGCGTACCGACAGGAATGGGGGGGCACAATACTACACTACAGTGGTAACTCTAGGCCCGGGTCATTATGGCGCAACGGAGGCTATTGTGAGAGACTTAAATGGTAGTTTGAAAAGATCAAATCTTTCGGATGATTTAGTATACGAAATCGTAAACAAAGTTATCCCGGCACATACGCTAACTCTAAAATCAGAGGCTAACAGAATTATTAAAGACAAAGGGCTGTTCAAAGTTATAACCTAGGGCCGATATGGAGCAGCGCTCTAAAGAGATACGTTTCACGAAACACAACATGACTTGTGCTCTCTAATGTATCAGCTGAAATTGAGAAATTGAACGATGGCTACCCCGCCCTAGACATGTACTATATTTAGAGCAATATCGTTGAACATCAGTTTGTTGGGGATACACAGGCGCGCCTGCTGCGTATCGCTCACATTCCCAATCATAGAGGAAGGAGCTTGAACATTACATATGACAAGCCTCATTATGTCAATGTCGCAACTAATCTACTAACCAATAGCTCAATATAGTATATAAGAACGATTAAGGGGAAAAGTTTCCCATTCGGCGACGGGAGCTTAACATTAAAGCTGCATTTTTGTCGCACTGTGACATAATGACCCGTAGGCCTTTCACAGTCTATCGAGGGGTGAGATACCAGCGCGGGAGTGGGATTGGATCCATTTTTTCAACCATACTGCGTACGGCTGTCCCCTTGCTGAAGAGTGGTGCCAGATATCTCGGCAGAAAAGCGTTACAATCAGGTCTTAACACGGTAGAAGACATAATGGCGGGGACTAAGCCTAAAGAAGCTCTAAAAAAGCACTTATAGTGTACACGGGACGAAATCACCAAAGATGCAAAGTAGCAAAGAGAAAAATGCGTGGTGGTGGGGAGAAGAAGAAGAGGCCTGTCCGGAAGAAGAAGGAGTTACCAGCACGTGGCGTTAAACGTAAAAGGACATCAAAAAAAGAAGTGTTCTAAGCTAATGAAACTTATGATTGATCATTTTGTTTAACTGATATAAGCTGAGGACATTGCTGTCAAGAATCATAGGCTGTTTACTACTTGTCGAGAGAGGTGCCACTATTTCTGGCTCGCCATGGCGCGTTTCATCCATCCGTGTAGGTTACAATGTTGTAAATCGGAGCTATCCCTCTTTGACATGCCCCCAACTCAAGTTTCTATTGAGCACAGTGAATTTATTACAATTAATCCGCTAAACACCATTAGCTAACCGAGTGCTCCTATAGAGTTCGTGATCCCTAGCTCAGGCCCTTACTTTTTTGATCCAAGCTGTGTGCCCATGTACGCTAAACTACGAATAGCACATTCAAATGGAACGGATTGCGAAGACAAATACGTTGTATTTCCAGAAACAAATTTTCTACACTTCATATTCAGTTAGTGTGACGTATTTAAACCAGGTCACCATCTCGGCAGGAACTGGTTACTATCACCGAGTAGGATATGGTTAATTAATCATTTTTAGAAAAAAGTGATGAATGATCAAATATTCTAATTAATTAATGATTAACTGATTAAAATTGATTAAAAATTACATACTTCTAAAAAGAGTGTATCAGTGTATTGTTTCTGTTGCGTGAGATAAGACCGAAGAAAACATTTTGCTCAAACATTTAGTTTGCTTTAGTTCAAGAAATTAGGCATGGGCGGATTAGAGAGTTCATACATGCAAAAAGTGCCAAATTCAAATGATACATTACAAAATTTAAGGTAAAATGCTACTGAAATTATGAGGAAAATTAACCATTCCCCATCATTTTTTAAAGATTTTTTTTTGATTAATTAATGATTAAATTAGAAACAATGATTAACTGATTAATCGGAACCATGCCCTACCTATGACCCTATCTGGAAAATGTCCTCAACTTTTCAAAAGAAGTGAAGGACAGCTTTTTCACTGCCGAGGGCTATTATCAAGCTAAAGATGAAAGCAGTATAAAGAACAAGTTTATAAATTCTAAAAAGAACATATATGAATGCTTCGGACGCTGCATACAGACTTCACATTCCACGAGAAGCTGCTTGTGAATGGGGCCGATATGAAAATAAAGCTCACTCGTACGAATCCTGATATTTGTTTAAATCTGGGGGCTGACCAAGAAGAGAACTCAAAGCCTGTAGTGATTCATGTTATGGAGACATATCCGCGTGCGCCGAGTGAAATTAAGCTCGGCTAAACAGCTACAAATTGAAAAAATTTACTACACGCCACAGTAAAATACCCAATTAACAGAGTACAGGTCAAATTATACACGGTACCCTCTTGGCTAACATCGAAACAGATAGAAAACGTCGCCCTTGGATCTCTACCTAAAAGGTTATTAATTGGAATGAAGGGACACGTTTCTGTGAATGGAAAATATAAAAAGAATGCCCTTAATTTCGAAAATTTCGGTCTTAAAAATATAACCCTATACGTCAATGTAGTCGCCTTACGGGGGATATTAGAAACGGATTATTCAACAGAAGCCGTATTCCCGCTTTTCTCGAGAGCTTATAGTAATCTTGCACATATTGCCGGTACCCGCAATGAAATAGGAATCGGCGTAACACAGAAGGAATTCATCGGACAGGTTAACCTTTACCCGTTTGACATCACCCCTGACTTATCAGCTACTATAAATACGCACATAAGTCCACAACAGAGTGGAAACATTTCATTCAGATTGGAATTCGCCAAGCAATAATAGAGATCGATAGGTTTAGAGGCGTAGTCACAGGCTTTTAAAAATGGATGCGAATACACTCCAGAGAGTAATGAATAGTGACCGAATCACACGCTCCAAATTTATCGGTGTGTTTGCGAAAAGTGAAACGCTGAAGCTTCCAGCCACGAGACACTGCGGCGCACTTATTCTAAATACGGATGTTAGCGGAGGTGAAGGGATTCATTGGCTAGCCGTTTATTTTAAAACTACGGAGCGAATGTACTATTTTAACTCATTGTGGATCCATCCTTGGAATGATGCTATTATTGTAAAATTTCTCGAGCAATTGCACATTCCCCAAATTGTCTGGAATTCTTACCAATTCCAGGGCTACTATAGCAATATTTTCGGGATGTACTGCATTCGTTTCTCATGCATATGGCCAGCGGGAACGAATTTACAATTTTTTTTTAAATTATTCGATTTGTGCGATACCGAACGGAATGATGAAACGGTATGAAAACACATAAAAAACCGGTTCCCGTTTGTACACACTGTGTATTGTGTGAAGTTCTATGCATATATAATTGACTTCATCAATTGTAACAATATTGTGTAAAATCTAAAATGTCTTCAATGATATTAGTTTGTTTAAGGATTATATTTGTAGCTTATTTAAAATGTAATGGATGTTAATTCTGTAACTAATTTAAGTTGGATATAAATATATAAGGTATAAAAAAATGGGATCAATATAACTCCTATATGTGTGAGAAACACTGAAGGACGTATTACGTAAAATTGTGTTGTATATAGTAAACGCTATTGTGTACTATTTTATAAAACATTTCTCATGGCTCTATAATTTAATAAAATGTTGAAGATACATGGTTTATTCTTGCCCGATACACACATACATAAGAAAAAAAGAAAAACTCACATCACTTCGTCAATGATACGGCAATCGCTGGGCTGAGTGTGCAGTAAAATTTCTACCTCCGTATTCAGGTCACTATCCATGACATGCGTTTCTTCAAGACTATTACGAAAAGTTTCTATAACACGATCGAGTTCCGCATCGGTTCTTTAAGGAAAAAGGACACGGTTATAGATAGAAATTTTAAAATTAGTTTTGGCCAGTTCATACATTTTTCTGAAGAAGGAAGGATGACTAGTTGGGTATACTACGCACCGCCCGCAGTCGCCAGGTCTCAAACCCGGGCACCACTGGCGTTTGTGCTGAGAGAGAGAGAGAGACGCTTAAACAGCTAGGGTACCCGGGCAAATAGTAAACAGTAAGTAATTAGCCTAACCGGATCATTCACATAAACTTTGATACACTCTTTGTATGGTAAATGCCTAATTTATGCCATTTATCTACCAACCCCTTTCTTTATTGTGTGGAAGAATGACTAGTTGGGCATACTACGCACCACCCACCGTCACCGGGTCTTGAACCCGGGGGCCGCTAGCGTTTGTGCCGGGAGAGAGAGAGAGAAGAGAGAGACGCTTAAACAGCTAGGGTACCCGGGCAAATAATAAACAGTAAGCAATTAGCCTAACCGGGTCATTCACATAAACTTTGATACACTCTTTGTATGGTAAAAGTTGCTTAAAATTATTCGAGATCTATGGAAAAATATTGAATGCCCGGTTAGACTAGTTGAATACCCGGTCAGGTTAATTGATTGATCGGTTAGCTCAATTGTACGCGTTTAACGAAGGGTTAGGTTAAAGCAGCGATAAAATCCGTCCCTTTAAAGTTTGCAGTAATTCATTCTTGGTACGAGTCAAAATATGGTTAAATTATCGATCTTTGTAAAAATAATTAATACTTGCAAAGGAATCTTGAATAATATAGTGTAGGACCGAATTAATCACTGAGCTGAATGACATTATATATATATATATATATATATATATATATATATATATATGAGAACAAATCATAAGGTTTGATTAATTATTGGTTATAAATTAAACGACAAATGAATTGATCATGCAAGCAGAATTGCATGTATAATTGTATGTATAATTATTCATATAAACGTATGTATGAATAGGTATAAATAAATACCAACGGTATTTACATGAATTTATTTGTCTATCCAATTCTGAATACGTTCGGATAAAAATGCCATATATAAGTACCCCGGTACTAGAGAAGATAATTAATGTAAAAAGTACATTTTCAAGCGAAACGTAGCCATTCAGACACGTGGACTGAATTCGAAGCGGGAAGCTGCCCAACCGTGATAGGTCCCAAAAGGGTATGAAACAAAGAAAAGCAGTTAGTGGATCCTAAACCGTGGAAGAATAAAGATCGTTCTCACGAACCCCGTGTTTTCAAATTAAGTAAGAATTAAAATTAATTCTTCTTGTAAGAACATAAGACGAGTTCTTAATAAAAAGCTTGTTCAAGTATAAATTTATATGAACGGTGCCTTCGGAACAAAGTTAAATTCGTGTGGCCCTTAACGTGAAATCGTTTGCAAAAAATCGAGTAAAAACCTCGCAGAGAAAGTGAAGCGAAAGTTCGTGTCAGTTAAAAAAGATTCAAAAAGAGTCTACCCTTCCCAACTCCGGTAGAAGAAAACGAAATTAGCTAAAGTAAGACGTAAAATCGTCTCTCCTTAAAAGTTCACAGAAAGAAAACGACGGAGACTTCGTATGTTGAAACGGACTCAGAGTTTCGGTAGAAATATAAAATATACTGGATTATAATGTATAAATTCACGAGAGAATATTTACCACGACCTAAAAGGAAGTAGATAACAATGTAACTAAGGTATGCATTAAACATTATAATTGAAATGGTCAACGTAACCAGAGAGGATTCAAGTAATTATATAAAATTGATAACCAGATAGAATTCAAATAATTATATAAAATTGTCTTACGTACAAAATACGGTCAAAAGGCCGGGTAGAGAACCAATCGTTGTTCTAAAAGATAAGTCGAGTAAAATTGTAGTATGTGCGCGATTATTAATTTTAAATGATCTGGCATATTACAATAAGGCTGTATTCAGTTAAATAATTACCAATTGTAGATTAAATTGTCTATCAGTCAAATGTAAAATGTTTATGCATTTTAATTAATTAACTTATGATTAAGTGTCATTCTTTTTCATGGTAATTGATTCTATGCCAAAACATTTGGCCAACAGTCATATTTTGACGACTTAGGTTAATTCTAAATATAAAATTCTTGAAGTAAGAATCAGTCTCAAGTGTCATTTCCATAAACAAATCTTTATTACTGTCAAAATTGTTATTTGCATTATAATTGATTTTAAGGTCTGACGAATATATTATTTTTGTAAAAGGTGTATAATTATCCCCCTACAAAAAATTGACAAAAATATAAAAAAGAATATATGTATAATCAGATATATATATATATATATATATATATATATATATAAGCACACCGGACAAAAAATTAGTCACCCCTAATAGCACCGATAGTAGGAAGTTCAAGGTCACACAGAGGGCGCTGATGTAGCATTGGTAAGTGACAAGTAGCGGTGACGTAGCACACAGGATCAGATCTGTTTCGTGAGGTGGTGAAGAACAAAGTGTGTTGGATATAGTCTGCAAAATGGGTCGTGAGGCAGACGTTACTCAGTGGCAAAAAGGAGCCATCGTGTTTGGCAGAGCCCACGGACACAAAATGTCTGAAGTAGCCCAATTTGTTGGTGTGTCAACGCGTACTGTCCAGCGAGTTTACAAAGAGTGGTGTAGTTCGCAATCAACTGAAAATCGACGGCGTAACTGTGGCCAGAAAACAATTCTCGACAATAGTGACCGCAGCCATGTTTCTCGTCTAGTAACTGCAAATCGTTTTCAAACCAGAGAACAATTGCTCCAAGAAACCAATGAGGTTCTCCAGCGACCAATTTCCGAACGGACATTGCGACGAGAACTGCATGCAATGGACATCTGGAGCAGGGTACCACGGAAGAGGCCGCTGTTAACAGCAAGTCACAAATTGGCACGTTATAAATGGGCTCAGAGGCACAAAAACTGGACTGCGGCAGATTGGAAACGTGTAATTTGGTCCGATGAGTCCCGTTTTTGTTTGTTCTCCAATGATGGGAGGCGACGAGTACATCTCAGGTCCAATGAAGCCTTTAATCCTGAATGCGTCGAAGGTGTTGTTCAGGCTGGAAACAGAAAGTGAAGCGCAGGAATAGACACCCACGGACTCTGGCGGAACTTCGGGACCGGCTGATGAACGAGTGGCAGCAAATCGATGTTCAGTACATGCACAACCTCGTAGAGTCTCTGCCTCTCCGGATTCGTGCAGTTATCAAGGCCAGAGGCGCCGTCACACGTTATTAGGTACATTCTGAGAGGGGTGACTAATTTTTTGTCCGGTGTGCTTATATATATATATATAACCTTGGGTAAATCGTATATGACGTGGTTTAAATGACAACAGGTCAAAAGTCAAGGTATAATTAATACCAACCAATACACAAAGTATTATAAACAATAAACACCTCGTCGTTTTTACGTAACAATATATATATATATATATATAGAGAGAGAGAGAGAGAGATAGAGAGCGGTAATCAGTTTAAATCATATTTCATAATTTAGTAAAGCTTATGCAATAAATCATAACGCAGACACTTTAAATGCCTAATTTATGCCATTTATCTACCAACCCCTTTCTTTATTTTGTGGAAGGATGACTAGTTGGGCATACTACGCACCGCCCACGTCACCGATTCACGAACCCATGAGTAGATAATAAACCATTATCCTAACCAGGTCATTCACATATATTTTGATACACTCTTTGTATGGTAAAAGTTGCTTAAAATTATTCGAGATCTATGGGTACATAGAGAAATGCTATAACATTCGAGCGTATTAATTTTTCTACGTTCATCTCATATGTATCCCCTTCCGCTGTTTCAATCTGTTCGGCTTCACAAATGTTTGCCACTTGTTGCGATGAAAATAATTCTTCCATGTCAACAGCGGCAAAAAGTTGTAGAGTTGCACCGGCACTGCAGGAAGATATGATAAAATCACTCTTTCGTGTATATATACACGTAAGATCTCCAACTTCAAACACCTGTGGTGAAGAATAGATTTCTGATTGACCGTGTGTATTCACTGCGGATAGCAAGTGAGTGCAGATTCACCGGTAAAAATAGCAACTGATATGGCCCGAATTGACCGTGGACCCCCTTATATGTTTGCCCCAATTCGAGTGATTTGACCCGCGCTCCAATTGCAAGTTCGCGGGCTTTCTGATTGGCCGTTAATGCCTTGTGGGCGTTGCTATATCGAATGTATACGGGAATTGGACCATTTCAAAATGCCATAGGCCTGAGCTCAGAACCCATTCGTCAGCTCCAGAGTTTCTGATTGACCGACGCCGCTTCTGTGGGCGTACCTCTATCAGAATTGGTTTAAACAGCCCTCAGATTTTTTAATTGCTTTCAGAGAGGTCAAAATTATGTAAATATTAAATGAATGGTTAATTAATTCCTTATTTTTTAATTAAAAACTTATTTATTTGCTTGAATATCAACATAAAATTTAACATTAATTATTTATTTAACATGTATTTAAAGAATTTTTTAACAATTTTAACTAAATTGAAATGTATTAAAGGGAAGACTTTCGAGAGATTTTACCTGTCGCCCATCCAATGCAGGTGGGTTAATGGAGTAAAACCCAGGTGTTCGGGGCGCCCGCCTGTCGCCAACGTCGACTGAAATTCCATCGATAAACAGATACCTCATTCGGTTATTCCGAAAAAAAATTTAGAAATATATTTTGAAAAAGGTGAATAGCGATTAAATTATAGATATGCTCCTTAATGGATTATTTATTTATATATATATACTGTGTGTGTGTGTATATATGTGTATATATATATATATATATATATATATATATATATATATATACACGAAGAGATTTGAATGTCGTTGTGACAAGAAACGAACTTTAGCATTAAGAAGTTTGTTGGATGCCTTGGGGTTCATATATATATATATATATATATATATATATATATATATATATATGTCTCCTATATAATTCGAATAAGCGCATGGCAAATAAATGAATCCGTATTAAATATTTCGACTAAATAAGCAGATTACGTTTAATGCACATATTTTTAGTTCTATTTAATAAGAGAGAGAGAGACAGACAGACAGACAGAGAGAGTGAGTGGTCTTTCATAAACAGATTTTGATTTTTAGTCCACATCGTCTCGGATTAAGATCTCTGTGAAGGGCATTAGCGGTTGGGGGATTCGAGATTTTACCTGTTTCCCATCCAATGCAGGTGGGTTAATGGAGTAAAACCCAGGTGCATCATGAATTAATTTTCAGATGTTCGGGGCGCCCGTCTGTCGCCAACGTCGACTAAAATTCTATCGAAAAACAGATGCCTCATTAGATTATTCCGAAAAAAATTTAGAAATATATGTAGCGGATCGACAAGAAATAGACCAGCAAATAGACAGAAATCTTTTGCTTCCACGCTATCATCAAAGAATCTTGGAAAACACACGTGGGCAAGAGTCAAACAATGGGAACGTCTGTTTCTTCCCAAAAGGCGCGAACGTAAGCCCTTATCAACGAAAGGACGCGCGGAGAAGGCGTCTTAAGATTTGGCGCGAAGTTCTACGTCACAGGAACTACGTATAAAAGCGAGTTTCCACTCACACTCTCTCTCACTCACTCGTACTCACATTATCGAACGTGAGCAACACGTCCACCAACCGCCTTCCGGCCCCCTTGCCGGGGGCGCGGCCTGCTACTTTCTTCAAGCCCTACAATTTATCATCAAGTAAGCTCTACAGACCGCCTGCAGAAGCAATCCTTCGAGGCCCAACCGGAATCGCTTCGGGCCTGCGGTTTGCCGGGTCGGCCTTCAAGTTTCTCCACATTCCTCGAGATATATTCAGCACCACGGGCCTGCGCCTGCAAGATCATTTAAAGCCATCCTGCACCTCGAGAAGTAACATCACCTCAGGCTTCCGAACGAAGCCTACATCCATTATCTCAAGAGGCTTAACGGACAACGACAACTCGAATCTACGTTAATAGGTTCGTCTTCAACCCGCCTTCAACAGGGTTACATCGTCCTAAGATAAGTACCTCCTATTCTAAGTACTCTTGTGAAGCCTACATTAGCCTACCGCCGAACGGTAGGCTATACTCCCAAAGTGTGTAATTAAGCGTTCCAACTGACTCTTGTGAAAGAACGCAGTAGGCCTGTTCTCCAATTCAAGTGTCATTTCAATACCGTAATTCCGCGTATCATCCGTTATTATGTTCAATTCATATATTTATGTGTTAACTAAATATTCTCTTGACGTAATCACTTAACATCACATAATGGTCTTATATATAAATGATATTTGTGTAATCATTGTCAAGCATTTCAATCCATTATTATTAGGCCGCATCAATTATTCCTTGTGCATCCATGCAATCATTTAGCCTACTTAATCAGTGTCATGTTTTCCATTCAATGTACCAAACGCACGTGCATTCTTTATATCATTTACTAGGCCCATTCAATGTTCCATGTCGCATGCCATTTACATACCATCAAGGAGTACATTACTTATTACGTGTCAATTAAGCTATTAACATTTCATCTTATTAGCTAAGTCTATGTCATAAGCATAACGTAAAACTATCAATTAATTACTGTCAATTCTTTGTTATATCACAGTGAATAAATAACGGCTTTATTTTCATAATAAAATACAAAATCCACAAGGTGTCTTTTATAACCTTAATATTAATTTGCTTGGGTGTAAACCAAGCTGGTGACCCTCGCTGCCATACTGTCACTTCCAATAGTATGGTGGGCCTAATCAAATAACCACTTATTCCAATCGGTGATACTGTATGACATCATAAATTATTAACCCAGCCTTTCATTAATAATCAATTAATCATTGCATACAATTAAATCATTATCACCTTAAACGGCTAAAAACTAGGTCCACTATATATATATTTTTAAAAATGTGAATAGCGATTAAATTATAGATATGCTGCTTAAGGGATTATTTAATATATATATAGCTCTCCTTCAAGTGCCTCAAGTGCCTCAATGATGGCTCTCCTACATTCTAACATGCCACCACCTGCACTCCATCCTGTATAGACCTGTCCCTCGTTTCGACAGCTGCCCTCCTAGATTTCACATGGCAAGTCCTCCAAGAGGACTATGGAAGCGACCATTTCCCCATTCAACTCACGCTCAGTCGGCCCGACCAAACCGTTCGGGTACCGGAAAGGTGGATAACTACCAACGCGAATTGGGCCCGCTTCCGCGACAATACATATACAATCCTTACAACTGCCCACTTCCCATCCGCCGATGAGTGCATCGCATATTTCGAGTTCGTCGTTGTAGCGGCCTCTAGCACCAGCATCCCACGATCCTCCGCCTACCCCCGCTCCCGACGGGTGCCTGGACCATGGAGTGCGCGGAGGCCGTGGCTACCAAGAAGAAGGCTACTTGACGCTTCTACCGGACGCGACTCCCCATCCATCGCACAGAGATGCAGCGGGCCAGGGCCATCGCCCGCCGCACAATGAAGACAGCGCGCCGAGCCTCTTGGTGTGCCTTTGTGTCCGGCGTCACTGCCACCACACCTTCGGCTACCATCTGGAAGAAGGTACGGGGTGTCGAGAGGCGACATGTCCCCTCCCGATCCCCGGTCCTCCGGACTAACGACGGACTCCTATACGAGCCCAAATTGGTGGCAAACCACCTAGCTTCTACCTTCGCCGCCGTTTGTTCCTCTGCAGTCGGTTCCGTACCCGCCCCTAACAATAGCCCCTCTCCACCGTCCATAGACAGCACCTACAACCGGTTGTTCACCATGCGTGAACTACAGGCGGCACTGGCCTCTCGACGATCCCCTTGTCCCGGTCCGGACAGTATTCCTTACGGCATGATCCAGCACATCCACACCACCTTACAAATTTTCCTGCTAGACCTATACAACCGCATATGGATAGAGGGCGCCTTCCCCTCCAGGTGGAAGGAGGCCCACTTCATCCCTATCCCCAAACCCGGTAAAGATTCCCTGGACCCCACAAACTACAGACCAATCGCCCTGACGTGTTGTGCCTGTAAAATCCTTGAAAAAATGGTCGCTACGCGATTATCGTTCGTCCTTGAAAATAGCAATTCCTTCCCGACTACCCAGTCCGGCTTCAGACAATTCCGCTCCACCACTGATCCCCTCCTGCTCCTCAGCCGAGACATACAGGATGCCTTCGACAATGGACAGTTCGTATTATCAATTTTTTTCGATATTCAGAAGGCCTATGACACCACCCGTCGGGCAATGATCCTTAGTCAGCTCTAGAGATGGAACCCGTTTTTAAAAAACCGGTTTTTAACCGGTGATGACAATTTTTAATCATCACCGAAACCGACGATAAGAACCGGTTTTCACATTTTTGCGCAAGTCTCCGATCACTTTGGTCCATTTTCTATGAAACAAACGTTTCCAAACGTTTAAAAACATAGTAATTACGTTTTGCATCGTTTCATATCGTTTTTTGTTTGTTTATAAGTGTAAATAATTGATGCTTCAGTCTTGAATGTTATGTGGATGATTGCACATTGATCGGTTAAGATTCTACGATTTGATACTCCATCATGTCAAAGAAATCAAATGCTTGGTATCATTTCACTCGTAAGAATAAAGAAGAAACAGAGTGTATGACATGTCACAAAGTTTTAAAGTGTTGTGGAGATTCTACTTCAAGTTTATCATCCCACATGAAAAATATTCATGGCATAAATATCGACCAGATTAATCAGCCATTGAAGAAACAAAGAACAGTGGAAGAGTTTGTGCAAAAAAAGTCCACAGAAGAGGAAATTTCGAAACTTGCGTGTGTAGATGGACTGAGTTTCCAGTCAATTGCTAAAAGTGAATTCATTCAAGAAAGCTTAAGAAAGATAAAATACGACAATTTAGTCCCATCTATTAAGTTCACAGTTGAAAAAGAAAATGATGGAAGCCTATCTTTTCTGGATCTAAAAACTTGGAGATGCTCTAATCAGTTCAAATTTGAAGTCTATCGCAAGCCTACTAATAATAACTCTTATGTGCATTTTTATTCTGACCATCATCCCTCGAATAAATCCTCTATTTTCTCTGCTATGTTTCTTAGAGCATTGAGATTGTCAGTCCTCAATTTGTAGATTCCGAGTTATGCAATATCATGAATATTGGTACTAAATTATGTTATCCTATTTAATTTTTAGATAACTGTCTTAGGAAAACCAAGAATAGGATTATAATAATGTAATTGTAGAGGAATTTGAGCATAAAAATGTCCTTAGCCTACCTTACCATATTAATTTTCAATATCTTCCGACTTTACTTAAAGCAATTGGCATCAATGTAAGCCAAACGGGTAAAAAGTTAGATATTAGGGTAAAAGAGCATAAATATGAGTGTAGAACAGCAAATAATTCCAATGCTTTGTTTAACCATATGTATAGTTGTAATCATAGCATCAAGTGGGATAGTTCTAAAGCGCTTGTTGAAAACAGAGATATAATAGAAAAAATTATTCTAAAATATGCATTTATCCATTTTAAAAACAATTTCAATAACAGTGCGGGAATGTATAAAATTGACAATATCTTGTTAAAATTCTTTTTTCCTCTCATTAACTCTTGTTAAGTATGTGCTAATTGTTTTGGTTTCCGCTACGTTGTATATATTTATGGGCATCTTGCCTTCTCTCTTCATTCCCTGACGAGGTGTAGCTCTGAATACACGAAAGGCCTTGGAATCGTTTTTCTTTTTCGTTGTGGGTTTGCAGCATATATATATATATATATATATATATATAAGCAAACAACCACAAGGAAAAGGAAACACAAAGTCCGAGCGCTTTCGTGATATATTCACATTATCAAGGAGGAACAGAAAATAGACGGAGATTACAAATTAAATGAGTTAAATAGACAAGCAAAAAATTCACAATCGGCACCTCAAATTAAAGGCCTTAAAGCCCTCTAAAGATTTTTTCAATTGATAACATAATCTGTAGGCAGCTAAATTACTAAATATAAAAAAAAAATATACTGTATAGATGAAATTAGACAAAAAAAACAATACAGAGAACAAAAATTATTATAATGGTTATTAACACTAATATTTAATTAAAACAGGCAATTAATTGGCAAGAATTTAATGAAAAACAAATACAGGGTGGGCCGTAAGTTTCCATACATAGGAAAATTTAAATTATGGTCTTCACGTGCGTCGGTATTTGGATCAGCAGTTTCCGGATGCTTGGATTGGTCGGCGTGGTCCTGTGGAGTGGCCTCCCAGATCCCCAGATCTCACCCCCCTTGATTTCTATCTTTGGGGGCACTTGAAGGCCATGGTGTATCAGGAAAAGATACGAGACATAAATCATCTAAAGGAACGTATCACCAACGCCATTACAAGCATAACGTCAACTGTGCTAATGCGTGTTCATCAACAGTGGGGAACACGTATTGAAATGTGTTTTCAAAACAATGGCAACCATGTAGAGCATATTATATAAATAAAAATGGTTGTCCATAAAAAAATGTTTATTTTTCCTATGTATGGAAACTTACGGCCCACCCTGTAGATAACGTACATAACAAATAGATAACATAATCTGTAGGCTGCTTAATTACTATACAGATGAAATTAGACAAAACACCAGTACAGAAAACAAAAATTATTATAATGGTTATTAACACTAATATTTAATTGAAGTAGGAAAATTAAGAGGCCCGAAATTAATGAAAACAAAGGGAAAGTTGCCATCGTCTTACAGATTATTACAAAATTTCTACAAACAGTCTGGAAAAAAATTGTTTTCCCAAAAGCACCCACTTCAAAAGTCCAATAAACCCCCCAGCAACCAAAGATTATACACGAAAGAAATATTACAATTAAAATAGACACATAAGAATGTTAACAGTTCTTACAATAATATTTATTTATTTAACCAAGGCAAACCATTAAGAGGCAAGAATGCAGTTAAGAAAACAGTAGGCCCTTCGCCAGCTTACTGACAATGTACGAATCTAATTTGTACAACCCAGGGCTAATATTAAGGACCAAATCCGCATTATCTTGATCACACTTGATTCCAATATATTTCTGCTAACAATAGATTTACTAAACCTTAATTTGGAAGCATTTTTCCAATCAATGGGATGATTAGAATCTCTTACGTGAATGAAAATGGCGTTAGATTCCTGGCCACTTCTTATACTGTATTGATGCTGTTTAATACGTAACTCAAGGGTCTTACCAGTTTGGCCAATGTAAAATTTATTACATATTGTGCAAGGGATTTTATATACACAACCATGTTCACTTAAAGGGGAGTTCTTAATCAATGAATTCTTAATTACATCTAAATTTTTGAACGCAATATTTACGTTAAAAGTCCTCAGCAGATTCGGCAGATCAAGGAAATTTTCTCTGAATGGTAACACTAAAACATTTTTTGTGTTATAAGGAATCTTATCCTTTACTTCGTAGAAGGTTTTCTTTGCCATTTTTAAGGACTTATCTATGCAGTTCTTTGGGTATTTTAAATCAAAAACAATTTTGTATATTTTACTAATTTCATCGTCAATGAACGATGACCTAGGCTACAAATTCGTAGGCCTCTTAGAAACAAAGTAGAAAGAACGGATCGTTTTACATTAATGTGGTGATCAGAATAATAATGTATATAGGAACAATTATTAGTGGGTTTTCTGTAAATATTGTACTTAAACATGAATATTTTAGACAGAAATTTGGTATGGCGATGGAAACCCTCTCTCCCCCATTTTGAGTAACTTATATATGGAGTTTTTTGAAAGTAAGTTATTAAGGAAGATTCTACCAAATTATGTTCCATGGTTTAGATATGTAGATGATGTTCTTCTTTGGCCAGTGACTTTAAATCTCAATGAATTCCTACCCAAACTTAATAATTTAATTCCCTCTATCAATTTTACAGTTGAAATAGAAAAAGATTCTTCGATCCCTTTTTTAGATGTTTTAATATATAGGTCTGGAAAAAAGTTTAAGTACAATATTTACAGAAAACCCACTAATAATTGTTCCTATATACATTATTTTCTGATCACCACATTAATGTAAAACGATCCGTTCTTTCTACTTTGTTTCTAAGAGGCCTACGAATTTGTAGCCCTGAGTTCATTGACGATGAAATTAGTAGAATATACAAAATTGCTTTTGATTTAAAATACCCAAAGAACTGCATAGATAAGTCCTTAAAAATGGCAAAGAAAACCTTCTACGAAGTAAAGGATAAGATTCCTTATAACACAAAAAATGTTTTAGTGTTACCATTCAGAGAAAATTTCCTTGATCTGCCGAATCTGCTGAGGACTTTTAACGTAAATATTGCGTTCAAAAATTTAGATGTAATTAAGAATTCATTGATTAAGAACTCCCCTTTAAGTGAACATGGTTGTGTATATAAAATCCCTTGCACAATATGTAATAAATTTTACATTGGCCAAACTGGTAAGACCCTTGAGTTACGTATTAAACAGCATCAATACAGTATAAGAAGTGGCCAGGAATCTAACGCCATTTTCATTCACGTAAGAGATTCTAATCATCCCATTGATTGGAAAAATGCTTCCAAATTAAGGTTTAGTAAATCTATTGTTAGCAGAAATATATTGGAATCAAGTGTGATCAAGAATAATGCGGATTTGGTCCTTAATATTAGCCCTGGGTTGTACAAATTAGATTCGTACATTGTCAGTAAGCTGGCGAAGGGCCTACTGTTTTCTTAACTGCATTCTTGCCTCTTAATGGTTTGCCCTGGTTAAATAAATAAATATTATTGTAAGAACTGTTAACATTCTTATGTGTCTATTTTAATTGTAATATTTCTTTCGTGTATAATCTTTGGTTGCTGGGGGGTTTATTGGACTTTTGAAGTGGGTTGCTTTTGGGAAAACAATTTTTTCCAGACTGTTTGTAGAAATTTTGTAATAATCTGTAAGACGATGGCAACTTTCCCTTTGTTTTCATTAATTTCGGGCCTCTTAATTTTCCTACTTCAATTAAATATTAGTGTTAATAACCATTATAATAATTTTTGTTTTCTGTACTGGTGTTTTGTCTAATTTCATCTGTATAGTAATTAAGCAGCCTACAGATTATGTTATCTATTTGTTATCTACGTTATCTATTTGTTTTTCATTAAATTCTTGCCAATTAATTGCCTGTTTTAATTAAATATTAGTGTTAATAACCATTATAATAATTTTTGTTCTCTGTATTGGTTTTTTTGTCTAATTTCATCTATACAGTATATTTTTTTTTATATTTAGTAATTTAGCTGCCTACAGATTATGTTATCAATTGAAAAAATCTTTAGAGGGCTTTAAGGCCTTTAATTTGAGGTGCCGATTGTGAATTTTTGGCTTGTCTATTTAACTCATTTACTTTGTAATCTCCGTCTATTTTCTGTTCCTCCTTGATAATGTGAATATATCACGAAAGCGCTCGGACTTTGTGTTTCCTTTTCCTTGTGGTTGTTTGCTTATTAATAAGGTCACGTGTTATTTTGTGATTTTAGTGCATATATATATATATATATATATATATATATATATATAGAGAGAGAGAGAGAGAGAGAGAGAGAGAGAGAGAGAGAGAGAGAGAGAGAGTTACGATAGAAGTGTTCTTCGGGAATCTTATCCTCAATAGGAATATAAAGACAAGAGATACGACTCTCAAAATTTATTGGCCAAACGTTTCGGTCCACTCAGGGGGCCTTCTTCAGTGACTAAATGAAAGCATCCAAAAAAAAATCAATAATATAACTAAAGAAACAAAAGTAAATGCAAATGTCAGATAAATATACTGTACCTAGTAATAAAACCTAATACAATAGCAACTAGTTAGAAAATAGCTTTAAAAAAATTGCCTGGATTCTAAGACAATAAAACAATAAAAGTTAAACCCATTAAAAATAAAACAGAATAAACTAAAATTTAAATTTTAAAATTTAAAAGGACTAACTTGGATGGTAAGAGTTGCAAATGACAACTGGAGAGAAAGGAAAGGAGTAAGAAGCTAAGCTAGTGTGTTAGTTGTGTTGAAAATGTGTTGGTTGGTTGATTATGAAGTATGTAATTTTATCTAGGAAAGGCTGTCATTAATTCTGGATTTAATTTCTTGATAAAAAGGGATTCTAAAATTTTGAGATCAAGCGAATTAGAAGCAGACGACAAAATCGTAAAGAACTCCTGGGGGCACGGGTGGTCATGGGTCTTTAAATGATGCCGAATAGCACAGGATTCAAGAGTGGAAAGAGGGCGAGAAGTTCGATAAGAAAAACCCAAATGCTTCGAAATCTTAAGTTTTAACTGCGGGACAATCTGCCCTACATAGCCACTTTGGCAGGTCGCACATGTATATAGATAAATTACAAAGGATCTTGTTTGTTTGTTTGTTGTACTACATCATGGCTTCCCCTTTTATTCAGTAGCTATTCTTGCTATGCTCCGTAGGATAAGGAAGTAGGCATAGAGAATGGAAGCAGGGGTAAGGAAGAGAGAGACTTTCAGTGATGGATGGCGTGCGCTGCTGCCGACGAGACGAGGAGCTGTGCACAGTAACAATCAACCCTGTGCTAAAGATTGGGAAACGATAGTGTGTGTGTGTGTGTGTGTGTGTGTATATATATATATATATATATATATATATATATATATATTAAGATTTGACCCTCTCAAATGTGGGGGGTTAAATTCGCCATTGTCAGCAAAGGATGTTGCTATACTGTTGTCGTCTACTTCATTGTCTATGTTTGTCAGCATGATAATGAATATGAGTGGGGCTGATACTGTATACTGTTCTTTGTGGAACCGAGCTGCGTCCTTCCGATTCTGATGATGATACACCTTGGATTTTTACGGCTTGCTGCTGTTCCCTGAGGAAGTTGTAGAGCCATTTGCCCACTTTGCCTATTATTCCCATTATTCCAATTTTATGTGCTATTATGTCATCATCATACCTATCGAACGTTTTGGCAAAATCCCTGTATATTACATCGTAGTTATCATTGTTCTCGAGTGCGTCTATGATATTGTTATAGTGCTCTATTAGTTCTGATAGGCATGATCTTCCTGATCGGAATCCGTGCTGGTCCTCATTGAATTTCTCCTGTGTGCCCAAAGAGTCATATATTTTCTCTCTGACTAATAATATAATCTTTCGGATATTCTGGTGAGCTGTAATGTCAGTGACACCGGTCTATAGTTCTTTGCTTGAAACCTATCTCCACCCTTAAGAGTGTAGCTACTTCGTTCTTACAGTTTTTAATCAACAAGGCATTCTATTCGTTCGAGCCTGCAGCTGAATGTGATTTCATTTGTCCTATAGCTTTCGCTATATCTTCTGCGGTAAATTCAAATTCAGTTATACATTCTCCATTTAATTCCTCTTCAACGAAGGTATTTCTGTCGGGTACTACTTTGTCTCTATTTTGGGTATTGAAAGCTGTTTCATATATATATATATATATATATATATATATATATACAAACAGGGTGAGTCAAAAGTCTCCATACATAGGCAAAATGGTCATGATAAATAAATGATTATTTATTTTTTATTTTTCTGCAGGTGATGTGCTGAGATGCCTTTGTCCCAAGAAGAGCGTATAGAGATCATTCTTCTGGCAGGATCAGGAAGCTGTCGCAAGGTTGCCGAGGATTTTAACAGGAGACACGCCCCCGGCTCGCACATCACACACGACACCGTTGCCAAACTCATTGAGAAGTTCAAGAAGACTGGAAGTGATGCAGACCAACCGAGAAGTGGCCGTCCACGAACAGCCACCGATGAAGGCACAGCGACCATGGTGCTGGCAGCGTTCGCAAAGAGTCCCCAAAAAAAGCACTCGACGGATGTCTGCAGAATGCGGTGTCAGCCAAAGGAGTATCGTCCGCATTATGAAAGAGCACAGATGGCATCCATACAAAATGCAAATGTTGCAGTATCTTAGCGAAGACGACCCGGGCAGGCGGCTGGAATTCTGTGAATGGGCAAGAACAAAAGTGGACGAAGACACGGAGTTCTCGGCTGGCATCCTGTTTTCAGATGAAGCCAACTTTTATGTTCATGGAGAGGTTAATCGTCAAAACGTACGTTATTGGAGTGATGACAACTCGCACTGGATGAGTCCCTCAAAGACGCAAGGCGCTGGAAAAGTGATGCGGGATATGGGGCAACACAATTGTTGTCCCTTTTTTCATTGACACCAATCTGAATGCCGAAATGTATCTAAACATGCTGCAAGACACAGTCATGCTGTCCCTCCTGAACGAGGACGGGGGATTTCCAGCGTACTTTCAGCAAGACGGGGCGCCACCCCATTACGGTATCTGCGTGCGCCAGTGGCTGGATCAGCAGTTTCCGGGTCACTGGATTGGCCGCCGTGGTCCCGTGGAGTGGCCTCCGAGGTCCCCACACCTCACCCCTCTTGATTTTTACTTGTGGGGGCACAGGTGGTTGTCCAGGTGAAAACACAAAACACGGACCACCTAAAGGAACGCATTCGTGATGCGTGTGCACGCATAACACCAGACGTGTTAACGCGCGTTTGCCATGACTGGGAGGAACGCATCCGTATGTGCATTCAGTGTAATGGTGCCCACATAGAGCATATTTTGTGACTTACAAGTGATTGCATAATAAAGTGACCATTTTGCCTATGTATGGAGACTTTTGACTCACCCTGTGTGTGTGTGTGTATATATATAATATATATATATATATATATATATATTTATATTCCAACCTACATTATCTTCCCCCACCTTCATTAAGTTAAATTTGTGCGTCATTCTCAATTTGTCATCCCATTATCTTATTATTAATGTCCGGAGCATTTACATTTTCTGTAGGAATACAGGGTGATAAAAAAAAAGGTGTTCCTAAGAAAAATAATTTACTGCACATTATCTTTTGGAATACCTTTTTGAATCAAGTTATATTTATTGTTAAACAATAAATATAATATAAACATAATCTATATAATATCTCACTCGCACAACTTTTAAATTTATTTATAAATTATAATAAAGGAAATTGTTTTACACAACTATAATATTCGAAGAGCTTTTGAGTGACATGTGAAGGTCAAATTGTTTTTGGAGCCCGGCTTTATTTTTATTTATTTATTTATGCCCTAATTGCCTTCATTCATTTTGCCCAATCAAAGACCTTATTGAATGTCGTACCACAATTATTCTTAAATCAAGAATCGTGCGCGTAATGTTCTAAAAATATATTTACTGACTGCATTTCCCATATCACAGCGTCTGCATCGTTCTTTTTATACAATTTTAAGTATTATCTTAAATAAAACCAACCTGCTAGATAAAGGGCTTCAAATGGTTTATATTTACATATATATATATATATATATTATATATATATATAAAATTAATAAATAAATAATATATATATATATATATATATATATATATATATATATATATATATATATATATAAAGGGTGTCCCAGAAGTCTTGGAGAGGTTTTATTTGGCTATAACTTTTTGTTTGGGGATCAAGTAAAAAAAGGTTTGTAACACTTGAAAATATATGTATTGCGATTTTAATTACAAATTTAATATCTGGTGAAAATCTTCATTTTCATTGCGTAAATCTAAAATCGCATTAGCGTACGTTATCCGACTCTGATGATCTTGTGGTTTAATTTTTTGAGCAATTTGAATTTTGTACGGGTAAAGATTGATATCCTCTCTTAAAATTCGATGTAAGGAACTTCTTGAAATGTTTAATTCCTGGCTGCGTCGTCGGACTGATGTGGATTTTCTTCAACGCTTTCACGAACCATCTCAACCAGAGTTGGACTTCGGCTTGTCCGAGGACGCCCAGTCCGTGGTTTGTCTCCCTGACCCTTCCCCATGCGAAATTTAGCGACGTACCGTCGAATAGCTCGATCAGAAGGAGCGGAACGTGTGTTGAATTTTAATCGAAAAGCTCTTTGACCGGCAACGATGGAAGAGTTGTTTATCAAATAAAGTTCCACAATAGCCACTCTTTGTTGCACTGTCCAGGATTCCATTTTCATTAATCGCTGTAAGGGTACTATAACTGAAAAATAAAAATACATAAATTAATCAAAAAAGAAAAGGTTATAGCCAAATAAAAACCCCTCCAAGACTTCTGGGACACCTTGTATATATATATATATATATATGTATATGATGAATAAAACCACGAGGGAAAGGAAACACAGAATGGTGCTCAAGCGCTTTCGTCTAATGACATCCTCAGGAACACTGAAGTACATAAAGGGTGTCCAGCCTAATTATATAGGTTACAGAAAAAAAATATATATATATATATATATATATATATATATATATATATATACATACAATAAACGGAGAGATAAAAAAAAAAAAAAATTAAAAATTATTAAACATTAAAGGATTGTAGGAGTATACAAATTTGTAAGGAAAAACTACGGATTTTTAGCACAAGATTAGCACAAGATCAAATTAATTGTTTCCAACCAATGTTATAGAAAAAACAAAATAATAAAATAAAATAAAAAAATACAGATTTATACTGGAAATCTGCCCGGGTTTTAGCACTTTGCCCTTCTTATTTAGGTTCGATGTATATAAAAATAAATTTAAAAAAATACAAGTTATTAGAGTAGCATACAAGTTTACCAAAGATTTAGCGTTCTACCCTTCTTATCTAAATCTGTTCTGAAGGAATTCAAAACAACAGGATCGAGTTGAAAAAGACCTTTGCTTATGTTGAAGTTATTTGTGAGTTGGATAATGGCAGACTCAAGAATATTTCTATTAACAATGTTGCTAGAGTGAAATAAAACTGAAGCATTATTCCAATCAATACAGTGGGATAACTCTGACAAATGGATAAAAAGGGCACTGGACGACTGTCCTGTTCTAACGGAATATTGATGCTGTTTTATACGTGTGTGCAAATCCTTTCCCGTCTGACCTATGTAAAAGGAATCACATTGTTTACAACCAATTTTATAGATAATGCCTGAATTATTGGTAGGGCTATTTTTTACTATGATGTTTTTCACAATATTGTTATATGAAAATACTACATTAATATCCAAAAGTTTAAGTACATTAGCAATGCCTAAAAAGCCCGGGAAAAATGGAAGTACTAAAATATTTTTTGACAAAGTATGAGTGTTATTATTCACACGATAGAAAGTTCGTTTTGCCTTGTTGAGACAAGATTCCATAAACGCAGATGGATAACACAGATCACT
The DNA here is from genome assembly GCA_023014485.1 of Bathynomus jamesi. Taxonomy (NCBI): domain Eukaryota; kingdom Metazoa; phylum Arthropoda; class Malacostraca; order Isopoda; family Cirolanidae; genus Bathynomus; species Bathynomus jamesi. The sequence goes on from JAJOZX010001422.1 coordinate 537,294, forward strand.
TCCAATACCGTTGATTTTTTCCAATTCGGCATCGATGTATTCCGGACTGGCGATCCTAAGGGCGCGGAGAAACATTGATGAAAAAATGGCCTTCTTAGTGGGGGGGGTCATATCCCGAGTAAAAGTGTACGTAGGACAAATTGTTTGCTGTTTTCCGATAGATACTAAACTTACAACCTGGGCTTTCCCTATGTACACGCACATCCAAAAATGGGATTGAGTTGTCTTGTTCCACTTCTAAAGTAAACTTAATGGAGGGGACTTGATCATTTAACTGAAGGAGGAAGTTATCCAGGTCACGATTCATGGGCCACATACACAAAATATCGTCGACGTACCGCAACCAAGGGATGCCAACCCCCAGGATTCTCGGAATGTAAGTAATCTCGAAAAACTCCATATAAATATTGGAGAGGAGGGGCGACAAGGGGTTGCCCATGGCCATCCCAAAAACTTGTTAATAATACTCGTTATTGAAAGTGAATTTACAGTCTTTGATGCAAAGCTTAATAAGTTCCAAAACAATGTGTGAAGGTAGTGGCAGGTCATACTTATGTAATTCTCGGGAGAGAAAGTCAAGCATATCGTCAATCGGCACTTTTGTAAACAATGAACAAACGTCAAAACTGATCAATCTATCGTTGGTTTCAGTACGTGCATTATTCAATTTTTCAGTAAGATCCATGGAATTTTTTACATGTGAATCAGAGATAGTTCCGAGAATGGGGGACAGGGCTTTGACAAGCCATTTGGAGAGTTTATAAGTAATAGAGCCCACCGAGCTAATTATAGGGCGCATAGGGTTGCCAGGTTTGTGGGTTTTAATAAGACCGTAAAGGTAGGGCAGAGAAGGTGAAGTGGACATGAAAAGCGGAATTAAGTCCTTGTGATCTTTGAGAATGCGTTTCAAGCCACTATTAAATGATTTGATGACGTTATCCTGCGGGTTCTTCCTAAGTTTGCTGTATGTGGCGAGGTCCTGGAGAAGCTCGTTCATCTTTCTGATGTAGTCCAGTTTGTCCATAATAACTATGGTGTTAGGCTTGTCTGCTTTAGTAATATGGAGCTCCCCATCTTTTTTTAATTGTGAGAGGCTATTGCGGAAACGTTTAGGAAAGTTATCTTCGTAACTACTATTTGCCGCACTATAAACAAGGCCTTTAACTATGTTAAACAAATACTGAGGGAGATTACACTGTTTTTCAAAACAAGCGAGACTGTAACAAATTTGTAAAGCCGAAGGTTTTTTAACAATAAAAAAGGACATACCATATCCAAGGGCACTTTTTGCATCATCACTAATGTTTTTCGAAGAAAGGTTCAAAACACACTTTGAGCTTGCGTTTTTACTCCACTGACTATTTCGAATGAGACTTTTAATTTTCGATCCAAAATGTTACGAAGTGAAGAAGTTCTCCGACGCAACTCGTTGTAAATTTCATCAAACAAAGGTTGGATCCACGGTTGGGGAATAACGGTCACAAAATTACGTTTGGCAATGCTTAAATTTTTGAAGGCGGACCACTCATTTTGTCTGGTAACTTCAATATGTTTCTTTAAAATTAATCTGCTGAAGTTGTTGAACGAACTTCTCCAGAACCCCGCCACATACAGCAAACTTAGGAAGAACCCGCAGGATAACGTCATCAAATCATTTAATAGTGGCTTGAAACGCATTCTCAAAGATCACAAGGACTTAATTCCGCTTTTCATGTCCACTTCACCTTCTCTGCCCTACCTTTACGGTCTTATTAAAACCCACAAACCTGGCAACCCTATGCGCCCTATAATTAGCTCGGTGGGCTCTATTACTTATAAACTCTCCAAATGGCTTGTCAAAGTCCTGTCCCCCATTCTCGGAACTATCTCTGATTCACATGTAAAAAATTCCATGGATCTTACTGAAAAATTGAATAATGCACGTACTGAAACCAACGATAGATTGATCAGTTTTGACGTTTGTTCATTGTTTACAAAAGTGCCGATTGACGATATGCTTGACTTTCTCTCCCGAAAATTACATAAGTATGACCTGCCACTACCTTCACACATTGTTTTGGAACTTATTAAGCTTTGCATCAAAGACTGTAAATTCACTTTCAATAACGAGTATTATCAACAAGTTTTTGGGATGGCCATTGGCAACCCCTTGTCGCCCCTCCTCTACAATATTTATATGGAGTTTTTCGAGATTACTTACATTCCGAGAATCCTGGGGGTTGGCATCCCTTGGTTGCGGTACGTCGACGATATTTTGCGTATGTGGCCCATGAATCGTGACCTGGATAACTTCCTCCTTCAGTTAAATGATCAAGTCCCCTCCATTAAGTTTACTTTAGAAGTGGAACAAGACAACTCAATCCCATTTTTGGATGTGCGTATATATAGGGAAAGCCCAGGTTTTAAGTTTAGTATCTATCGGAAAAAAACAAACAATTTGTCCTACGTACATTTTTACTCGGGACATGACACCCCCACTAAGAAGGCTATTTTTTCTTCAATGTTTCTCCGCGCCCTTAGGATCGCCAGTCCGGAATACATCGATGCCGAATTGGAAAAAATCAACGGTATTGGAAGTGATCTGTGTTATCCATCTGCGTTAATGGAATCTTGTCTCAACAAGGCAAAACGAACTTTCTATCGTGTGAATAATAACACTCATACTTTGTCAAAAAATATTTTAGTACTTCCATTTTTCCCGGGCTTTTTAGGCATTGCTAATGTACTTAAACTTTTGGATATTAATGTAGTATTTTCATATAACAATATTGTGAAAAATATCATAGTAAAAAATAGCCCTACCAATAATTCAGGCATTATCTATAAAATTGGTTGTAAACAATGTGATTCCTTTTACATAGGTCAGACGGGAAAGGATTTGCACACACGTATAAAACAGCATCAATATTCCGTTAGAACAGGACAGTCGTCCAGTGCCCTTTTTATCCATTTGTCAGAGTTATCCCACTGTATTGATTGGAATAATGCTTCAGTTTTATTTCACTCTAGCAACATTGTTAATAGAAATATTCTTGAGTCTGCCATTATCCAACTCACAAATAACTTCAACATAAGCAAAGGTCTTTTTCAACTCGATCCTGTTGTTTTGAATTCCTTCAGAACAGATTTAGATAGGAAGAGTAGAACGCTAAATCTTTGGTAAACTTGTATGCTACTCTAATAACTTGTATTTTTTTTAAATTTATTTTTATATACATCGAACCTAAACAAGAAGGGCAAAGTGCTAAAACCCGGGCAGATTTCCAGTATAAATTTGTTTTTTTTTTAAATTTTATTATTTTGTTTTTTCTATAACATTGGTTGGAAACAATTAATTTGATCTTGTGCTAATCTTGTGCTAAAAATCGGTAGTTTTTCCTTACAAATTTGTACTTCAGTGTTCCTGAGGATGTCATTAGACGAAAGCGCTTGAGCACCATTCTGTGTTTCCTTTCCTTCGTGGTTTTATTCATCATAAATATTTTTCACGTGTTACTTTCGTGAAATAATTTTCATATATATATATATACTGGTCAAAAAAAGAAACGCAATTAGCTTGCATATGGTGTAAAATTTAAGTTGTTAGTGGTATTATCACAGTTTCAAGATTATGGTTAAATGTTTGTTCAAATCTTTTAAAGCCACTTAGTGCATGTTTTTAAACCTAACTAATCCCGGCTAAGACGCCATTTTGTTACAAACAATAAACAGAGATTAAATTGAATGTATTCTTTATGAAGGCATGCATTTTTTCTTTGACTTCACAGAATACACACTGCCCGTTGAGAAAACCAAACTTTTTCCCGCGATTGAGGCAAGCCACGACTCTCAGAGGTCAACAGAGGTCGTGCCTTGGGCATGTTGGATGCAGGCATGTCTGCTGTCCAAGTTGCACAACGAATGCATGTGCATCCCAGCACAATCTCCAGGCTTGTTAGACGGTACAATGCCACAGGAAGTGTTCAGGACCTGCCAAGACGTGGGCGACCTCGTGTGACGACCCAACACCAGGATCGCCACATTGTACTGCAGCACCTGCGTCATCGGCAGCTGAATGCTCGTCAGACAGCCAGAGAGACACCTGGTATCCATAACAACAGAATTAGTGACCAGACCGTCAGAAACCGACTCCGTAATGCAGGACTCCGATCCCGCAGGCCTTACAGAGGTCCTTTTCTCACTGATGCAAGAAGGCAACGACGCCTGCAATGGGCCTATCAGCACCGTGACTGGACACAAAGAATGTGGAACCAAGTCCTCTTTTCTGACGAGTCTCGCTTCAGACTGTCCAATTCTGATGGCCGTGTCAGGGTATACAGACGACCAGGGGAGCGATACTCAGATGCTGCAGTAGTGGAGCATGACAGATGGGGAGGACCAAGTGTCATGGTTTGGGCAGGAATTGCCTTTGCTTCTAGAACTGAGCTGGTGGTTATTGATGGCGCTGTGACTGCCCAGCGCTACAGGGATGAGATTCTTCACCCACATGTTCTTCCATTCATGAGGCAACATCCAGAATTGGTGCTCCTGCAACAGGACAATGCCAGACCTCATGCAGCCAGGATAATGCAGGCGTACCTGCAGGGACAACAGGTGCAGACCTTACCATGGCCAGCCTTCAGCCCAGACATGTCACCGATAGAGCACGCATGGGATGAACTTGAACGGCGAGTTCGCAGACGTCAGCATCAGCCGCAGAACATCAGGGAACTGACCAATGCAATTATTGAAGAGTGGAGGGCCATCCCTGTTGCTTTCCTGCAGAGACTGTTGAGGTCGATGAGGGCCAGACTCCCAAGCCTGCATTGTGGCTAGGGGTGGCCATACGCGTTATTGACTGTTTGTTATGTTAAAGAATCATTTACTATATACTGAGTCCTCACTCCTCATGTTTATTAATAAATCTCAAAAATTGCGTTTCTTTTTTTGACCAGATATATATATATATATATATATATATATATATATTATATATATATATATATATAATATATATATATATATATATAGTGTATATATATATATATATATATATCATCTTAATGTTATTAAAATGAGGCATTTACTGGGTACTACATAAATATTAAATAAATTAGATTTAATTGTGTTGATCTGGTGAGTGTCCAGTTAGGCTACAATAAATTGAGTTAAATTAAAATTTTGTTATTTAGCTTTTTTCAACAAATGTTTAAAAATGTTTAGGATCAGCCTGCGACATTCCTCTTTAATTGTGGGATTTGATGAAGGAGAGAGTTACGTTATATCTTTATTCACACGAGGTTGATCGGGGACCTAACGAGTCGTTTTTCGAATGGACTCGCCAAGCCCATTTTTTTAATGTAACTAACTACATATTTTACGTGTTACGCACTTTCTTCGATAGGATATTAAGCAGTTTTAGGCCTAATAGGTTAAGTAAGTTTTCCATCTTCTTTCGCAAGAAGCCTTGGCCACTTGCTCCGAATAACAAAATTATTTTACATACTATTTAACTATAAGGGACCAATCAGTTACGTCAGGTTTGGTTGGCGAAGTTAGATTGGGTTAGAAATGTTTGTCTGTTGAATTTCTAATAAGCAGCGCTCTACCTCCGCAATCACATATAATATTTGTGTTTCACAGAAAAATTCAGAGACAACGAGATGGATTTTATGGTATACAAAGTTCCACTTATTTATTTTAACATTATTCGGAAATATACATAATATAAGTTCAATAATTTAAACAAAATACAGGACTGTATACATAAACGGAACACCTGAAATTACGGATATTCTGAGTTTTTTATCCAATTTGTGTAGAGTGAGCCTGAGGTGGCATAAATGTAACCGTGATTAGAACAGGTATATTTGTATTGCCTCGGGCAGGAAACATCAATTTGCGATGCATCTTTCTCCGGATGAATCATGCACCCGGACCTATAAACAACCAGAAGTGTTTGCATTGTAAACTGACGACAATAACACGTGGGAAGGTAATGGATTGGTCGTTCGCTGGAATGAAATAAATCGTTGCTTCTTCCACTGGACATAAATCACTTACGAAAGCCTCGCTAGTACAATGACCAACTTTGTACTTAGTGACGCGAGCTGCTCATACACTGAATGGGTGCATGAACAGAATGATATTTTGCATGACAGTGAAGCCTTTACTTCTTGAGATTTAATGTGTACACAATCGGTGTTCAAAGTGCTGATTAGAGCATATATATATATATATATATATATATATATATATATATATATATATATATATATATATATATATAATTACCTATAAATAATTTAGTTCAATGATTTCGTTGTTTTAATTTAAAAAATCGGCATAAGCCGTCAAAACAAGTTTTTCTTGCAATTTGAGGTCCAATATTCAATTTTAATATACTCTAAAACTGATGAGCAAATAATTGCTAAAGTGAAGAGAAACAATGCGTTTTCTGAGATAAATAATAGTGTTCCAAACGACAAGACTAAATGGACTCTAATTTAACTCTGTACGTTTTAATTATATAAGTTTGAACCTTAACTGAGGGCTACGTCGTGGCCAATGTCGTATGTAGTATGTCGTATGTCGTATGTAGTATGTAGTGGCCAATGTCGTATGTTCGATCCCACATAAAGCTGTAGGTCCCCTTCCGCATATGATCTAGTCAGTGATGGCGAACCAATGACCCGCGGGTCAAGTACTGATCCACGAGATAATTTTTAGTGACCCACGAGCTCTTATTTAAATAAAATATGACTTTAATTTTTAATATTTTCTGCCTTACAGTTTTAAAATTATTTTATTCTCCCACAGAAATAAACAGCTGATACGTTTAAAAACGTGTGTGTGTGTGTGTGTGTGTGTGTATGACAACCGACCGAAATAAACCGGTGATACACATTGAAACATTTTTAAACGTATAGTATACGCTTAAAAACGTGCGTGTATGTATGGCAACCGACTCATGGTGCGCTCGCGCACACTTTCAGAGAAGTTTTCACAATTCCGACAAATTGATACAACTTACAATTCATCCAATTCCCCCATACTATTCAATTTGAAGATCTTCAGTTATTAGCTTTTCATTGGCTTGACATTGGTAATTTAGAAATGGAATTAGTTGACTCCCAAGAAAGTGCAGTATGGAAGACTAAATTTATTGATCTTAATCTGAAGTTACGAGAAAAGGAATTGGAGTCGTCAATTTTGGGTGTAACCAGAAAACAACAATCAATAGAAAGAGTAGAGAATCTTATTCTTGCAGAATGGAACTCTTTACCAAATTCTTTAGCATCAATGAAAAAGCTAGCATTAGCTCTGCTAGCAATGTTTGGTTATCTTATTCATGTGAACAGTTGTTTTCCCCCATGAATTTCGTCAAATCTACCATTAGGAATGCTGCATGTGTGAGACTAAAGACAGCTAAATATAAACCTCGGATCAAAACATTAGCAGCTGAAATCCAACAACAAGTTTCTCACTAAAAATAGTAAGTAAATAAATTATTGTGACCCAATTTCGTTTTTTTTAAAATCAAAAGTAACAAGAACGACCCGCCAGCAAAAAAGGTTCGCCACCACTGATCTACAGATCTACAGAAGCTAAGGCTAACAAAGACCCTAAGATCCACTCTAAGGCTAGCCCGAGAGAAAGGAGAGAGTAGGGGGTTAAGAGAAGAGAGGAGAATAAGGGGTTAAGTAAGGAGCAACACCTATCATTCGTGGGTTAACATTCATTCAGAAAAAGAGGGAAAAAGTCTCACCATCATCATCCGCCGGCCACTGCCGACAAGTCAGAAAAATAGTCGGAGAATATAGGAGAGGGGTGAAAGATGAAAAGAAGTAAAATAAGAACGCTTACAAACCATGCAAACACAGTCTTAACTCACTGTCATACCATGCAAACTACAAACATGCAAGAAAAGAGTTAGAGACATGCAAAGTAAGGAGGATAAGAAAAAAAAAAAAAAGTAGGTAAAGTTAAACAAAAAGTGGGTTAGTTTACGCTATGAGCTACATCTACATTCGTGTTAGTCTAATTTTATTTTTTTTTTTTTTTTTATTGCTGGCATCACACGCTGGCATGTCACAAGCTGGCATTCATCGTCAACAGACTCATCCTCGAGCACCACCACCAGAGCTCCTGTTGTTAACTTTCTTTTTTAATTTTAAACAACGTTAATATTTTTAAAATGTCTGTCAAGACGGTTCTCAAACACATTAACGCTGGTAGAATGAACGACTGACGCGGGAAGATTATTCCATTTATCAATTACTTTAAACGTAAAGAAGTTTTTAGCGATATTAGTAATGAAACGTCTGCCACGCAACTTGAATCCGTTATTGCGAGTATTACTATTATCGAAAGTGAACAATTTGTCAAAATTTACGTTATCGATGTTATTAACGATTTTGAAAACTTCAATAAGCTCCCCCCTTAATCTCCTAGTTTCGAGTGAATACAAGTCTAACACTTTAATCCTATCTTCATAAGGCTTATTGCGCAATGCCGGAATAAGTTTCGTGGCACGACGCTGAACCCTTTCTAACCTATCAATATCCTCACGCAAGTACGGGCACCAAAATTGAACGGCATATTCCAAATGAGGCCTGACTAGGGACTTGTAAAGGGGCAATATAATATCCTTCGATTTAAATTCGAAATTACGCGCTATGAAGCCTAACATCCTATTAGCTTTTGCGCAAGACTCCAGGCACTGGTTCCTAACCTTTAAATCTTTAGTTACGCGTACGCCTAAATCTACTTCCTCGTCAACGCTCGCTAAATCCCTATCATCCATCGTGTACACGTAATTATTGTTGCGAGAACCTATATGCAAAACTTTACATTTATCTACGTTAAATTGCATCTGCCACTTATCCGTCCACTCCATAATCCTATCTACATCGTCTTGGATCCTATTTCTATCGTCCTCGTTAACAACCTTACCGCCTATTTTAGTATCGTCCGCGAATTTTGACACGTTACTAATCAATCCTACATCTATGTCGTTAATGTAAATTACGAATAACAATGGGCCTAACACTGAACCCTGTGGGACACCACTACCTACCTCTAACCACCCCGATTCACTACCATTAACTACGACCCTCTGCCTCCTAGCACGAAGCCATTCTTCTAACCAGTTAGCTACCTGACCGCGGATACCGTGCGCTTTAACCTTCGCAATTAGTCTCCTATGCGGAACTGTATCGAACGCCTTTTTAAAATCTAAATAAATAACGTCAGCTGCCCTATGCCTATCGTATTCGCGCACTATTTCGTTATAAAATTCTAACAAATTTGTTAAACAAGACCTATGGCGTCGAAACCCGTGCTGACTACTATTAATCAAACCCCTACTTTCTAAGTGATCGATAATACGATCCCTAACTACGGATTCCAAAAGTTTACCGACAATTGACGTTAAGCTAATGGGCCTATAATTGCTAGCTACCGCGCGGTCGCCTTTTTTAAAAATAGGCGTGACGTTAGCTAATTTGAAGTCTTCAGGAATAATCCCCGTTTCGAGTGACTGATTAAAAATCTTCGCTAAGGGGCCTACGATAACGTCTTTCAAATCTTTCAAATGTCTAGGATAAAAAGCGTCAGGGCCTGGAGCCTTGCTAACTTTTAGCCTATCGATATAATGCGCAATCTCAGCCTCGTAAACAGTTATTTCATCTAAAATAGTCTCGCTACTAAATGGAACGATATCGTCAACGTCGGGGACATTATTTACGTCCTCTACGGTAAAAACTGTCGCAAAAAAGTTATTGAAAATACCCGCCATCGCCTGAGCGTCAGAAGCCAAAGCGCCATTTACATCCAATAGAGGGCCTATGTTATCCTTTACCGGCTTACGATTATTTACGTATTCAAAAAACTTTTTTGGATTATGTTTACTATCCGCAGCTATAACTATCTCTAAATTACGCTTGGCATTCCTAACTGATCTTTTAACCTGACGTCTAAGCTCGATATATCTATTAAAGTTAGCTACCTGGCCATTGCGCTTGTTAAGTCTATACGCTCTATTACGCTCGTTTATGAACTCGCCTACTTCCCTAGTCCACCACTTCGGCCTACCACGATTTCTAACGCGCTTGGGCCTACGAGGAATAAACTCCCTTTCAATATTCCTAAAACTTTCTTTAAACGCCACCCAACGCAAATTTGTATCATTACCCATAAATAAGTTATCCCAGTCCACTACTCTCATCCTATCAGCAAAACTATCAAAATTAGCCCTACGAAAATCAGGGACTTCTATTACGTTACTATCCTGTGTGTTTTCTATCAATAACTTAAACCTAAGAATTTGATGATCGCTACATCCTAAACTCTCGCCTACTTCTAAACTTTCGACTATATTCTCGCCGTTCGTCATCACCAAATCTAAGATATTATCACCGCGCGTTGGTTCGGTAACTATCTGTCGTAAAAAGTTATCGTCCATAAACTCAACCAGTCTCAAACCCTCTTCGTTACCCGTAAAATTCTCGTAATTAACATTAGGACAGTTAAAGTCTCCGACAATTATACTATTCCGATTGTCAATAAAATTACCAAGAAGTGAGTAAAATCTAGTATCTATATCGAGGGGTTGAACGGGAGGTCTATAAACAACGACAAAATTAAAACTAATACTACGCGCCCTAACTTCAACACAGATCGCATTAATTGCTGCCGGAAAATCTAACTTAACCTCGATAGCCCTAAGGGAATTACGAATGTACAGCAAAACGCCGCCTCCAAATCTATGTAACCTATCATTAGTAAAGATTTTAAAACCCGGTATATCAAGTTCCCCCAACAAGTCCCGAGTCACGGTATTTAACCAAGTTTCAGTGATAGCAACTATATCATAGTTGCCGGAATAAATTACCGCCTTAAATTCATTTAATTTATTTCTAATACTACGCGCGTTGCAATAAAAGACGTTTAAGTTATTTTTTACCACGGGCCCGCTTTTTAAACTATTTATCACGTCGGGCCCGCGTTTCCCGGACCCACAACGTTTAAAGAAGGCTTCGACCTATACAGCTTTCGCACGTTTTCGTCTATTAACCTACCTAGCCTAGCATTACCTATTTCATTAAAATGCACCCCATCTTTTATAAAAAGGCTAGGATCATTGAATTCGGACCACAGCTTTACGAAGGGTACACTTTCCTCAGCACAAATCTCTTCTAATTTGATGCGAAGGAGGTTAAACTACAATCTAGTCAAACAACAACAACAACAACAACAATTTCAATTGACAGTATTCAAATTTAGAATTATATCAAAGGAAAATTACTAAAAAACCGAAACTTAAATTTATGTATAAACGCATTTTATAAAAAATAACAAAATTATAATGAAAAGTTAACCAGTCACAAACTCGATCAGGAGAACGTAATTATATTGTCGATCCACTGCCAACCGACAACCTCGTTTATAAATGAAATCCAGTTATTTCGATTCAACACTGTCGGTCTTGCACGGAGCTTCGCGTCTCTCTTCGGCTCCACGAAATTCAATATTGGTTTATGGTAACGTTTTTCTTCCTTCACTCACTAACATTTACAGTATATCACTTCCCATTTTATATCCAAATAAATTCGTATAGAAACTCTCTCTCTCTCTCTCTCTCTCCATATATATATATATATATATATTATATATATATTATATATAATATATATATATATATAATATAACCTTACCTTACAACCTTACAAAGGTTCCGCGTGATGATTTCTCATTTCGCGAAGGTCAAGCTTGTCGCCCCTCCTCTCGAGTTGGCCTGGTGAAGTAGTGAGTTGGATTCTTGCGCTCTCCACCTCACATAGCCAGGTACGCCCGGCTCATCGGGGATTGTTCTGAGCCAGGCGTCTAGTCTTCTTTTGAAGATTTCCACTGCAACTCCCTTCGTGTTTCTTAGGTCTTTGGGCAACTGATTAAACAGTTTTGGTCCTCTCACTACAAAACTATTTTCTTTCAGGGTTAAGGATGTTCCCTGTCTCGCCTTCAATTTGGGAATACGACACAGTCTACCGCTTCTACTTTCCATCGTTGTTTGGGGAGTTATGGGATTCAGAGTAAGATTAGGGACTAGTTTCTCCATTATTTTCCAAGTGTAAATAATGGTGTATCTCTCTCTTCTCCTTTCCAGTGAATATAGGTCTAGTTCTCGTAACCTTTCCCAGTAATTTAGTTCTTTGCACCCATTGATCTTGGCTGTGAAGCTTCTTTGGATCCCCTCCAGCTGTCTAATGTCTTCTTTTTTATATGGGGAAGTTAGGACCGAGCAGTATTCTAATTTGGGTATTATCAGAGTTTTCAGTAGAGGAATCATTACATTCCTATCCCTTCGTTTAAAAGTTCTCAATATCTGACCCGTTATTCTCTTTGCTCTTGTTGGTTTACGTCGTCGTCGTCGGCCTAGGCAAGCTACGGCTTGGGACCGTAGCGCATCTATCCGGTATAGGTTAACCTGGATGATGTAGCCATAAGCACTGCCGCTAGTTAAGTGCCAACCAGTGATTATCTCACTAGCCGTATTGAGTCCGTTAGGCGAAACTGCGACAGTACCAAAGGTGGAAAATATAACCCTTGGTTTTCTATTATTTATTTGTAAAATGGACATGGTATTAGATTAAAATAAATATTTGAATATAAATAATTAACTGACAATTGTGATATATAATTAATTTTTACATACAATAAAATAATATAGTATACATAAAATTAGTATTAATGTGGTTCACAATTGAATTATAATGGGGTAACTAATTTAAAATGAATTTATACTATTCCGAAATTCAAGACGGTAAAATTAACATTTAACTTGAAACTAAAATAAGAGTATTCACTACACACTCCCCCACCAGAGAGGAAGTTCAAAGAGTTCCGAACGACACAGATTTCCGCTGAACCTTTTTGGTAGCTACATGTACCTCGCTTAAGGTTGATTCCAAAAACGCAGGCTTAAGACGATCGATAGAAACCTTGTCGACCTTGGAACCGCGCTGGATGAGGAATGATTTGCGCGTACGTCGGAGAACTTCATAGGGCCCGTCATATGGACATTGGAGAGGCCGTTTTGGGAGAGGTACACGAACGAAAACGTGGGTGCAAGACTGGAGGGCAGGGGAAACAAAGATGTTCTGTTGGCTAGTCAATCGAGGGGGAACAGGCTGAAGGGACTGCATGTGAGAGGAAAGTGTTTGAGCGAATTCCGTAGGATCGCATGACTTATCCCCTGCAGTGAAGTAGCCACCTGGTAGCCGCAGTGTTGTTCCATAGACTAGTTCAGCCGCTGTAGTCTTCAGATCACTCTTAAATGCAGAGCGAATACCAAGTAACACGAGTGGAAGCTTATCCATCCAATGGGAGTCTTCGTGACACATAAGGGATGACTTCAGCTGGCGATGGAAGCGTTCGACGAGGCCGTTAGCTTGCGGATGATACGCACAGGTATGCGCATGTACTGTACCCAACAAGCTGGTAAACTTCTTCCAAAGCGAAGACTCAAATTGGCGACCTTGGTCAGTGATGACTTTTGTCGGCAATCCAAATCTTGATACCCATCCATGAAGAAAGGCTCTTGCAACAGTGTCCGCTTGGATATCAGGAAGTGGGATGGCTTCAGGCCATCTGGAAAAGCGGTCGAGACAGGTGAGCAGATAACGTTGGCCTTGAATCACTGGAAGAGGGCCAACAATGTCTACATGAATTACCTCAAATCGCTGGGATGGGGGCGGAAATGCGTCAAAGGGGGACCTGGTGTGCCTTTGGACTTTGGCACGCTGGCAGGCAAGGCACGTTTTGGTCCAATGTTTGACATCCTTCCGCATCGAGGGCCAAACAAAGCGAGAGGTAACCAGGTGTTGCGAAGCACGGATACCAGGATGGGAGGGCTTATGAAGATCCGTGAAGACTGCTTTTCTGTGACATGGAGGGACATAAGGGCGAATAGCAGCTGTTGATACGTCGCAATAGAGGGGCACAGACAATCCTGGCATACTCATTTTCTTGAGGGAAAGTGAGTGAGTGGAGTCTTCTCTGAGCAGTTCTTGTAGTTCCGTATCCTTATCTTGATCCTGTGCAATAGCATTCCACAGTGTAGAGCTGAGGGTAACAGAAGTAATCTCTATTCTTGAAAGTGCATCCGCTGGAGTGTTCAAGACACCTTTGATGTGGCGGATATCTGTGGTAAATTGCGAGATATAATCGAGTTGCCTGATGACTCTGGGAGAGTGGTTACAGCTGTTTTTATTGAAGACAGTGACCAAAGGTTTGTGGTCGGTAAAAACACAAAACTCTCGGCCTTCAAGGAAATGTTGAAAATGCTTCACGTTTAAGTAAATAGCAAGAAGTTCACGTCCGAAAGCACTATAACGCGTTTGGGCTGGCTGCAGCTTTTTCGAGTAAAACGCGATGGGTGCTTGTTGACCGTTAATGGTTTGTTCCAACACTCCACCGATCGCAACATTTGATGCATCGACCGTCAGAGTTAGGGGGGCATCACTGATAGGAAATGACAGAGACAATGCACTATTGATAGCATTTTTGGCATTGTCGAACGCCTGTAAACTATCGCTACACCATACCAATTTCGTTACCTTGCGTTTGTGTGTGATCATAGCGTGTAGAGGAGCAAGAACACTGGCACAGTTTTTAATGAACTTGTGGTAATAATTTACCAAACCTAGAAACCGCCGTAACTCACGCTGATTATTTGGCATAGGGTAATTTTTTATCACTTCACACTTGTCCTGAAGGGGGTAATTCCGTGCTGCGAAATCGTGTGACCAAGAAATTCCAAGGTTGGCTGTGCAAACACACACTTAGATGCATTAATAGTAACACCGTATTGTTCTAAGCGTTGAAAGAGGAGTGAAAGATGTTCCTTATGTTCCTCTTCCGTTGAGCTGGCCACAAGCAAATCATCGATGTAGGCATAAACAAAGTCTAAGCCTCTGGTGACCTCATCTATAAACCTCTGAAAGGTTTGCGCAGCATTCCGTAGCCCGAACGGCATCTTCACAAATTCGAATAACCCAAATGGTGTACAAACTGCAGTCTTGGGAATATCCGAAGGCTCTACGGGAATGTGGTGGAAAGCCTTAACGAGATCTATTTTACTGAAGATAGATTTGCCGTGGAGAAGAGAAGTAAAGTCTTGGACATTTGGTACCGGATATCGGTCCGGGATGGTTGTCGAATTCAAAAATCGGTAATCCCCACATGGTCTCCAGTCTCCTGACTTCTTCTGGACCAGGTGTAGGGGAGAGGACCAACTGCTTTTGGAAGGTCTTATTATCCCAAGATCCATCATAAGCTGGAATTCCGATTTGGCAGCTTTCAGTTTGTCCGGGGCAAGACGTCTGGGTTTTGCAAACACAGGGGGACCTTTTGTTGTAATGTGATGGGTAATGGTGTGCTTAATGGTATCACCCATCTGCATAGGTTGAAGAATTCCTGGATATCGTTGGAAAAGGCACTGGTACATGGAATTAGGGGGAACGAGGGAAAGTGCAGAGTTCGAGGCGTCCGGAAGGGCAACCTGTTTGGCAAGAACAGAAAGCAGTGTGGCCTGGTCGCATAAGCGTCGCTTGTCAAGATCCACCAGGAGTTTGAAATGCTGGAGGAAGTCAGCGCCGATTATGGGATGCTGCACTTGAGCACAGATGAAAATCCACTTGAAGGATCGGTGAAGGCCCAAGTTTAGTTCACGCGACTGAGTACCGTACGTGGGTATGCGTGAACCGTTAGCAGCGTATAGAGGCGGAGATTCCGAGTGCGTATGACCAGATTTTTGAGGGAATACACTGACTGACGCTCCGGTATCAACCAAGAAATTGACACCAGAGTTCCTGTCCTTTATGAATAACAGGTTGGCAGTGCGAGTACTAGACGCCATTAGGACTCGCTGCTGGGGTTTTCCGACGAAAAATTGCAAGGGGAGATGCACTTCCTAGCCTTCTTTCCAAATTTCGAGTGGTAGAAGCAGATCTTCCCGGAACTCGAACGATGCCTCTTCGTAAATCTTGACCGAGAATGGCTTCTTTGCCGTTGATTTTGTAGCAGAGAACAAACGTGGTTGAGTCGTTGACTTAACTCTTTCACTTTCAACTCCAGTTCCGATTGTGTGTTCACGTTGTTGACCGGAGCTGTGTCAATCTCCACTACTTTGTCGGCAGTTTCTGCTAGTTTATCAACTGGAGTAGCAGGATCCATAGTGGCCAAGACACGCTGAGCTGATGGAGGAAGTTTCTGCAAGAACAACTGTCTAAAGATGTCCTTATCGAAGGTTTGTGCGCGTTCGCCTAGAGCGCACTGCATAGCCCTCAGCATTTGAGTGGGCTTACGGTCTCCAAGTTCTTCTTTTGAGATTAACTGATGTAGTTTCTCACGCTCGGAGACAGTGTGCGGCACAGGATGGCAGACTTCAGATCGTTGTATGGGTCCTCACTCGTGGAAGTAGACACGATGACGTCACGGACTTCAGAGATGATGCTCGCTGGTAGAGAGGACAAAACATGATCGTATTTCGTCCTGCTAGCGGTGATCCTTCCCAAGTTGAATTGTGATTCCACTTGGTGGAACCAAATAAATGGATCACCCGGCCAGAAGACGGGGAGCTTTACGCTCAAGTGGGAGATGGCACCAGCGTCGTCAGGCATCTTCTCCTATGCTTGCTGACGTACAAGCAAGACGACAAGTTACCAAAGAAGGAGTGGAGGTTGAGACGAGCGCAGGCACAGAGCGCACGGGCAGGGGTGAGGGGCAGAGGGCACGAGCGACATTACAGTCTGGTCCTAGTCGCTCGGGTGAAGGGGGTGATGGGCACGAACGACGTTACAGTCTAATCCTAGTCGTTCGGGTAAAAGGGGGGAATCCAACTCCGGAGTCACCAATTGTTGGTTTACGTCGTCGTCGTCGGCCTAGGCAAGCTACGGCTTGGGACCGTAGCGGCATCTATCCGGTATAGGTTAACCTGGATGATGTAGCCATAAGCACTGCCGCTAGTTAAGTGCCAACCAGTGATTATCTCACTAGCCGTATTGAGTCCGTTAGGCGAAACTGCGACAGTACCAAAGGTGGAAAATATAACCCTTGGTTTTCTATTATTTATTTGTAAAATGGACATGGTATTAGATTAAAATAAATATTTGAATATAAATAATTAACTGACAATTGTGATATATAATTAATTATGTTTACATACAATAAAATAATATAGTATACATAAAATTAGTATTAATGTGGTTCACAATTGAATTATAATGGGGTAACTAATTTAAAATGAATTTATACTATTCCGAAATTCAAGACGGTAAAATTAACATTTAACTTGAAACTAAAATAAGAGTATTCACTACACTCTGTTTACTGCTATCTTATTTTGTGTTTCAAATTTCGCATCATCTGTCATTACAACCCCTAAATCTTTTGCTCAGGAATTTCTCTGAATTTCCTGTCCATTTGGGGTATAATATTCCATGCACTTTAGGTCTTCTCTTTTTCTGTACCGTAATAGCTGAAATTTCTCGGTGTTAAACTTCATATTGTTGTCTTCAGTCCACTTGTAGATTTTGTTTATGTCGGTTTGTAGAGATCCTATGTCTTCTGGGTTTCTTATTTTTCTACTGATCTTTGTGTCATCCGCAAAGGATGTTACTGTGCTGTCTCTGTTAACGTCCTCATCTATGTCAGTTAGCATGATTATGAAGAGTAGTGGAGCTAATACTGTTCCTTGTGGTACTGAGCTGAGGACCTCTGATTCTGATGAAGATACTCCTTGTACTGTAACGACTTGCCTCCGCTCACTAAGGAAATTATATATCCATTTCCCTACTTTTCCTGTTATTCCCATATATTTCAGTTTATGTATTATGATTCCGTGGTCACATTTGTCGAACGCTTTAGCAAAGTCTGTGTATAGTAAGTACATCATAGTTTTCATTACTTTCAAGTGAATCAATAATGTTGTTGTAGTGTTCCATTAGTTGTGATAGGCATGATCTGCCCGATCGAAACCCGTGTTGGTTATCATTGAATTTTTTCTGAGTTTCCAAAAAGTCATAGATTTTCTGTCTAACTATTCTTTCAAATATTTTAGTGAGATGAGATGTAAGCGACACTGGCCTATAGTTTTTGGCCTGGGATCGATCTCCTCCTTTATATATTGGGACTATGTTCGCGCTCTTCAGGATGCCCGGTATTTCTCCCGTGTCTAATGATCGTCTCCATATCCAGTATAGGGGCTCAGCGATTGCATTCTTGCAGTTTTTGATCAGTGTGGCATTCCATTTATCCGGTCCTGCCGCTGAGTGTGTTTTTAGTTTCCCTATGGCTTGTGTAATATCATCCGTCGTAAAGTCGAAATCCGTTATACTTTCCCCTTGTGGTTCTTCTTCAAAGAACGCGTTTCTATCGCAAATCAATTTGTCAGTTTTTGGGATACTGAAAGATGATTCATACTGAGCTTTTAATATTTCAGATACTTCTGTTAGATCATCAGATAAATCACTGTTCTCATTTTTTAAAGGTCCGATAGTCGCTTGGTTTTTCGACTTTCTTTTTGCGAAATTGTAGAAGTACTTTGAGTTAACCTTTATCGCTTCTATAGCGTCATCTTCTTCTTTTTCTGTATGCTTCTCGATTTGTTCCTGTATGACGACATCGATACTTTGTAGTTTATCATTTAATATTTTTCCGATGTTGTTATCTTTACAATTACTTAATTTTGCAGTCACTCTTTTTCTCTTTCGGAACAATGCCCTCTTTTGTCTTTCAAACCTGCTTCTCTTTCCTCTTTGTTGTATCTTTGGGACATGTTTTTCCACAATTTCTAACGTCTCCTCTAACGTCATTAGCATCTCTTCCGTTGTCTTGGCCTCGAAAATGGTTTTCCAATCTATTACTTCCATGCTGGATGTCACATCTTCCCAGTTTATAGCTTTGGAGTGAAAATTAAAAATTTCGAATTTGCTTCGTTCTGTTGTGTGTGTTCTTTCCTTTCCTGTTGCCTTTATATTAGTTGTTATTTCAATGATATTGTGGTCTGATATCATAGTTGGGGAGATTTCTACATTATCAATTAGATTACTGTTGTTTGTGAATACCAAATCTAGGCAGTTGTTTTTTCTTGTGTTTTCTGTTATTTCTTGCGTTAACATAAATTCATGAGCTAAAGCTAGTAGCATTTTTACCTGCTCCTGGTCTTCTCGTGTGCCCCCCTTGTCCTGGTGGATACATATATTTTTTCCTATCCTTTTATATTTCATGAATGGGAAATTAAAATCACCACAGAGAAAAATATTTGGGGTTGGAGAATGTAGATCTTTTACTAAGTTTCTTACCTCTGTAATGGAATCTGAAAATTTTGAGGTTGGCGTGTTTGGGGGTCTGTACATTACAATATATATATTGTAATTTATTAAAAAACATTTCAGAAAATTAATTTCCATCTTCAGTGAGACATTCAGGACTTTCCTAAGAACAAACCCTTCAATCGCCAAATATATATATATATATATATATATATGACCACGAAACCATTGGCCCCGGGTTCGAGACCCGACGGCAGCCGGCGCGCAGCAAAACCCAGCTGTTCATCTTTCCACACAATAAAGAAAGTGGTTGGTAGATAAATGGGTACCCTAGGTGGCCTAGTGGTTAAGACGCCGGGCTGCTGATGGGGCGTGGTTCGGATTCCACGTTAAACTGTAGGTCTGAGGTGGAGTGAAAAGCTTGACCTTCGTCAGAATGAACAATTCGGGCGGAAGCTAACCAAAGGTTATATATATATATATATATATATATATATATATACAGTATATATATATAATTAAACTGACACAATCTGTGACGTGTGGAATTAAACGAAGTTTTAAAATACGACCCAAATTGAAAATTCATCATAGGGGCCTGTAAAACTTGAAGCTTCTTAAAAAAAAAACCCTAATTTTAATTTTGACACTTGAATATATCATTCTTCATTCCATATATATATATATATATATATATATATATATATATATATATATTATGCTGTCAAAATGAAAAGTCTCTCTCTCTCTCTCTCTCTCTCTCTCTCTCTCTCTCTCTCTCTCTCTCATGACGTCATCGGTATTTATGATTGTAATAGAACGTAGATACATTTAGATTTTTAAAAGGCGTTTGACAAAGTTCCGCATAAACGATTGCTGGAAAACTTAAAGCTCATGAAATAAGAGATCAAGTTCCTAATTGAATTGATAATGGTTTACTGGTAGAAAACAGTGTCGTAATTAATAACGGGGAGAGTCAGAGTTTTTAAATGTAACTAGCGGTGTTTCGTAAAGGTCAGTTTTGGGACCATTATTTTTCATAATATACATTAACGATCTTTATGTCAATTTAGTGAGTAAAATTTCTAAATTTGCCAAAGATACTAAAATTGCGAATAAAGCAATTAGTTTACTAGATAAAGTTTGCAGCGCGATCTTAATAATTTCATAGAGTGGTTTAATAAGCGGCAAATGAAATTTAACGTAGATAACTGTAAAGTCGTGCATAGAGGTTGTCATAACGGTAGCTTTAATTATACTGTGGGAAATTGTGTGTTAAACAAAGCTCAAATCCTCTGAGGAAAAGGATTTAGTCGTTAGTTGGGATATAAATTGTTAGTTGGGATATAAATTTTTCAGCACAATGTTCAGTTGCAAATAGAGTGTTGGGTTTTACTTCTCGTAATTTTGAATATAAATCTAAAGCTATTGCTTTGATATTGTATAAGTCGCTTGTAAGGCCTCATTTAGAATATGCTATATAGTTTTGGTCGCCGTATTTGAGTAACACCCGATTCAACTAGGCAATTTTTGGGAAACGAAAATGAAAACTACATGATAGTTTGTCAAACTGCATCTAGTTGGGACAGTTTGGCAACGAAAACACCGTTAACAGAACAGTTTCCCCAAGGAAATAGCTATTTAGGCTTGGGCCAGAACTTTAAAAGTTTTCTCAAGTTGTCATTTCGCTAGGGCCTCCTTTAAACTTTTAAGTTCTCTTTTCTTTCAACTTGGCCTAGGTTTTTAATTATTCTTTAGTTATAGTCATACTGTTCTTTTGTTTCATTGTTTTAATGGAAGGCTAACGTTGCTTGTAGCAGCCTGGAAAATTTGTCCAGCCAGACCAACCAAAAGTTGTGAAAAATAGTTTTCCTGTACAATCTGGACACATATCATTATGGCCTAATTAACTGATTATAATTAACTATCATAATAATAGCTACATAAAATATAGAAACTAAAATATACTGTACGTATTACTTTGGTAATATATAAGAAATTAAGGATCACCTGGTGATCAGGGCCCCCAGCCTTCGTTAGTTAGCCTTATAAGGCTAACTAACGAAAATATCACGACTTAACCTGACCAATCGTCAAGGGCGTACAGTTGACCTAACGATTGGTTAGGTTAAGTCGTGATATTTTCGTTAGTTAGCCTTATAAGGCTAGCTAAAGAAGGCTGGGAGCCCTGATCTTCAAGTGATCCGAAATTAATAATACTTAAGCTTAATTAAAATGAAATATCAGCTGTACCTTTCTTATAAAGGTTGCTTAGAAAATTTTTAGATCACCTTAAAATTGTACTACAAAGAATGTACACTCATTGTTTTTGAAATTTGATAAAACGTAGTATGGACGCTTACACCGAAAAGCTGGGTTCACTTCGTTTCAGTTTCAGTTTCACTTTCCATGTTACTGTTTTAGTTTTCATTTAAAGAAGCCTAGTGTGAATCGAATATAAGGATAGAGCAATGGTGGAAAGGGTTCAGCGCTGCGAAACAAATTATTGCAACAATACGTGGTAAAAATTCTACAAGATAGACTGAAAAAGATGAATTTTTATACGCCTGAAACTCGGCGTTTGAAAGGCGAATTAATTCAGGTGTTCGAAATTTTAAATCACTTTGACAACATAAATTATGATAACATTTTTTACCAAGACGATAGAATAAAATTATGAAAAACAACGGTTTTAAATTATGGGGCAAAAGATTCGAGACAAACGTTGCGAGAGGCTTTTTCATCTGCTAGATAAAAGAGTTGTTGAGAGGTGGAATAGCCTTACCGCGGGGGGGAGTCGAGTACTTGGGCAAATATGTTTAAGAATAGGTTGGATAGACATTTTAATAACATATATTTGCATTGAAGGGTGGGTAAATTAGGGATGTATTTTGACTTAGTATAGGCCTATAGGGAGTAGCCCGATTTTCCTTTTGAAGTAAATGTGCTGATCGGGTTTAGTTGCAAAGCACTGGAAGTTCTCAGTTGATACCCAATTGGTAGAGACGGGAAGCTTGATGGGAATTCTTGACAGTCAAAACCTCCGAATAGCTTTATTAAATTATTTTGGAAGTCACTCCTATCATCCTTCTTTCTTTCTTTTGCTCCTTCCTTTTTCTCCGCCATTATAAAGGGAGCTGCTGGAAGAGAAGGTTAGTTGGGATGGAGTTGAAGTAGTAATGTTCCCTTTGCCAAATATGTAGTAGGAGGCGGTGGTCGGGTATGATTTTAGAGCACCGGGAGTTCTCAGATGATACCTCATTGGTAGAGAAAGGAAGCTTGATGGGATCTCTCGGGAGCCAAAACCTCCGAATAGATGTTTTCAATTTCAGGGATGGTATTTGGCTATGCAGTATAGAATTGTTAGTACTTTTTAGGTAAATCGTGGTATATCTAACTTAGCTAGTTAGAGAAAGTTTTATAGTTTCATATAGAAGTAGTAATGTTCTCTTTTGCAATAAATGTAGTATGAAGTGTTGGTCTGTTCTGGTTTCAGAGCTGGTTTCCTAAACGCATATGTTTAGGAAATCCTAAAACTAGGGGTTGCTGGTCTCTCGATCAGTGCTCCCTTATCTAAGTAATTTCTATGTGAAGGACGTAATATAAATTACGATATGATTTCTTCAAAAAAGGTGGGGGGGAGAATCATATACTTAATGTACTAATTCATGGGAGTTCTTAAATTAGGGTGTTATGGAAAAACTATACGCGCACACAACATGGTATCATATGTGGTACCTTTATTTCATAATTAAATATAAATTATTAATTAATTGAATTAAAATATCTATACAAAATTGCCTCGGGATTGGCGACATAGCCTATTGGGAATGAAATAATTGCCATACGTACAAAGAACCTGTATGTATGCATCGAGCCTCACACAGCAACAAGAAAACCCAATTTATTGTTTAGTCTACCACAGAGAAGTAGACCAAACAAAACTTTGCCAGATCAGCGAATAATGAAAATACAACGCGAATATAGGAACGGCTCTCGGAGCTGCTTAATGTACAGCGAACGCTTTAAACAGGGAAGATGTGCTTTGGTCTTCCCTAAAGTTCTGAGTGAATTCCTTATAATAAACTTAATTACTACAGATAGGATAGGCCTATACCTAAAAGTGTTTATATAGTGACTGCCTATATTAATTACATCAAGTTAACTCATCGCGTAACTCCATCGTGACGGCCTACACCGAAAACGATCGTGACGCCCTACATCGAAGTAAACTAAGGCCCAGCAAAAATAAGGTGGAACAATTTCTTTTCGTTCACATATAGGCATCTAATATCCCGACGCTAAAATTACCATAAACAATTAAATATAAAGAGGTCCTTTAATTAAAGACTTACATATTCATAACAAACTAACGAAAAAACATAGGGCTTTTGTCGTTTAACTCTCCACTCAAATCTGCTGGAAATTTCCAACGGATGAGGGTATCAGGCAATCAACCCATAGCCCTATATAGTTTTTTCAAATGGTGGCCCGTGTATGGGGAACTGACCCCTCTAAAATTTACACTGACACACACAGTGGCTAGGCTTAGCTCATTAGGCCTAACCCCAATTTCAACCATAACCCCACTATAGTTTTTTCATATGGTGGCCTATGCAACTGGGAACCGATCCCTTTACCTTTACACTAACCGAAAACAAAGGCTTGTTCATTTAACAGGCATAACTTATTTTAGGTCCTAAAAAAATAGGCCCACAACATTAAGCCTATTTAATAGGTCCTACTCTTCAAACTCAAAACAAAGCCTTGTTAATTTAACAGGCTTAACTCATTTAATGTCCTATCAAATAATAGGCCCAAACGTAAGCCTACTTAGTAGGCCCACATAACTTTACCTTACATAATAGGCCTACCTCTTAAAGTAGGCCTTACTCTTTACACTCAAGGCCTATCCTAACTAAAAACACTAAATTTATAATTCAACCTGTGGTGTAGGTTATAAAATTTATTTCAGCAATTTAACTTACTCATAAGACCCTGTAACATCACAAAATTCGACTCAGAACTGTAACATCACAAAGACCTAAAGCAATTGCACGAATTCAAACCTACACCCACCTAACACCTATTCGTAACCCCATTCCAAGTCCTATTTGACATATAGGCGCAACCTATTCCAAGTCCTATTTGACATATAGGCGCAACCTATTCCAAGTCCTATTTGACATATAGGCGCAACCTATTCCAAGTCCTATTTGACATATAGGCGCAACCTATTCCAAGTCCTATTTGACATATAGGCACAACCTATTCTAAGTCCTATTTGACATATAGACATAAAACAGACATGGCTTGATATAAGGGTCTCAAATGCAACATTTGAGGATCTTTACTCAGCCAAATTGGTTAACCTAACACAAAACCCAAAAGTAAAGCCCTATAACAAAATACACATTTACGCACATACGTACGGTACAGTATATAAATATATACATACGACTCCAAACATCCAATTCTTCTTTTAAAGGAAGAATCACACAACAGATTTCATCAACAGACATACATTCCTTGCAAACAGATTGGATTCCTTCAAAACCCCAAACCTTCCAGACCTACCTGTAGGATACACAACATTTACTCATTCATAACTACGGGTATTGACTTCATTGGAGTGGTGAATCCAAGTTTTGAAGACCAACTGGATTCGGAGGAATGCAACACACACACACACACACACACACACACACACACACACACACTACTCTTTCCATGTGTCTCAAACACAACAACCTGTCTAAAAATAACCAAGGATCGGAGAGTAAAAGCTTTTATTGCTGCGCTCTGATTCTGTGCACATAATTTTGTGCCAAAATTATATAGTTAAACAGTAACACATAAAAAACAAACTACTCTACTCTAAAGGGTTTAATGGCTACTTTGGCCATAGCCCAAACTACTATTTCAAGGGGTTGATGGCCTACCCTTGGCCATAGCCCAACAAATTCATCAAGGGGTTGATGGCCTACCTTGGCCATAGCCCAACAAATTCATCAAACGGCTGATGCCTACCCTTGGCCATAGCCCAACAAATCATCAAAGGGCCTTGGCCTACCTTGGCCATAGCCCAACAAATTCATCAAAAGGCTGATGGCCTACCTTTGCCATAGCCCAACAAATTCATCAAACGGCTGATGGCCTACCCTTGGCCATAGCCCAACAAATCATCAAAGGGCCTTGGCCTACCTTGGCCATAGCCCAACAAATTCATCAAAAGGGCTGATGGCCTACCTTGGCCATAGCCCAACAAATTCATCAAACGGCTGATGGCCTACCCTTGGCCATAGCCCAACAGATCATCAAAGGGCTTGGCCTACCTTGGCCATAGCCCAACAAATTCATCAAAAGGGCTGATGGCCTACCTTGGCCATAGCCCAACATATTCATCAAGGGCTGATGGCCTCCCTTGGCCATAGCCCAACCTATTCAACAAGGGTCTTGTGGCCTCCCTTGGCCAGAGACCAAACAACAGGGTCTTGTGGCCTCCCTTGGCCAGAGACCAAACAACAGGGTCTTGTGGCCTCCCTTGGCCAGAGACCAAACAACAGGGTCTTGTGGCCTCCCTTGGCCAGAGACCAAACAACAGGGTCTTGTGGCCTCCCTTGGCCAGAGACCAAACAACAGGGTCTTGTGGCCTCCCTTGGCCAGAGACCAAAAACAAGGGTCTTGTGGCCTCCTTGGCCAGAGACCAAACAACAAGGGTCTTGTGGCCTCCCTTGGCCATAGGCCAAACAACACAAAAACAGTACAGGATTCAAAGCCCCAAGCCCTCCAGATCTACCTGTGAAGGAGTAACATTTACTCCACTAAAACTACGGGTATTGACTAGTCTGAAGTGGTAGGAGGTTTGAATACAGTACAAACTCTTTTAACCAAACAACACAGAGACAATCAATACTATGTGGAGCTGCCTTGGAAAACACCTTGTCCAGAAATAATGGACAATTTGAAAGTAGCTAAGGCACATCTGTATAAAAATTACAGAAAACTTAAAAATGACAATCTTTTAGAACAATACAACAACATATTCAAAGAACAAATAGAAAGGGGCTTCATTGAAGAAGTTACTGATGAACCCTTTAAAAAACGAGGTTGTCATTATTTAACACACAGGGGAGTTTACAGAGAAGACTCATCCACAACTAAACTAAGAGTAGTATACAACTGTAGTTTAAAAGACACAAATTCTGTTAGTTTAAATGATTGTCTCATGGAAGGCCCAAACCTTGTCTCAGATCTTGTAAAAATTCTCCTTTGCTTCCGTTTAGACAATTATGCAGTACAAAGTGACATAGAAAAAGCATTCCTCTGTATAAATTTGAAGCTTGAGTATGATAAAAATCATCTCAGGTTTTTGTGGTTTAATGATCCACATGACTTTAACAAAGGTTTCAAAACCTACAGATTTAAAGTAATTATTTTTGGAGCAAATTGCTCTCCAAGTATTCTTGCTTTAACAATTAAAAACCACCTAAACTTATTTCAAGAGGACTTAACAGTTCAGTTTTTAAAACAAAATTTTTATGTGGATAACCTCATTGGTTCCACTGTAACTGAAGAGGAATTGCTTGAAATTTACCAAATGTCACAACCCATAATGAAGCAAGGAAATTTTGGACTAGAGAGTGGGTTTCTAATTCTCCTAAATTAAATGAACAAATAACAAAAGACAACAATGGGAACATTGAACCAAACAATTACACAAAAACACTTGGAATGCTTTGGTTTTTAAAACAGAATTCCGAACACGATGACACTCTTTGCACAAAGAGTTATAACTTAAATCCAAATGCCAATACAAAAAGACAAGTGCTTTCAGAATCATCCAAAATTTTTGACCCCATTGGATTATATTTACCAGCAACCATAAGATCCAAAATCCTTTTGCAAGACTTATGGAAAAAGAAAATTGATTGGGATGAACCACTTTCAGTGGAAGACCAACTTCATTGGAAAAAATTAGCCGCAGACTTAAACAAAGTTCAAGACATCTACGTACCAAGATGTGCTGGCTACAGATTGAAATCTCAAACACTTACACATTTTTACAGATGCCAGCACACAAGCTTACGGGTGTTGTGCCTATTTAACAAGTGAAAATGAAAGTAACTTGGTTTATTCAAAGGCAAAAGTGGCACCCTTAAACCAAAAGAAAACTGTACCACAACTTGAATTATTAGCTGTCTCATTGGGAGTTAAAACAGCAGACTTTCTCTCACAAGTGTATAAAGAAGTTGACATAACAGACATTTACTTATGGACAGACAGTCAAATTTGTCTAACATGGGTGACCAACACAGATACAACTTCTTGCAAAAACATATTTGTGAAAAACAGACTAACAGAAATCAAAACTGCAAACACATCCCTTGGTATCAAATTTAGGTACATAAAACAAAAGAGAATCCTGCAGACTTTTTGACAAGAGGGCTCTCTTACAAACTGTTGAAAACAAATAAAATCTGGTATGAAGGGCCTGAATGGCTAACATGTGAGGATCTTTGGCCAGCCAAAGTAGTTAACCTCACACTCAACTCTACGACAACTGAAAAGATCACTGAGGACAAACCTATATTTGACTATAAACATTATTCAGACCTCAACAAACTCTTGAGAATTACAGTCTATTGCTGCAAGTTTGTCAATAGCTACCTTCTCAAACACTGTCCTCAGAAGGCCTTTTCTAACTTAACAGAAACTGCAACAAAACACTGGCTCAAACAGATACAAGCTTCAGAATTTGACAAGGAGTTGAAGTATCTTAGGTCCAGTAACACATTAAACAAAGGAATTCCTTCACTTGTCATGGATCTAAATCTGTACCTGGATACAGAGGGTCTGATAAGGTGTAAAGGAAGGCTTAACAAGTCAACTTTGACTTACAACTCTAAGCACCCAATTCTTCTTCCGAGGAGGAATCACTTCACAAATCTCATCATCAGGGATACCCACAACAAAATACACCACATGGGGGTCCCACAAACCCTGACGGAGCTGAGAAAAACTTACTGGCTACCAAAGGGTAGAACTGAAACAAAGAAAATTTTAAACACATGCATTCCTTGTAAACGTATCCATTCACGACCCTTTAAGACCCCAAGCCCTCCAGACCTACCTGTGGAACGAGTAACATTTACTCGGCCATTTGAAACCACGGGTATTGACTACACTGGAGCGGTAAATGTGAGTTTTGGAGATAAAATGGATTCAAAGGAATACAAAGCGTACATTGTACTCTTCACCTGTGCTGCCACACGTGCCATATGTCTAGACATAGTAGAAGATCTGACAGCAGAAGCTTTTATTGCTGCTTTCAGACGATTTTGTGCACACAATTCTGTACCCAAAACTATATGGTCAGACAATGCCACATACTTCAAATCTGGTGAAAGAATTATTCATCAGATTTGTGACAGTGAAACAGTACAAACTCATTTAATCAAACACAATATAACCTGGAAGTACATTCCTGTTAATACACCATGGTATGGTTCCATTTGGGAAAGAAACATACAGACTGTAAAGAACTGCCTTAAAAAGACTATTGGGACCAAACATCTACAACTTTTTGAACTCATGACTATTCTGTCAGAAATTGAAAACGTTGTCAACAACAGACCATTAACTTATGTGGGAGATGGTATTAATGAGCCAGAACCTCTCACACCAAACCACCTAATTAAGGGAGAAACAGTAAACATGTTACCAGAATGAACATAACAGTACAGAGGATCCAGATTGGGTAATAGGACACAAAGAACTCAACACAAAATACCAACATTTGACACAAATCAAAACTCAATTTATAACAAAATGGAGAGAAGAATACTTAACAAGTCTTAGAGAAAGACATAAACAATTAACAAAACAAAATTGGAATGATTCAGTCAAAATTGGGGACATTGTGTTGATACATGACAAGACACCAAGACAACATTGGTCAATGGGAAAAGTCTTGGAACTCAAAACTGGTGAAGACGAAATTACCAGGGTTGTAAAACTGAAAACAGCAACTGGTGAAACCACCAGAGATATCACATTACTATATCCTTTGGAGTGTGGGGCTAAATTAGAACCATTACCCCAAAGGATGGATCAGGATACTATTGGGGAGGAATCTCTCAATGTACCTGATGTAACTCAGACTAAACCAGACAGGCCTCAAAGAAAGACTGCTTTGAAAGCCAGAAAACTTTTACAAGAAAAAATTAAGACTGGTGACTTATAAAACCTTACACAAATTGAGCAAAGTTAAAATGCTTAATAACTTTACTTTAATTCCATAAATTTCCTATACCTAAAGGGAGTCAAACTGATTGACATAACTTTAACTAAACTTGAGAAGTTGGCCTCTTGAACTTTATATTTAAATAGGTCTTGAGTAACCTTTCTCTTCCTAAATTTCTACTTCATTCTTTTAATCCATTTTTACGTTTTACACAGTTTGTCAAAAAATTTGATCTATAACATACAAATTTTTCTCCCCCCCCCCAGTATATGGAAAAACTATACGCGCTCACAACATGGTATCATATGTGGTACTTTATTTCATAATTAAATATAAATTATTAATTAATTGAATTAAATATCTATACAAAATTGCCTCGGGATTGGCGACATAGCCTATTGGGAATGAAATAATTGCCATACGTACAAAGAACCTGTATGTATGCATCGAGCCTCACATAGCAACAAGAAAACCCAATTTATTGTTTAGTCTACCACAGAGAAGTAGACCAAACAAAACTTTGCCAGATCAGCAAATAATGAAAATACAACGCGAAAAGGAACGGCTCTCGGAGCTGTTTATGTACAGCGAACGCTTTAAACAGGGAAGATGTGCTTTGTCTTCCCTAAAGTTCTGAGTGAATTCCTTATAATAAACTTAATACTACAGATAAGGATAGGCCTATACCAAGTGTTATATAGTGACTGCCTATATTAATTACATCAAGTTAACTCATCGCGTAACTCCATCGTGGCGGCCCTACACCGAAAAGATCGTGACGCCCTACATCGAAGCAAACTAAGCCCAGCAAAAATAAGGTGGGACAATTTCTTTTCGTTCACATATAGGCATCTAAAATCCGACGCTAAAATTACCATAAACAATTAAATATAAAGAGGTCCTTTAAAGACCTACATATTCATAACTCTCTAACGAAAAAACATAGGGCTTTTGTCGTTTAACTCTCTCAAATCTGCTGGAAATTTCCAACGGATGAGGGCATTAGGCAATCAACCCATAGCCCTATATAGTTTTTTCAAAGGTGTATTAACCAACTGGAAGTGCCTCTGGATCATTGCTCCATTATCTAAGTAATTGCAGTGTGAAAGATTGCAATATAACTAATTAATTTGTAAAAGTAAGTATCTGAGCATGATGTGATGACCTTGGCATTCATCGGAGAAACGATACAACGATGAAATGATGAATTCTTGTACAAAATAAATAAATAAATACATAAAACAAATCCTTAACAAAATGCAAGGTGTAGATTAGATTAAGTACTTTAGTGTTCATGCTATCATTTATTTTCCAGTGTCCTCTAATGCGTAACTGGATACACGAGAAAAGCATGTGCATGGTATGAATGAACTCAAAAGTTTTTGGTTTCTTTAGAATTTTTCTTACTTTCCTATAAATATTCTTTTACAACTAATTTCTGTCAGCTGTGGCTAGCAGAGAAGAGCCTTGTCTGTTCTATACTTTACTGTCACTCCTATAATCTGTCGCAGATATAATTGAAAGGAATATTGTAGAATGTGCATTTATCCATTTAAAAAATAAGTTCAATAACAGTGCGGGAATGTATAAAATTGACAATATCCTATTAAAATACCTTTTGCCTTTAATCAACTCTTGTTAATCATGTGCTAATCTTTTTATTTTTCTGTCCCGTTGTACATATGTATATATTTTCGTCATCTCGCCTTCTCCCTTCATTCCTTGACGAGGTATACTTCTGAATGCACGAAAGGCCTTGGAATCATTTTTCTTTTCCCTGTGGGTTTGCATTATATATATATATATATATATATATATATATATACTGTATATTGACTACACTCGGGACTAGGAGGCTAAGGGGTGATCTGATCCAGGTTTTTAAAATTATGAATGGGTTCGATAACGTAAATAGTGTCAGCTTTTACGAAATAGCATAGTATAGTAGAAGTAGAAATAACGGGTGTAAACTAACAAGTAGAAGGTTTGAGACGGCAGTCGCCAAAAACTTTTTTACGCATAGAATAGTAAATAGCTGGAATAGTTTGTCGGTAGAAGTAATTAGTAGCACGTCTATGAACATGTTTAAAAATCGATTAGATGCATATGTTGATAGATTATGTATAGTTTAATGTAGTAAAATTAAGGTTTTTGTGGTTCGGAACCCACATAAAATTGTAGGTTCCCTCCGCCACCACGGAGGACATGCGCAGTACACAATTACAAACACAGTCAGGTAGACTGCCATGAGTGGATCCTAGGGCTTTTGCAGGTCTGAAACATTATGACATTATAATGGGCTGAAAGTAATGCCTCCACTTGAATAATTCTGGATTATGTAGAGGTAGCCAGATAAAACCGGTTTTGTGTTGTAACTTGATATCCCTCCCCCATTCCAGATTGCTTAGAGGTAACCAGATAAAACCGGTTTTGTGCTATAGCCTAATATAGCCTACATTCATTCCACACGTTGGTTCAGTATCGATTACAATGGAAAGGAATAAAGACGTTCGCTTCAAGCAACGTGCCGTAATTGAATTTTTGACCGCGGAAGGTGTTGCTCCCATAGACATTCATCGGTGAATGCAAGCTGTGTACGGCAAACAGTGTGTTGTTGTTGGTTAGCTGATCAGCCCACCGTGATTTGGGAAGCCGGCGCGCGGCACGCAGGTAACCGATCACCCTCTCCGGAGTGGACCAGAGGTTCAGCGCACTAATGATGTTGTATTGTGTTCTATGTTGTGTTAGAACGGTACGGTCTGTCATAATGTGTTCAATTGTTTGTGGTGTGTCTAGTCTATGTTTATATGAGTACCGTTCGACGTTGGGCGAGACAGCGTAAAGAAGAAGCAGGGCAAGAAGATTTGCGAGACAAACCACGAAGTGGAAGGCCTGTAACGGCAACCGACGAGTCTCATCAGAACTACGTTGATGAACTGATTCGTGGAAATTGACGCATTAAACAAATTGGAATTGCTGCAATGCTTGATATCTCCAAAGAGCCAGTGGGACACATTATCAGTATTCTCGGTTATCGACAGTGATGGGCATCGATACATGAAAACCGCTAAAGCGATACCGATACATCGATACATGAAGAACGTCTTAGGCGATACCGATACGCCGATACTTTCTAGATGTCTTAAGCGATACCGATACCGATACATGCATCGCCGATACATGTATCGCCGGTACATTTTTATAATTAGTCATTTAATATGTAGGTATTAGATATTATTGTTTATACTAGTAATTTGTACGCACTGTAAGTAAAATCAACGACATTTTAATGGGTTTTATAGATGTAAATAAAAACAATTGCTTTATTTAATGAAAGTATGTTTTAATTTTGTAGGATACATGAATGACTGAAAATATTACACTAACAATTAAAAGTAATTACTATTACCCTTCAAAAATACCAGCTGGCTAAACATCTGGTCAGACAGTCTATTCCTTTTTGGAGCGTGAATGTGACCAGCCAAACTAAACAATCGTTCTACAGGAGCAGAGGATGGTAGTGGTGTGTTATACTTCAGGAAGACCCGTAGAATTCCTGGGTACTGCCTCAGAGATTGGAGAGAATGACTTCCGTCACCCAGATACTGTAAAACTTCCATCTCAGTGGAATCTTGGGTTGCAGAGACATTAGTGGAAGCAGACTCATAACAGAAGAAATCATCTGCACTTCCGTCAGATGCAGCATCACTTAGTTGTTGCTGGGGGGTCTGCTCGCTGAGGCTCTTAACAGCATTAACCAACATTTCTTGAACCCTCTTTCTGACAATGTTAGTATTAAATTTGCCTTTTATTGTCATCCACTTTAACTTGAACAGAGGATTTGAAGACGATGCCAGTATTGCTGCTTTACGCTCATGCGACGCATCAAGGCACAGAAACTTTTCAAACCGCTTAGTGAACCCTACTGTGACTGCATTGAGAAGTGGCTGACAATGACGCAATGCCTCCGAATTCAAACGCTCTAGCTTCTTCTCTACAGCTAACAATGTCGGAAGCAGGCAACCGTAAAAACATTCTTTGTCGGACTGCAACCTATCAAATGCTGTTGCAATGGGTTGTAGTACGGTTAGGTATTCCTGGAGAAAATCAAGCTCATTATATGAGCGTTTCTATATTATGAGCGTTTCTATATTATGGTTAATTAATCTCAATAACACAAGTACAAACGTGTTTAAAAGTTGCGCCGTACTGTGTGACGTGACCAGTATAGTAGTACTGTCATTAATAAATATTTAATATATTATTATTTAGTATATTCATAAATATAACTCAGTAGTGTCATATTATAACATCTATTTAAATATTTAAAAATTCTTATTAATGTATCGATGTATCGAAGTATCGATTTTTTTCGATACATTTAAGAAAATTGACCTCAGCGATACCGATAAATCGATACTTTTGTCAAGTAGCTAAAGCGATACCGATACCGATACAAAAGTATCGATCGATACATGTATCTAGATAGTGCCCATCACTGGTTATCGAAAGGTCTGCGCCAGATGGGTGCCTCGCATGCTCACTGCCGAGATGAAAACTGAGAAACTGAGAGATTTGCCAAGAAAATCTGCAGTGCTTCGAAAATGAAGATGACTTTTTGCACCGCATTGTGACAGGAGACGAGACGTGGGTCCCCTTTTATGACGCCTGAAAATAAATGACAATCCATGGAATTTCGGCACAAAAATTCACCGCAACCAAAAAAATTCAAAGTTAAAAAATCGGCTGGAAAAGTGATGATGACTGTTTTTTGGGATATCATTGTTGTTGTTGTCAAAGACTTTACGGAAAGAGGGACAGCAATCAACTCCGCAAGTTATACTGAAACTCTGAAGAAGTTGAAAAAACGGATCAGGAGGGTTCGCACCCACAAAAACGCAGTCATTGTTCACCATGACAACGCACGGCCTCACACCAGTGTTCAAACGCGAGAAGCAATTGAGGACCCGCAATTCACCGTCTTGCCGCATCCACCATATAGCCCCGATTTAGCACCATGCGACTTTCACCTCTTTCCTAAACTTAAAGAACATCTCCGTGGAAATCGTTACGAGTCTGACGAAGAAGTTAAGGCCGCTGCGAAATTTTGGTTTCATAGTCAAAACGCCGAGTTTTACCGGGATGGATTTCAAAAACTCATTTATCTTTGCGTAAATGTATCGAGGTAGATAGAGAGAGGGTGATTTTATAGAAAAGTAAATGTATCGTTTTGAAGAATAAACGATAAAATCCTTCAACCCGTTTAAAATTTATTTGAGTGGAGCATTACTTTTCAGCCGACCCTAATATATACACAGTGTGTATATATATAATGTGTGTGTGTGTGTGTGTGTGTGCGCGCGTATGAAGTGTCCGTATCCATGTCCCGTTTCTCCTTGTCATATTTTAAGGGAAATAATAAAACTTTTTTATTTTCGTTTCAGTTCTTCTTAATTAAATGATTTTAAATAAATTAAATATTCAGAATTTTTAATGTGTTTACGGGAATATATATATATATATATATATATATATATATATATATATATATATATTATATAATAATTAAAGCTGTAGAAGGTTTTAAAAATGTGTTTTTATGAAAAGGTTTCGTTCATTTATATATTTATTTTATTTATTTTATTTATTTTGTTTAATATTGTGGTTAAGAAGCGTGAAATTAGATTTTTTCCGTTTCACTCATTCTATTTTCATTGAGTTTTGGAATTTGAAGCATTTGAGGAAATGATATCAAATCTTTCCTTTTCCATAAATAGACGAAGCAATGTTTTATATTTTCTCATAATCCAACTTCAGAGTCCTTTTTTGGATTTCATTTATCATTCGTAATTTTACGTAACGTTTTACTTAATCCGAGTCACTCATCATGTCTGTTTCGAGGTTCTGGATTAAAAGTTATTTAAAAAGATTCTTCTATTCATTTTTACAATATTGTAATAATAATAATAATAATAATAATAATATAATAATTATAAAATTACGAAACGCGAGAAAGATGTTGCGACGAGTGGTAAAATAATCAAATCTACAAGTTACATTTACTATTTAAATTGATGAAGTGTCAATAATGAGAAAATACTACTTACTTCGGGCCATTTTTCCCGTCATGATGCGAGAGTAGACGAGAGGATAAAGTATAGCCCAGTATCTGTCGATGCTGACGGCGACGAGACAGAATATGGAGATGGTGCAAAGGACGACGAGGAAAGAAAGCATGAATAAACACAGCCACAATGACCTCGGTAGACCTAATGAGGTCAGGATGGCGAAGGGCACGCCCAACACACCCACCAACAGATCCGCCAAAGCCAAGGACGCGATGTAATAGTTCGTCAATCGTCGTAGTTTTCTGTCCATGACAAAAACGAACAACGTCAACGCGTTTCCTACGACGGCAAGAATTGCGACGAAAATCTCACTCACTAAATACAGAATGTTAACGGGAAGAAGTTCTTTGAAGTCAGTCATATCTCCGGTAGGAGAGGGATCCACGGTCACAGCTACGGTAGGAGAGGGGTCCACAAAGGGGTAGTTGTTGAGATCCATTTTTCTGAAATAATAAAACACTCATTGTAACCTTTATTCAAAGATAATTTTTAAATTTGTTTATCTTTAGTTAATTAATTAACCCGCAAAGCGCTTCGATTCAAACTGTATATTCAAAATGTGTAGTTAAAATGATGAGTACACTGTAAAGAGGAAAGTTCCTAAAGTATTTAAGTCAAGTACCTAAGTGGGCTTTTTGTAACTTCAACGTTCCAGTATATAATAAAGAGCTCGTAACATTGACCGTTTAGGTTTCATCTTTGGTATAGCCGTTTGGCGTATAGGGTCAAAAAGAGAACCAGCAAGTTCCAGACTTGCCAACCATTTTTGGTTCAAGACATCCCAAAGAACATTTGTTCTTCTTTCGCGGCATCCCGGAGGATTTTCGTTTCCCAGTGATCAACATCCATTCTTTCCCACTTCCCAACACCAAGTAATTTCAAACTGAGCCTAGACACTTCCCGTAATGGACCTAATAAATCGTGAATGTTTTGTTTCATTTGAAATTTCTGTCTTCACTAATTTTCGAATTTTCAGTTACAAATTTTTGTCGTTTTTATGGAATTTCACGGCACCATTTTCCATAACGACCAAATGTTCGAACTTCTGAAACGTCTATACCACTGGTTCTCAACCTGGGGTACTCGAGGGAATCTTAGGGGGTACGCGACGGGGTCCTGAAAATATAACCCTTTTAATTTTATATACGATTGACAAACGGCCACAAATCACACGGTCGTAAAGAAAGTAAAAATCCTCTATGCCTCGCGAAAATTCAGATTCAAGGGATATAGAAGAAGAAAAAGGTTGAGAACCCCTCGTCTATACGGTGTAATCGCTGAAGTTAATTATATACCGTATATATATATATATATGTGAAAATTATTTCACGAAGGTAACACGTGAAAAATATTTATGATGAATAAAACCACGAAGGAAAGGAAACACAAAATGGTGCTCAAGCGCTTTCGTCTAATGACATCCTCACGAACACTGAAGTATATAAAAAGGTTAAGCCTATATATAGGTTACAGAAAGAAAAAAAGAAAAAATAAATAACATACATACACACAAACACACATATATATATATATATATATATACATATCTATATATACAAATACATACATACATACATACATACATATATATACAATAAACAGAGAAGTAAAAATAATAAAAAATTATTAAAAATTAAAACCTTAAAGGATTACCAATGAGGCGTACAGATTGTAAGGAAAAATATCGATTTTTAGCACAAGATCAAATGGATTATAAAAATACAAATTTATACTGGAACTCTGCCGGGTTTTAGCACAATGCTGCCTATGGTCAGGTTTCGATATATATAAAAAAATAAAAAAATAAAAAAAAATAAAAAAAATAAATAAAATGCAAATTAAAAGTTAATCGATTTTTAGCACAAGATCAAATGGATTATAAAAATACAAATTTATACTAGAACTCTGTCCGGGTTTTAACATATTGCTGCCTATGGTCAG
Source organism: Bathynomus jamesi (assembly GCA_023014485.1). Classification (NCBI taxonomy): domain Eukaryota; kingdom Metazoa; phylum Arthropoda; class Malacostraca; order Isopoda; family Cirolanidae; genus Bathynomus; species Bathynomus jamesi. The sequence goes on from JAJOZX010001422.1 coordinate 574,922, forward strand.
GTTTCGATATATATAAAAAAATAAAATGCAAATTAAAAGTTAATAAATAGAAGACAAGTTTACCAAAGATTTAATGTTTTACACTTCTTATCTAAGTCTGCTTTAAAGGAATTCAACATAACAGGATCGAGTTGAAAAAGACCTTTGCTTATGTTGAAGTTATTTGAAAGTTGGATAATGGCAGACTCAAGAATATTTCTATTAACAATGTTGCTTGAATGGAATAAAACTGAAGCATTATTCCAATCAATACAGTGGGCTAACTCTGACAAATGGACAAAAAGGGCACTGGACAACTGTCCTGTTCTAACGGAATATTGATGCTGTTTTATACGTGTGTGCAAATCCTTTCCCGTCTGACCTATGTAAAAGGAATCACATTGTTTACAACCAATTTTATAGATAATGCCTGAATTATTGGTAGGGCTATTTTTTACTATGATATTTTTCACAATATTGTTATATGAAAATACTACATTAATATCCAAAAGTTTAAGTACATTAGCAATGCCTAAAAAGCCCGGGAAAAATGGAAGTACTAAAATATTTTTTGACAAAGTACGAGTGTTAATATTGACACGATAGAAAGTTCGTTTTGCCTTGTTGAGACAAGATTCCATAAACACAGATGGATAACACAAATCACTTCCAATACCGTTGATTTTTTCCAATTCGGCATCGATGTATTCCGGACTGGCGATCCTAAGGGCGCGGAGAAACATTGATGAAAATATGACCTTCTTAATGGGGGTATCATGTCCCGAGTAAAAGTGTACGTAGGACAAATTGTTTGTCGTTTTCCGATAAATACTAAACTTAAAACCTGGGCTTTCCCTATGTACACGCACATCCAAAAATGGGATTGAATTGTCTTGCTCAACTTCTAAAGTAAACTTAATGGAGGGGACTTGATCATTTAACTGAAGGAGGAAGCTATCCAGGTCACGATTCATGGGCCAGATACACAAAATATCGTCGACGTACCGCAACCAAGGGATGCCAACCCCCAGGATTCTCGGAATATAGGTAATTTCGAAAAACTCCATATAAATATTGGAGAGGAGGGGCGATAAGGGGTTGCCCATAGCCATCCCAAAAACTTGTTGATAATACTCGTTATTGAAAGTAAATTTACAGTCTTTGATGCAAAGCTTAATGAGTTCCAAAACAATGTGTGAAGGTAGTGGCAGGTCATACTTATGTAATTCTTGGGAGAGAAAGTCAAGCATATCGTCAATCGGCACTTTTGTAAACAATGAACAAACATCAAAACTAATCAATTTATCGTTAGTTTCAGTACGTACATTATTCAATTTTTCCGTAAGATCCATGGAATTTTTTACATGTGAATCAGAGATAGTTCCGAGAATGGGGGACAAGACTTTGACAAGCCATTTGGAGAGTTTATAAGTAATAGAGCCCACCGAGCTAATAATAGGGCGCATAGGGTTACCAGGTTTGTGGGTTTTAATAAGACCGTAAAGGTAGGGCAGAGCAGGTGAAGTGGACATGAAAAGCGGAATTAAGTTCTTATGATCTTTGAGAAGGCGTTTCAAGCCACTATTAAATGATTTGATGACGTCATCCTGCGGGTTCTTCCTAAGTTTGGTGTATGTGGCAATTAAAAAAAGATGGGGAGCTCCATATTACTAAAGCAGACAAGGCTAACACCATAGTTATTATGGACAAAGTGGACTACATCGGAAAGATGAACGAGCTTCTCCAGGACCCCGCCACATACACCAAACTTAGGAAGAACCCGCAGGATGACGTCATCAAATCATTTAATAGTGGCTTGAAACGCCTTCTCAAAGATCATAAGAACTTAATTCCGCTTTTCATGTCCACTTCACCTGCTCTGCCCTACCTTTACGGTCTTATTAAAACCCACAAACCTGGTAACCCTATGCGCCCTATTATTAGCTCGGTGGGCTCTATTACTTATAAACTCTCCAAATGGCTTGTCAAAGTCTTGTCCCCCATTCTCGGAACTATCTCTGATTCACATGTAAAAAATTCCATGGATCTTACGGAAAAATTGAATAATGTACGTACTGAAACTAACGATAAATTGATTAGTTTTGATGTTTGTTCATTGTTTACAAAAGTGCCGATTGACGATATGCTTGACTTTCTCTCCCAAGAATTACATAAGTATGACCTGCCACTACCTTCACACATTGTTTTGGAACTCATTAAGCTTTGCATCAAAGACTGTAAATTTACTTTCAATAACGAGTATTATCAACAAGTTTTTGGGATGGCTATGGGCAACCCCTTATCGCCCCTCCTCTCCAATATTTATATGGAGTTTTTCGAAATTACCTATATTCCGAGAATCCTGGGGGTTGGCATCCCTTGGTTGCGGTACGTCGACGATATTTTGTGTATCTGGCCCATGAATCGTGACCTGGATAGCTTCCTCCTTCAGTTAAATGATCAAGTCCCCTCCATTAAGTTTACTTTAGAAGTTGAGCAAGACAATTCAATCCCATTTTTGGATGTGCGTGTACATAGGGAAAGCCCAGGTTTTAAGTTTAGTATTTATCGGAAAACGACAAACAATTTGTCCTACGTACACTTTTACTCGGGACATGATACCCCCATTAAGAAGGTCATATTTTCATCAATGTTTCTCCGCGCCCTTAGGATCGCCAGTCCGGAATACATCGATGCCGAATTGGAAAAAATCAACGGTATTGGAAGTGATTTGTGTTATCCATCTGTGTTTATGGAATCTTGTCTCAACAAGGCAAAACGAACTTTCTATCGTGTCAATATTAACACTCGTACTTTGTCAAAAAATATTTTAGTACTTCCATTTTTCCCGGGCTTTTTAGGCATTGCTAATGTACTTAAACTTTTGGATATTAATGTAGTATTTTCATATAACAATATTGTGAAAAATATCATAGTAAAAAATAGCCCTACCAATAATTCAGGCATTATCTATAAAATTGGTTGTAAACAATGTGATTCCTTTTACATAGGTCAGACGGGAAAGGATTTGCACACACGTATAAAACAGCATCAATATTCCGTTAGAACAGGACAGTTGTCCAGTGCCCTTTTTGTCCATTTGTCAGAGTTAGCCCACTGTATTGATTGGAATAATGCTTCAGTTTTATTCCATTCAAGCAACATTGTTAATAGAAATATTCTTGAGTCTGCCATTATCCAACTTTCAAATAACTTCAACATAAGCAAAGGTCTTTTTCAACTCGATCCTGTTATGTTGAATTCCTTTAAAGCAGACTTAGATAAGAAGTGTAAAACATTAAATCTTTGGTAAACTTGTCTTCTATTTATTAACTTTTAATTTGCATTTTATTTTTTTATATATATCGAAACCTGACCATAGGCAGCAATATGTTAAAACCAGGACAGAGTTCTAGTATAAATTTGTATTTTTATAATCCATTTGATCTTGTGCTAAAAATCGATTAACTTTTAATTTGCATTATTTTTATTTTTTTATTTTTTTTATTTTTTTTTTTTTTATATATCGAAACCTGACCATAGGCAGCATTGTGCTAAAACCCGGCAGAGTTCCAGTATAAATTTGTATTTTTATAATCCATTTGATCTTGTGCTAAAAATCGATATTTTTCCTTACAATCTGTACGCCTCATTGGTAATCCTTTAAGGTTTTAATTTTTAATAATTTTTTATTATTTTTACTTCTCTGTTTATTGTATATATATGTATGTATGTATGTATGTATGTATTTGTATATATAGATATGTATATATATATATATATATATGTGTGTTTGTGTGTATATATGTTATTTATTTTTTCTTTTTTTTCTTTCTGTAACCTATATATAGGCTTAACCTTTTTATATACTTCAGTGTTCCTGAGGATGTCATTAGACGAAAGCGCTTGAGCACCATTTTGTGTTTCCTTTCCTTCGTGGTTTTATTCATCATATATATATATGTGTGTGTGTGTGTGTGTGTGTGTGCGCACACACACACACACACACACATATATAATATATATATATATATATATATATAGTGGCGCTCGTAAGCATTCATACAGAGAAATATTTCAGTTGTATTCGTCCTTATCTTTTGTACCATTGCATACGATAGTTATGAAAAGTTCGTTTGGAAAAATTTAACAAATAAAAAAATTAGTTCAGCTCCAAAATATAATGTAAAACATCAAAGAATCTGAGGAAAATAAAAACAAAAGTTAAAATGCAAAAGGCTTCGTACACTTACTTAAAAAATTATTTAATACTTTGTCCACCTTTTGCTTGAATGACTTCAATGATTCGTTTTCGATATTTTTCTACAAGGTTTCGACATCTATCAAGAGAACTTTTAGCCCATTCTTCTCAAGAAAATTGTTGCAATTTCATTCAGATTCGAAGGGCTTCTCTTGTGGACAGATTTTCTAACATCAAACCATAAATTCTCGATTAAATTGAGATCTGGCTTTGACTGGGCCACTCGAGAAGCTTGAAATTCTTTTGCTAAAGCCATTTCATAGTGCTCTTACTTTTAGATTTTGGAGCATTATCTTGTTGCATTACCCAGTTGCAACCCATTCGTAACTCCCGAACTGAAGGCAATGCATTTTCTTCTAAAATTCCTGATATTTCTTCGAATTTAAGATCCCACTGATGACAACAAGCTTCCCCGAACCAGAAACACTAAAACATCTCCAAAGAAACAAACGACCACAACCATGTTTAACTGTAGGAAGGATGTTTTTTCCCTCGAATGCAATATTTGATTTTTGCCTAACATACCGGTGCTCGTCTAAATTCAAATTTGGTCTCGTCTGTCCAAAGAACTTTCTTCCAGAATGCAAATCCATGATGCTGATGATCTTCCTTGGTGCACTTTAAACGAACTTCTTTGTGCGCTTTTTCTAGCAGAGATTTTCTTCGTGCAACGCTTCCGTGCAGACCATTCTTTCTCAATGTACGACGTACAGTAGAGGGATGAACCTCGATCTTAGAGAGACTTAATGTTTGGCAAATATCATCTGCAGTTACTTGTGGATTCGCAGCAGCCATTCTTTCAATCCGTCTAGTTGTACGTTCTGAAATCTTGCAAGGTTGTCCAAACCTTGGTAGAGTTTTGATTGTTCCAAAGACTTACCATTTCTTATAATTGCAGTAACCGTTGTAAATGGAATTTGAAGTTCTTCTCCTGTCTTCTTATAACTCTTTCCAGACTCGTGTACAGTAATAACAGGTATCTTAAGTTCTGTGGACAGCTCTTTACCACGACGACCAATTGCATGTATAATCATCCGTCTTCCATGAAGATTCACAGAGAAAATTCTAGGATACAGAATTGCCAACAGTCTCTAATCAATAAACAGCTAACTGCTGAAACAAAATGTAATTCTTCACGCCTAAGGTGGACACATAAAGTATGAAATAATTTTGTAAATAAATGTACGAAAACTTTTGCATTTTAACTTTTTTTTTTTTTTTTCCTCAAATTCTTTGATGTTTTACATTATATGTTGCAGTTAAACTCATTTTTTTATTTGTTAAATTTTTCTAAATGAACGTAAACTTTTCTTAACTATTCTATTCATGGTACAAAAGATAAGGACGAATACAAGTGAACTATTTCTCTGTAAAAATGTTTATGAGCGTCACTATATATACACAGGGTGTTTCAGGAGGAAAGGTCAATACTTCGGGAGGTGATAGTATCGGTCATTGTGAGAAAAAAAAGTTCATATGAACATGTGTCTAATTCTGAATGGTTATGGAGATAGAGCTGTTTGAATCTACAAATACAAAAGCAGTGTTAATGGTAATCAAGAAAGAGAAACCAATTACTGTTTTTAACATTTAATGTTTAAACATTGGCATTTTGAATGGTATCAGATACAGAAATGATACGTTTTCGAAAATCCCACCGTCAACCTCAATGCACTTTGCAACTCGTGTGCGAAGATCGCGTGTTGTTCGTCTGAGTTGATCTTGACGTTCCTTTATGCGGGCAGCAGCATCCAAAATGCGCGCGAGCAATTCGTCTCGTGCATCCACCTTTCTTTTGTAAACTTGACTTTTCATCCAACCCGACAAACAATAATCTAACGGAGAGAGGTCTGGAGACCTTGGTGGCCATTGAATGGGACCACCGCGGCCGATCCATCGACCAGGGAAAGTTTGATTTAGGTATTGCATCACCAGACGGGTAGAATGTGGAGGAGCTCCGTCATGCTGAAAGTACATACCAGCGCGTGTAGCCAAAGGAACATCCTCCAATAGTCCTGGCAATTCATTTTGCAGAAATTCTAGGTAACTTTGTCCTGTAAGACGATTCTCTAAAGTAACAGGGCCAATCAGCTCATCATCGATGATACCGCACCACACACTGGCAGAGAAGCGATGTTGAAAATTTGTTTCCACAGTGGCATTTGGATTTTCGTCTGACCACCGATGAGAGTTACGAGTTTGATTTAGGTATTGCATCACCAGACGGGTAGAATGTGGAGGAGCTCCGTCATGCTGAAAGTACATACCAGCGCGTGTAGCCAAAGGAACATCCTCCAATAGTCCTGGCAATTCATTTTGCAGAAATTCTAGGTAACTTTGTCCTGTAAGACGATTCTCTAAAGTAACAGGGCCAATCAGCTCATCATCGATGATACCGCACCACACACTGGCAGAGAAGCGATGTTGAAAATTTGTTTCCACAGTGGCATTTGGATTTTCGTCTGACCACCGATGAGAGTTACGAGTTTGATTTAGGTATTGCATCACCAGACGGGTAGAATGTGGAGGAGCTCCGTCATGCTGAAAGTACATACCAGCGCGTGTAAACATCCTCCAATAGTCCTGGCAATTCATTTTGCAGAAATTCTAGGTAACTTTGTCCTGTAAGACGATTCTCTAAAGTAACAGGGCCAATCAGCTCATCATTGATGATACCGCACCACACACTGGCAGAGAAGCGATGTTGAAAATTTGTTTCCACAGTGGCATTTGGATTTTCGTCTGACCACCGATGAGAGTTACGAGTGTTGTTGATACCGTCACGGGTGAAAGTAGTTTCATCGGTGAACAGTATTAATCGAAGCAATCGGCGATTAGCATTTACCCAATGACAAAATTCCAGTCGCATGGCAGCGTCTCCTGGTTGAAGGTGTTGTACACGCTGTACATGATATGGATGCAAGCCTTCCTCACGTAATGTTCGCCATACTCTTGTGTGTGGTACACCGAGACGTGTAGAAATTCTTCGTGATCTAGTAGTAGGACTACGCTCTACCAACTGAAGAATGTTTTCCACTTCATCCACATCTTGTTGACCTTCACGTTCAGATGAAACATGAGCGCTGGGAAGTGTACCAATCTCACGCAATGTGTTGAAAACCCTGGTAAACACTCTTCGATCCGGAATTCTGCGGTTCGGAAACCGTCGACGGTATTCTGCAACAGCAGCTGTTGCACTTCCATCGCAAAAACCATAGACATACACCATATCTGCATATTCGGCATGTGTGAAGGTGTGTGGCATTCTTAACACTGCTTCAAACACCAAACAATGTCACTCACAACAGTCAGCTGTCGATTGGCTTATGTTACATGCTTACATTACAGCTTACATGGTTCAAGGTTATAGGGGAGGGAAGGGGAGGAAGAGCTGCGCGCCCATCAGATTCAAACAGCTCTATCTCGGGTAACCATTCAGAATTAGACACATGTTCATATGAACTTTTTTTCCCACAATGACCGATACTATCACCTCCCCAAGTATTGACCTTTCCTCTTGAAACACCCTGTATATACAGTATAGTGAAAATGAAAATGAAAAAGTTTATTGTCAAATATTAATAATACGAACTGACAATAGAACACAATGGCAATTCAAATACTAAGGATAGAAATACAATTAACGAAATAGTACAGTAATGTCGAAGCTAAGTGGAGCTACAGACAGACGTTTTCATACCATGAATTCCATAGCTTAGAAGACATACGGCATGCAGGACTGATGAATAGCTCGGATAATCGAGTTAGTTGATTTTTTAATTCTTTGCATTGAACTGGATTGAGCACGTCTTGTTACCTCCGGGAAGCTCAAAACATTGTGAGTCACAAACATTCGCGAAGCTGAGCATCTCGGGGGTAACTAATGTAGGAGTCTAAAAGATCTATTGTATAGCAAATTTAGGGTCTGCCAGAACCTTTTTTAAAATTCCCCCGCAGTTGCTGTCCGTATATATTACTACAGAAAGTACGAAAAAAAAGTGTCTTTAGCTTCATTTGTACAGAACCGATAGTTCCTTATACTCGTAGTCATATTCGCCTTAGCACAGAAGCTTCGATATTGTTTTCTTATATCTGAGTCATCACCCATATATATATATGTATAATAAAATAAAATAAAGAAAAAGGTAAGGTATTAAATTTTTTTCCTAATTTTATTCCGTTTGAGTTTACAAATACAGTGGTTTTCCGTGTTGATTCTACATACACACACACACACACACACACATATATATATATATATATATATATATATATATATATATATATATATATATATATATACACACACACATTTTAACTGCAAACAACACACAGTATAATTAATGTAAAGAACGACGCTTGTGTAGAAGAGTGTTCCGCACAAGATAAGGAGGGAGAACGAGCAAATGAAAGGTGCGAAGGTGCCCCCTCAGGGCATTTGATTCCGCTCGTATGTAGGAGAATTACGAGTACTGACTAATCGGGGTCCTTGGTGTAGTGGTTAACATATCCGACCGGCAATTGGATGATCCAGGGTTCGATTCCTGGGAGGTGCCTCATTTTTCATTTGCTTGTTCTCCCTCCTCATCTTGTGCGGAACACTCTTCTACACAAGCGTCGTTCTTTACATATATATATATATATATATATACAGGGTTGCGCAATAGTTGCGCATCATAGGAATTTTCAGTGTTAACTATATTATCTTTTTCTTTTAGGTAGGGGATGGTTGCGAAATCAACAATAGACGAGAGGGTGAGCTTGGTTTTAATGTATGAAATACCAGGTAGAACAAATCGACGAAACGGTACAGAACTTAAATTCTGTACCGATTCATCGATTTGTAGTACTTGGTATTCCATACATTAAAACCAAGCTCACCCTCTCGTCTATTGTTAATTTCGCAGCATCCCCTACCTAAAAGAAAAAGTAGTATATTAAAGTTAACACTGAAAATTCTTATGATGCGCGACTTTTGCGCCACCCTGTGTGTGTGTGTGTGTGTGTGTGTGTGTGTGTATATATATATATATATATATATATATATATATATATATATACACAGGGTGTCCCATTAGTCCGGCATCATAGGAGAAATTCATATTTTTCTATTTCTACAAACCATAATTCATATTTTTCTTATACTCGGGATGCCAATTTCCCGTCCACCATTCTGTTCAGTGACGAGGCTGTTTTTTTATGGAAATGGTGAGGTAAATCGACAGAACACCCGCTACTTGTCTCAAAACAACCCTCACTAGTATACCTCTTCAAAGGAACAAGGTGCATCTCGGGTGATGGTATGGTGTGGCATTTGGAAGGATCGCATCACAGGCCCCTCTTTTTCGATGAACATGTCACTGGAGGCACCTACCTACGTATGCTCAAGGAAGAAGCATTTCCCAGTGTCTTGAACGAAAAAGGAAATTTCCCAACATGGTTCCAGGAAGACGGCGCGCCTGCACATTACAGCACCCAAGTAAGGGAATACCTGTACCAACAATTCCCTGATTATTGGATAGGACGTCGAGGGCCTGTGGAATGGCCAGCTAGAAGCCCGGATCTCACGCCACTAGATTTTTATCTCTGGGGCCACTTGAAAGCGCTGGTATACGCAGAGAAAATTAGGAGTGTTGAACATTTGCGGCAGCGCCTTATTGGGGCATGTAACACCATTACTCCTGACATCATTCACCGTGTGCTTGCTGACTGGGTACCACGTCTGAATTTGTATATTAAAAACAATGGTGGGCATATTGAGCACGTTCTGTAAATAAAAGCTTTTGTTTTGCCTTTTTTTATTATTTTTTCCTATGATGCCGGACTTATGGGACACCCT
>JAJOZX010001422.1:590000-647500 GCA_023014485.1 Bathynomus jamesi
TCTTGATCATCTCAACCCCCCCATGCCCTCTCCTCCTCATCCTCACTGCACAGGAGAGAGAAAATGAGGTTCTTACTGTGAGCATGATATGCTCCACGAACTATCACATGAGTGATTATGTTCCTGACTTCAGAGGTCTGGCTTCTCAGCAGTCCCAGAGCGGTCACAATATGGTCAGGTCCATACCTCATGTGGTGCTTCACCTTGATCTCAAAATACATCTTGAAGTAGAAGTCCAAGCAGAACTTCAGCAGCACCTCCAGCTTCTTCAACACCTTCCCCTTCAGACCATGCCGCCTCATCCACAGCATCAACAGAGCCTCACCTGTAGTTAGCCAGCGTGACTGATTCAGTGAGCCACACTTCAGACCAGCAACTTCCTTGCTCAAATCTCGTCTTGAGAGCTTTGATCAGTAGGTGGCAGTTCTTCTGGTCAGTGCTAAGGTTCTGTACAATGTCTTCTGGCAGTTCAATTATATCATTTTTTCCTGGCAGAGCCTTGAAGCTAAAGTTGACAGGTATGTTATTGATCTTCTCCAAAAGTTTTCCTATTGGGCCACTGAACCCAGACTTGTGCGTGTAGGGACCATCAAGCTTGATGATAACGTTTTGCCTGAGGCTGAGTTCATTAATATGCAACTGACATATCAGCCAGTGACACTTGTAACCTAGCAGTCTCTCCAAGTGAGTGATGGCTCCTCCATCAGGTCCTGTGTTTGTGTTGGTGGAGTCACCACCAAGGACCACAATAGTATCTTTAGCACCATGAGCACTAATCCACTCAAACAGAACCTGAGCTATATTCAGTGCAGGTTTCTCATTTCCTTCAGGTTCTTTTGGTGTACAATGGAAGAGATACTTCCCCTCAGGTTCCCAGGTAACACTATAGTGCTCTTCAGTTGTAATATCTGGATGGAAGCGGCCAGTTTCTTCATTGTACCTCATGATCTTTGTCTTCTTATCTTGTTTTCCATCAAAGAAAATTCCCTTGATCTCCTCTCCCTCTGTCCTTTTCTCCAGGGCCTCCACCGAAGCACCTATTACAGACTCCTTGCCTCTCCACATATTCATCCTGTCAACAGCTAGATATGCCTTATCAGCAGATAGATGGCCAGCTTTGATGAGATCTTGCAAGAAACCAGTTGCAATGGCTGCTGCAGGAATGCTTGCCACCTTGACCTGACTGCAGCCGCAGCAGTGCTTGAGATTTCCATGTAGTTTCTCCTGGCAGAGGTGGAGACTTTGCCAGTGTTGACAATGGAGCTTGTGCCTGGTGCAGTACTGGAAAAATCTGTGTCAGCAGTAGGAGCTGCTCTGCCTGGAGACTCTTGCAAGGAAGTCACCTCATCTTCATCATAATCACCATCATCAGCGCTAAGCAGTAGCTCCTTTTCTTCTTCCTCTTTTCTGTTTCTCTTCTCAGCTGCCTTCTGTTCTTCCTCCTTCCTCTTAGCAGCTTTCACCTGCTTCACTGTTTCCTTCACATCAACAGATGCCATCCGGAAGCCAGAAACCTCTGAGGTTTTGATCCTCTGGTAATAGAGCCACTCTACCTCTAGCCTTGGAATCTTCTGAGGCAGAGGACAGTCACAGTTGACATGAACTCTAGCAGCACAGCCAGAGCAACCAGATGCTTCAGTTCCACAGAGAGTGATATTATGTCTGCAGGTTGTTATGTCAAACAATGTATCAAGTTCAGATATTCTCTTTTCTCTCTTTACAGCCTTCACTCTGCCATTCACTAGGTCAATCATTTCATTCCACCTGACAAGAATCTCCCCGGCAATGGATCTCTCTTGAATGATCACAGGAGGAGTGAACTTGGCATTGCTTTTGTGCCACTGTGCCAGTACCAGTGATGCCAAGTCCTTAGCCAAATCTTGCAGAGGGTCCTGAGCTCTCTTCATATCATCCAGAAGCAGCTTCTCTTCCTGGAGGAGGATTCCTCTCTGAAACACAGCTCTCCAGGTTGGAACTTCTGTGGGAAATAACTGCTTGCCTGGACCCACCAGATCACTCAGCTTTGAACCAGAACGTTTTCTGGTCTTTCGTCCTTGCTTAGCCATCGTGGCTACACAATCTTCACCAAGCTTTGTATCTGAAACATAGAAAATTATCACAGTGAAACTCTAGTAGCCAATAACAGCTGTTACAATAGTTTTGTTTGGTAAGAAACCGGTCTGTTACATTTGTACTACAGTGTATGTCCTGCACAGCTGTTCGGTACATAACCAGAAAACGAAAAAGTGAAAATTTGAACACTTAAACGTAATTTTTAGCAAAAGCTCAAGAAAACAAACCCCTCCTAAAATTTAATTTTACATAGGAATACATACTGCGCTTCAGTGAGCATGATACACCCTAGCCGACATGCTGAGCCGAACATGGCAAGAATTCGTGTACCGCCTTGATGTCCTGCGCGCGACAAACGGAGCGCACATTGAAGTGTATTGATGATGTGCACAAACCTTTGTGAATTTCTGTCTTATATAAACCAAACGGTACCGTTGTATCATTTGTGGTTCTAAATATATTAACAACCAAAGTTGTCCAGGTCTTTTTGGAACACCCTGCATATATATATATATATATATTAGTGTGCGTGTGTGTGACCTTAATGTGTGGGTTCAGAACGACGGTTCAGGATCGACCCTTTGCAGCATCCCGCCTCATTTTCGGGATTTGGTAAAGGATGGAATTGCTGTCTGATTTCCTCCTGCCCTCGTTACCAGTCATGCATGGCTGATCAGGGACTTTGCACAGGAATCTGTCCAGCTGGTTCTTGAAGTTATTCAGGTTGGTGTGCTGGAGATTCCTTATTTGTCTCGGTGGGGCATTGAAAAGCTTTGGGCCTCGTATTCTGAGGGTATTTTCCATCCTCGTTTTCATGGCCCCCTGTCCCTACAGGGAATCTGTGTAACTAGGGATTTCATCAAATACCTAAAACGTTCAGGGCTTTTATGTAAGGTTAATTCGTGATATTTTCGTTAGTTTTAACGAAAATATTACGACCTAACCTAACCAGTCGTCAAGGGCGTACAGTTGACCTAACCGGGAATTCAATTAACCTAACCGGGCATTCAATAATTTTCCCGTAGGTTTAACGAAAATATTACGACTTAACCTTACATCAAATCCCTGAACATTTTAGGGATTTCATGAAATCCCTAGTTACACAGATTCCCTGTAATATATATATATATATATATATATATATATATATATATATATATATATATATCCTAAGGTGTGACTGTGATTGATGCAGGTAAATTTGTGCTGCCTTGGGGAGGGAACAAACTTACGGTGTATCTGCTCTTGAAGAATCATGCACTAGCACTGATTATAATTGGAAGTGGCTGCAATACAAACTAACGAAAATTGCAATTAATTGAATACAGATGTGGATGTTTTTTGGACTGCACTGAAACGGAGCATTGTTTGTTTCAGTGGTGATGAACCACGTACGAAATCTTGTCAGTACTTTGGCCCCCCCTATTTGTTTGGCAATGCTGCTGCGAGTTGCTCGTACCCTGAAATGGGCGTATGGGCGGAATGGTGCTCTATTGTATGTGAAAAGATGTTTAACTCTTTATACTTCCACTTAAACTATGACTGCATCGATGATTTTATATACCTTATGAACCTTATGTTGTTTCGTGCGTTGGTCTCTCTTCACACGGAGGTCAAGCTGGTGACCCCGCCTCTAGTTCTGGCTTGGTGGAGGAGCGAGTTGCTTTCTTGCGCTCTCCACCGTACATAGCCAGGCACGCCCGGCTCATCTGGTACCGTCTTCAGCCAGGCATCCAGTCTTCTCTTGAAGACTTCAACTTTGACCCCCGTTACGTTTCTGAGGTCCTTTGGAAGCTGGTTGAAAAGTCTTGGCCCCCTGACAACCAAGCTATTTTCCTTCAGAGTTGAGGAGGTCCCTTGTCGGGCCTTTAATTTTGGAACACTACACATTCTGCCTTTCCTATTTTCCAGTGTTGTTTGAATGGTAATTGGGTTTAGTTTTAGGTTTGGTACCAGTTTTTCGATCATTTTCATATATATATATATATATATATTTGTGTGGAATATATATATATATATATATATATATATAATTACTGTTCAAAAGTTTAGAAACGTCACTAAAATTGACGAAAAAAATGCTCCCTCTTCTAATTCTAATTTAGCTTTAGAATTTGACAAGAAATGTTCCTAAGTAGCATAATTTTACAATAATTTATTTAAATTTTAAAAAATCGGCTATTTTTTATTTAAAAAAAATCTCCCTACTCAGTATGCAATGTTGCAAGGTCACCCACGGTCATGAGATTCCAATTGTAATGTTATCTGCAATCATTCAAAATGCTACGATACTATTATTGATGTCTTTTCAAATACGGAGATTGCGCCATTCTTCATCGGTTTGTAACTAAAAAAGAGAAATGAATATCAAGTGCATTTTAAGACCATTTTTAAAAATAATATTTTGAGAAGAAATCGTTTGGAATTAATTAATGAAATATCTACGCTGAAGTTTATGTATTTATTGAGATAAAAATATCGTCTTTATACTGATAAAAACATATATATATATATATATATATATATATATATATATATATATATACACACACTCGCTTTTAGTAGGCTGCGCGCAGCAAAACCCAGCTGTTCATCCTTCCCCACAATAAAAAAAATGGTTAGTAGATAAATGGGTACCCTGGGTAGCCTAGTGGTTAACTTCCATATATATCATATATATATATATATCCAGTAATTCTATTTGGGAGGCGTAATTCCCAATATTTCTCAATAATTCCCATTTTATTCTTTCGTAAGAAATCCGTAAGTGGAAATTTCAAAGGAGGCAATTTTCAAATAGATCTATTCTCAGTTTAAGGTGGACAGCCCTCGAGAGAGACTGCGGTTGCTTCAAATTGTCTCTTTTTACTTTTGCCAAATTATGAAAATCCGACTTTGAGCATTTTCACACGCGGACCGCGGACGAGAATAGGAATGATACTACTACTGTGGAAGGAAGAGTAATCTAGTACTTTATAATGGTTTCCTTTGTAGCTATTATTATTATTATTATTATTATTGCATCTATTTTCTTGACGAATCAAGGTCACTTTATTTAATGTCACTTTATTTAATTTCCTAAAATTTAATTTCTCTGTTCCAATATTTATGTAACTTTTTACCTTAATTAACATCGTATCATTCGACGGTCAAAATAAACTTTTAAAGTTTAAATGAATCTGAAACTCCTTCTTCGCGATGTCTGTCACCCGATATTTTACCACTCGCAATTATGGCTTTATTTCACACATTTGTTATTTATCATTTTTCTTTTCATTTTTACAGTTTTTATTTAATAAACATAAAATGGATTTACGATAAATTTTATTTTATTTAATAAAGATAAAGCGAGTTTTCAATAAGTTTTAGTTCAATGTGGAATAAAAATAACCCAAATATCCAATAACCTGATCGAAGACTAATAAAACTGAGAAAATTGTTGAGAGAAACACTATGACAATGTTACATACATACATACATGCATACATACATACATACATACACACATACGAACATAAATTATCGAAATCTCATCTCCCAACGAACTGGGGTGAGAAGACGGAAACAACCCGTATGTTAAATACAGAAGGTAATGAAGAAGAGAAAAGGGAGGAACTAAAGCGTATACATCGTACATCCATTCACATGGGGTGTCCTGGTGGAGCGGCGCACACTCCCAACATACTTCAAACAAACCTCCTCCATTCCAACCTACTCGCAGCCACCTCTCGTACATCATCCAAAATCGAGTCCACGTTTCCTCACAGTCTCTCACCATGTCCATCTATTTTTCTTCTCGACCTTCCTCCTCTCCTCTTTCTACCTTCGCAAACACTCTTATACACTCTTTTCACGATTCTGTCATCTTCCATTCTTTCAACATGTCCCCGAACCACCTTAACACACTTCCCTCAATTTACCAGCATTTAATTCACACTATTTAATTCATCATGAAAACTCATGTAAATTCATGCGTGATATTCCATTATGGGGGTCCCACTGTTGCACGAAATAATTTGAATTAAATGCTGGTCATTATGTTCAGTGCGGGAGGGTTGACACGTAAAATGCCTCTGAACACGAAAGCGTTACGCATTTCCTCGGTTGTCTTGATGCATGACAGGTAGTAACTTTTATCCTGTTGTAGTGTAATGGGTAGCACCCTCACCTTCAATTCAAGAGATTGTAAGTTTAAACCCTGGTGGAGTAAAATTTTCAAATGTGTGTGTATATATATATATATATATATATATATATATATATATATATATATATACACCGTAAATTGCGGCGTACAAGTCGACCTGGCGTATAAGTCGACCTCAAAATTTTCAGCTCAAAATTCTGGTTACTCTGGTATAGTGGTATACTCGCCGTATAAGTCGACCCCCAAACAAAAGCTAGGCTAGAATTGGAATGTGGATACAGCCTATAGCGAAAGCGTATACTGAACAAACCAACAAGGTAATTTACTAAGCCACCGAGGCCTAATGCTCTTGCCGGCATCCACTTATTACCCATACACCAACCTGACAACAATCTAGGTAGAGCTAGAGCCCAGCGTGTCTTCTTGTCTAGTTTACCCCTTGTCTAATTTACCCCTATGGAACCCCAGCAAAAAGCGAAAGCAACGAAGACGAAGTTGGATCTTCCAGTGAATCGGACCCGTATGCAGACCTCGAAGGATATTAAAATGTCTTCATACATGCTTTCATTGTCAATAAAATATAATTTTGAAGCAAAATTACCGTAATCTTGGAGTTACGGTAAAATTTTAACTGTTTATCTTAGGCCTAAGGTTTTAATTACAGTAATAATATCATTGTGTGTATAATCAATAAACTGTCATTATGTATCGTTAACTGTCATAACCCCTGTAGTGTCTTGTTTAGATAGGCTTGTTTACCACTCTGTGGTAGATGTTCACTTTTTATACCCGGCGTATAGGTCGACCCTAAGTTTTGGAGAGATTTTTTCATGCTTAAAAAGTCGACTTATACGCCGCAATTTACGATATATATATACACAGGGTGTCCCATAAGTCCGGCATCATAGGAGAAATTCATATTTTTCTATTTCTACAAACCATAATTCATATTTTTCTCTTTCTACAGGCCATAATGTCTGTGAGTAAGGAAGAACGAATCCAGATAATTCTACTCATAGGAAATCGGAGTCAAAGAGAGGCCGCTGCTGAATTTAACAGACTGCATCCAGACCGCGAGCCAATAACACAGAGTTGTGTTAGCAGACTTGTTGCAAAGTTTAAGGAAACAGGATCCATAGAAGATAAACCACGCAGTGGACCTTCAAGGAGGTTCACTGACGATGATACAGCGACTGCTATCCTGGCTCATTTTACCAGAAGTCCCAATAAGTCTCTTCGGCGATTGTCCGCCGAGACAGGAGTGTCGAAAAGTAGCATCCATAGCATTCTTCAGGCTCACAAATGGCATCCATATAAACTTCAGATCCTACAGAAATTAAGCGAAGATGATCCCGACCGGCGCGCGGATGGAATTTTGTGAATGGGCTACGGAACAATATGTTCGGGATGCCAATTTCCCGTCCACCATTCTGTTCAGTGACGAGGCTGTTTTTTATGGAAATGGTGAGGTAAATCGACAGAACACCCGCTACTGGTCTCAAAACAACCCTCACTGGTATACCTCTTCAAAGGAACAAGGTGCATCTCGGGTGATGGTACGGTGTGGCATTTGGAAGGATCGCATCATAGGCCCCCTCTTTTTCGATGAACATGTCACTGGAGGCACCTACCTACGTATGCTCAAGGAAGAAGCATTTCCCAGTGTCTTGAACAAAGAAGGAAATTTCCCAACATGGTTCCAGCAAGACGGCGCTCCTGCACATTACAGCACCCAAGTAAGGGAATACCTGTACCAACAATTCCCTGGTCATTGGATAGGATGTCGAGGGCCTATGGAATGGCCAGCTAGAAGCCCGGATCTCACTCCACTAGATTTTTATCTCTGGCGCCACTTGAAAGCGCTGGTATACGCAGAGAAAATTAGGAGTGTTGAACATTTGCGGCAGCGCATTATTGGGGCATGTAACACCATTACTCCTGACATCATTCACCGTGTGCTTGCTGACTGGGTATCACGTCTGAATTTGTGTATTGAAAACAATGGTGGACATATTGAGCACGTTCTGTAAATAAAAGCTTTTGTTTTGCCTTTTTTTATTATTTTTCCTATGAGGCCGGATTTATGGGACACCCTGTATATAACAGCATAAAAATATTTTGACGTAAAAATACTTATAAAAATCGGAATGTGATTGTGAAAACTTGCAATGTACTTATTTAAAGCAGTAATTACAATGTTAAAAAATGTTGACCAAAATTTATAAATACACAGAGAGATTACCCAAATTAACGATGTTTGTTTACTCTGCGTGAATTTAAAGTTTGATTTAACAATGAAACATTTATTAGCTTAACATTATTTTAAAGAAAGAATCTTAAAAACTTTACAATATTTTAAATACATTTAAAAATTCTTGGCGTAAAATAAAATCGACGACAGACACACACATTTGGCTACCTTACGAAACTGCGACATTTTTGCATTTTCAATTACGGATGACAATTTTTCACCTAAGCTAAAAACCCTAATTAAACTTAACCTAACTCAGTCATGATACGTAATAGTTTTTAAGGGTTACGTTGCAGCATGTCGTAACACCGCATTCCCATTGTCCAGTGAAGTTAAGCGACAACGGGTCGGATAGTGGTTGGATGGTCCCCTTCGTCAGTGGACCTTAGGTGTTGCGAAGGAGGTTAAACAACCCCATCATTTTTTAATGATTTTTAGTAAAAAAAATAAGTGCAGCTGTGGCAACGCCGCAAATGTGGCAACACGCAACATTCATGTCGCGATGGGCTCGGTGTGTATCCAAAAGATTGTTATGCTTTTTCAAAATAGCCAAGAATACACACACACACACACACACAAATAAAAATAAATAAAATAAAAAATAAAGAAGTAAATCATGCTTTAACGTGTTCAGTTTTGTATATTTTAATAACTTAATTAATACTTCATTACATTTACTGTATACCAATTTTCCTAATGCATGTTTCCATATAGTGAAGGAATTATTGACTTGTTCAAAGGTAAAGTATTAAATGAAAACGAAATATATATATATATATATATGAAAATTATTTCATGAAAGTAACACGTGAAAAATATTTATGATGAATAAAACCACGAAGGAAAGGAAACACAAAATGGTGCTCAAGCGCTTTCGTCTAATGACATCCTCAGGAACACTGAAGTTCATAAAAGGGTTACGGCCTATATATAGGTTACAGAAAGAAAAAATAAATAAATAAATAACATACATACATACATATATATATAATATATTATATATATATATATATATATACAATAAACAGAGAAGTAAAAATAAAAATTAAAAATTAAAGGATTAACAGAGAGGCATACAGATTTGTAAGAAAAAATATCGATTTTTAGCACAAGATCAAATGAATTATAAAAATACAAATTTATACTGGAAATCTGCCGGGGTTTTAACACTCTGCCTTTTATGGTCAAGTTTCGATATATATAAAAATAAAATGAAAATTAAAAGTTAATAAAGTAGCATACAAGTTTACCAAAGATTTAGCGTTCTACCCTTCTTATCTAAATCTGTTTTGAAGGAATTCAAAACAACAGGATCGAGTTGAAAAAGACCTTTGCTTATGTTGAAGTTATTTGAAAGTTGGATAATGGCAGACTCAAGAATATTTCTATTAACAATGTTGCTAGAGTGGAATAAAACTGAAGCATTATTCCAATCAGTACAGTGGGATAACTCTGACAAATGGACAAAAAGGGCACTGGACAACTGTCCTGTTCTAACGGAATATTGATGCTGTTTTATACGTGTGTGCAAATCCTTTCCCGTCTGACCTATGTAAAAGGAATCACATTGTTTACACCCAATTTTATATACAGGGTGTCCCAGAATTAACTATCTATTTCAATGAAATCCGACAAATTTTTTAAAAACACACTTTTATTTATGTTTATCATGTTTAATATGTGTTAAAAATGTATAAATTTCTAAATTTTTTTCATAATTTTATTTTCGTAATTTTTTCATTATCTGGTCCAATGAAAGACCGTCTGAAGTCATAGAATGGCAAAGAGACTCTCCAAAAGTTAACGTGTGGCTTGGAATGACCAAATCCAAAATTTATGGCCCATTCTTCTTTGCGGAAGCAACTGTAACAGGTACCGTCTACCTTGATATGCTTCAGCAGTTTCTCGAACCACAGCTTCTTGATGATGGCATTCTTGATAATGTGTTTCAACAAGATGGAGCACCATAAATTTTGGTCATTCCAAGCCACACGTTAACTTTTGAAGAGTCTCTTTGCCATTCTATGACTTCAGACGGTCTTTCATTAGACCAGATAATGAAAAAATTACGAAAATAAAATTATGAAAAAAATTTAGAAATTTATACATTTTTAACACATATTAAACATGATAAACATAAATAAAAGTGTTTTTAAAAAATTTGTCCGATTTCATTGAAATAGATAGTTAATTCTGGGACACCCTGTATAATGCCTGAATTATTGGTAGGGCTATTTTTTACTATGATATTTTTCACAATATTGTTATATGAAAATACTACATTAATATCCAAAAGTTTAAGTACATTAGCAATGCCTAAAAAGCCCGGGAAAAATGGAAGTACTTTGTCAAAAAATATTTTAGTACTTCCATTTTTCCCGGGCTTTTTAGGCATTGCTAATGTACTTAAACTTTTGGATATTAATGTAGTATTTTCATATAACAATATTGTGAAAAATATCATAGTAAAAAATAGCCCTACCAATAATTCAGGCATTATCTATAAAATTGGGTGTAAACAATGTGATTCCTTTTACATAGGTCAGACGGGAAAGGATTTGCACACACGTATAAAACAGCATCAATATTCCGTTAGAACAGGACAGTTGTCCAGTGCCCTTTTTGTCCATTTGTCAGAGTTATCCCACTGTATTGATTGGAATAATGCTTCAGTTTTATTCCACTTTAGCAACATTGTTAATAGAAATATTCTTGATTCTGCCATTATCCAACTTTCAAATAACTTCAACATAAGCAAAGGTCTTTTTCAACTCGATCCTGTTGTTTTGAATTCCTTCAAAACAGATTTAGATAAGAAGGGCTGAACGCTAAATCTTTGGTAAACTTGTATGCTACTTTATTAACTTTTAATTTTCATTTTATTTTTATATATATCGAAACTTGACCATAAAAGGCAGAGTGTTAAAACCCGGGCAGATTTCCAGTATAAATTTGTATTTTTATAATTCATTTGATCTTGTGCTAAAAATCGATATTTTTCCTTACAAATCTGTATGCCTCTCTGTTAATCCTTTAATTTTTAATTTTTATTTTTACTTCTCCGTTTATTGCATATATATATATATATATACAGGGTGGGCCGTAAGTTTCCATACATAGGAAAAATAAACATTTTTTTATGGACAACCATTTTTATTTATATAATATGCTCTACATGGTTGCCATTGTTTTGAAAACACATTTCAATACATGTTCCCCACTGTTGATGAACACGCATTAGCACAGTTGACGTTATGCTTGTAATGGCGTTGGTGATACGTTCCTTTAGATGATTTATGTCTCGTATCTTTTCCTGATACACCATGGCCTTCAAGTGCCCCCAAAGATAGAAATCAAGGGGGGTGAGATCTGGGGATCTGGGAGGCCACTCCACAGAACCACGCCGACCAATCCAAGCATCCGGAAACTGCTGCTGATCCAAATACCGACGCACGTGAAGACCATAATGAGGTGGAGCTCCATCTTGCTGGAAGTAAACTGGGAAGTTACCTTCCTCGTTTAGCAGGGATGGGAAAATCTCTTCTTGCAACATGTTAAGATACCTTTCGGCATTAAGATTTCCACTGACAAAAATTGGTCCAATAATTCTGTCACCCCATATCCCCCACACCATCACTTTACCGGCACCTTGCATCTTCGTCGGACTCAGCCAGTTAGGGTTAGCATTACTCCAATAACGTATGTTTTGCCGATTAACCTCTCCATTGACGTAAAAATTTGCTTCATCAGTAAACAAGTTCTTACGTCAAACGCATATTCTTAGGGTATCTGAAACATAAAAACAAACGTTTAATTTTTCCTATGTATGGAAACTTACGGCCCACCCTGTATATATATATATATTATATGTATATATATAATATATATATAATAATATATATATATATATATATATATTGTGTGGTGTGGTGTGTGTGTGTGGTATGTATGTATATTAGTGATGTAGGTCACATCCGCATCCGCATCCGCATCCGCGGAACATCCGCACATTTTCTCGCATCCGCATCCGCATCCGCACTTTGGACTGCGGATGTCGTGCGGATGTGGACCGTTGAGATAAAACGTCATTAATAAGCGGAAATTATCAAATTCTACTCTAATAATAGAACTAGTTCATTGTGCGCAAAAGTGATGCAAGCGACAAGACGAGAGGCTGTTCTTGTATGAAGTTACTCTCTTGCAACCTACTTAGATCCACGTTACAAAGCTAAGTTATTTTCACCTAGTACATTAGAACGAGTTAAATCATCACTTGGCAAAGCAGTTGAAGAGCTTCAATCTCTTGAATCTGTCGCTTCGCCACCCACCAAAAGAATAAAAGTTTCAGTGACAGAACCAACACCTTCAACAAGCAAATCTATCAGAATCTCTCTCTCAGTTTCTTGAGTCAAGCAGCGATGACGAGACCTACGCGATGTCAAAAGATATAGTAAAAATGATCGAGAGCTATCACCAAGAAAAACGCCTGGCTGCATGTGACAATCCTATTAGTTGGTGGAAAAATACGCAGAATATCTATCCATACTTGAGTAAACTTGCAAGGAAACATTTAGCACGTCCTCCAACAAGCGTACCAAGCGAGAGATTATTTAGCAGTGCTGGATTAATATATGATGAAAAGAGAAACAGACTGGCAGCAGAAAAGGCAGAAAAATTAATGTTCCTTAAGCATAACCTTCCTATAATTAAGTTTGAATATTAAACGATGAACATCTTAGTTTACTTTATTTTAATTACTCATTTATAAATATGCCTAATAAAACTTTAAACTTAATATAAATAGTTATCAAGCTAATTAAAGATCTCTTTCTATAAGGGTGGAGGTTGGGGAAAGAGGTCGGGTAACACAATTATGGTTTCTAATTGTGGCTGAAACTCAACAAAATATAACGAATTTATTTGCAGACGAATTCACTAATTGATTTCTATATTAGTTAGATGCTTGCTATTATTTTATATGTTCAGGGAAAAGTACAGCAATTATTGTACAATTAATCAATTATACTACATTATAGCTACAGCTCTCTCTATATAATAACTTATTATATACGTTAAACACAACCAATCTCGAATATATCCTAAAAAATAACGAAAATGTAGACATCCGCATCCGCATCCGCGGATGTTGAAATCAAACATCCTCATCCGCATCCGCATCCGCGGATGTGACGGGTGTCCCACAAAAAAGTTAACCGTACTTTGAATTAATATAACTCAAAAACTATTAGAGATTTTTGGGTCCTGCAAAAATGTTTTATTTAACAACTATTTATCTGTCGATTCTGGAAATTTCATTAAATTTCCTTTTACGAAGTTGATACATTAATGGTTTTAGTGGAGGCTATCAATAATATGTTTGCGCAAGGAAGTAAAATAATGAAGCGAAGCCTAGGAAGCCTAGGTCACCGTGCACTTTCAAGCGAAGCGTAGGGAGCCTAGGTAGCCTAGGTCACTGTGCGATTCTTCAAGCGAAGCCTAGGCCATTGCACAGTGGTTTTTCGGACACGCTGTGGTATGGTCTCGTCATTATTGCTTATTAAGCAAATCAAAGCGTTTCTATGTAAAAGTTTACTTCAAAAGAACCCTTTTTATCATGCAGTTAACAAAAGAGCAACGCGTATTTGTAATCACAAACTTTATTAAGACTGGCAGTATTAAACAAGTACAAGATTTATTTGAACAACGTTTTCCAGGTAGGCACCCACCAAGCAAGCCCGCTATTTGGAAAAATGTTCGGAAATACCAACATGAAGGAACATGCTTAAATCTAAATAAAGGTCGTTCGGGTCGTAGGAAAACCATAAGAACAACAGAAAATATCGAAAATGTTCAGATGACACTTCTTCAAAATCCAAATGTATCAGTCAGAAAGAATGGGTTACAATTGTCAAAGTCAACATTTAACCGCATTGTTAAACATGACTTAAAATGGCATCCCTATAAGATGCATGTAAGACACCAGCTTCTTGAAACTGATTTTCCTCGTCGTAGACAATTTGTCGAATGGCTTCTCCATAAACCTGCTCGTTTCTTGGAAAACATTGTGATTGGTGACGAGGCAGCCTTTTTCATGAATGGAAAGGTAAATAGCCATAATATTCGACAATATGCGCCGCTGAACAACCCCCAGCATTCAACTTTGACACACGTATTTGTCAGCAGAAAGTGTCTCTGTGGATCGGAATATGTGGGAATGGCTATCTTGTCGGCCCATTGTTTTACGACAATAACTTGAATGGTGCTGCCTACCTGAACATGATCAACGAACGGATCATCCCAGAACTCCTCCAGATTTACGGCAATCAATTCAATAGACTTTGGTGGATTCAGGACGGCGCACCAGCTCATAGACAGCTTGCTGTAAGAACAAAACTGAGAGAAAATTTTGGCAACCGCATTGTCGCGCTAAATCATGCAATTGAATGGCCCCCAAGATCCCCTGATTTAACACCGTGCGATTATTTCTTATGGGGATATCTAAAGAGTAAAGTGTATTCTATTCCACCGGAAAACATAAACCAGTTAAGAGATAGTATCACACGTGAAGTCAATTTACTTAAGGAAAATCACCAGTTGATCAAAAAGTTGTGCAATCAATGCGATCAAAGGCGCAACTGTGCTTGGAAAGAAATGGAGGACATGTGGAAGGAAACGGTGCTTAGAAAATTAAAAAATAAATTTGTATTACCCATATGAAGAGGTGTTTTTGTTATTAATGGATTTAAATAAATTTGTTAATTTTAAACTTCGAAGTTTCATTATTTTACTTCCTTGCGCAAACATATTTTTGATAGCCTCCACTAAAACCATTAATGTATCAACTTCGTAAAAGGAAATTTAATGAAATTTCCAGAATCGACAGATAAATAGTTGTTAAATAAAACATTTTTGCAGGACCCAAAAATCTCTAATAGATTTTGAGTTATATTAATTCAAAGTACGGTTAACTTTTTTGTGGGACACCCTATATATGTATGTATGTATGTTATTTATTTATTTTTTTTTTCTTTCTGTAACCTATATATAGGCCGTAACCCTTTTATGAACTTCAGTGTTCCTGAGGATGTCATTAGACGAAAGCGCTTGAGCACCATTTTGTGTTTCCTTTCCTTCGTGGTTTTATTCATCATATATATATATATATATATATATCAGGAGAGAGAGAGAGAAAGAGAGGTAAAATAAATAATTTCTCTTAAGTCTTGTTGAAAATCGGATTCTCTAATTGCTCACAGGACACACATCCGTAGCAATAGATTTTTTTTTATCATTTAAAAAGAACTTATAGTTATTTTAATTAGTTATAAGTTACAACTGCGCACGAGTTCACTATTTACAAATTTGTCACCATTAAACGGGTTAAAGGTTAAAATGATTTTGAAGAAATACACAAACACGGACAAGGACACCGATTATTGAGAACGGAAGCATTCACTCAAACCGCCAGTGCTTTTAAGCCGCGTGCCTTCATTATGGAATTTAATTCCACGCGAAGTTTTCCTCAAATTTTCTAATTTAATAAATAATTAATCTTTTTTAAATTTAAGGTTTAAGTTTCATCATGAAATATATTTCCACAAAATCAAACTCATAAAAATAGTCTAAAAAAAATTATTTATGGTTATTTCTCATCAGAACTGGTAGAAGTGCTACCAAATTTGAGAACAGAAAGCGTAAATCATAAATGACGACCCAAAATATCGCTTATGTACTCCAAAATATGGTTTAATATTGTATACAGTACAGGGTGTACATAAAGTCAGGATCTATTTTTGTGAAGCACTTGGAAATTACATGGAATTCAATCATAAAATGATAAAGTGGTAACATTTATTAAATAATTAAGAGTAGGATTCGACGTGACGCCCATCAGTATCCCTGCACAGCTCAAATCGTTCCGCAGCATTTCTAAACACATTCTGGAGCATTTGCGGGGCTATGTTATCTGCAGCAGTTCGTATACGTAAGTTTTCAAGACTCGTAATCTTCGTCTGATAGACGTGCGATTTGATAAAGCCCCATGCAAAGAAATCTAAAGGGGTTAAATCTGGTGATCTCGCTGGCTAAGGTCTGTTGCTTCCGCGTCCGATCAAGCGATTTGGAAAACGTCCATTTAGATAATCCTGAACAATTTTGGCATAGTGACAAGGAGCACCATCATGTTGATAAACGACGGTACTAACAATCCTATCCCCGTCGTCTATCAACATGATGGTGCTCCTTGTCACAATGCCAAAATTGTTCAGGATTATCTAAATGGACGTTTTCCAAATCGCTGGATCGGAAGGCGGAAGCAACAGACCTTGGCCAGCGAGATCACCAGATTTAACCCCTTTAGATTTCTTTGCATGGGGCTTTATCAAATCGCACGTCTATCAGACGAAGATTACGAGTCTTGAAAACTTACGTACACGTATACGAACTGCTGCAGATAACATAACCCCGCAAATGCTCCAGAATGTGTTTAGAAATGCTGCGGAACGATTTGAGCTGTGCAAGGATACTGATGGGCGTCACGTCGAATCCTACTCTTAATTATTTAATAAATGTTACCACTTTATCATTTTATGATTGAATTCCATATAATTTCCAAGTGCTTCTCAAAAGTAGATCCTGACTTTATGTACACCCTGTATATTATCAACTCTGGCGTTAGATTTTTTACGTCTATTTTTTAAAGTAAATGATCAACTGCCTTTTTTATAAATAATTTGTGGGTAAACCATTAAAACACTCGTTCTCTATTATAATCAGTTTCTTTAAAATAAAACCAGAAATTCATACTTTGTTATAAAGGCAATAGAAATTAAATGGCTCAATTATTTCCACACAGACGCCACACGCAGTTTATGGCTTATAGACTCGTTTCAGTATCATTGATTTAAGAGCAAACTCGTACTCAATTAGATCGACCTGTCTATGATTGCAGCTCCGTGTTCATTTGCAAATCGCGTAATACACATTTAATTTGATACACTCAATAGTTTAATAATGATTAGTTACTGTATTCAAGAGCCTTATTTTACCTCGCCAACATTCATCTAACCTCTCTTATACACGATGTATTTAAACGAATGGTGAAAAAAACAAACTATTGAATTGATTGATACCTTCCGAAAATTTCAAAAGGATTTTGGTTCACTGTTTCAAGTTTTATATGTGATATTTAATAAATCTCCACGTGCTTTCCATCATTTTCAAAACATCTTTTTAATAGTACAGAGGAAGTATTTCGACCTCAAACTGGGGGTTCCCCATTTCAACAGTTGAGGGGAGGGGGGTAATAAACTTGTACGTGTAATATTTCTTCTGTCTCTCTCTGGTATTAGGGTGTGTCAATTTTAGTAAAGTCAACAATTCAAAAACTACTAATGCTCATTTGATGTCATATTATCTAGCAAACTTAGAAATATCTTTAGTGTTGTTTAAAAAAGCCATTTACCTACTTATGTTTGATCATAAAGGTTTGAAATATAACCTAAATATGACTGTAGCATCGTATATCAATGTGTCAATAATTGTGTCATTGATATGTATGGTCAACTTTGATTATTTTTGGTGTGCAGTATGGTTTCTAAGTTTCACATAGTCACAAATGCTGGAGTTTTGATTGTGAATGCATGTGTTTTCCCTCCTTTTTAACAATTTTGATTACTTCGTAATGTAAATATTGTGTAATTCAAATTATTCGAAATGTTATGTGTGACCCAAACTTTCTGTAGATTTTGATATGATAGATATATGAAATTGTCATTACTTTGAATAATTAAGTCTTGTACCTATAACAACACAACCTTTTATCTGAGCTTATAGGAAGATATTAAGAATTTCAATTAACTTAATTTTATGTAATCATAATCAGTAGGCCTATCCAAATTTCAATGACATTTCTTTTGTTCACAGGTCCACAGGATGAGTCAGAAAGAAATCGGAACCCGAAGCAAATCAAGTTGTCACCTAAGTCATTTGGTGGGGACTGGGAGGGAACTTCCCCCTGCTGCTGAGGTATGGTTTGTTGAGGAGAGAGATGAGTGAGGAAGACAGGAGGAATTACCCAGTTAATGACCTGATTAACAACGGCATTGTTCCAGGGCTACTGGCTCAGTGGAGAAAGGCCAACGTTCTATTCACAGGACCTGTAATCAACACTGAGGTCAGGATCAGGGCTAAAGTGAAGGCACTGTGGGATGAGGCAGTGAAGGTGTCCATTGGCAATGTGAAGCTAGAGGTCAAAGATAGGTTCATGATGAAACTGGACAAATTGGTGGACATCCTGACCTGTCAGTGTGTGATCAGGAGCTGCAGTGAGCTTGGGTGCAACCCTGTCTGCAACAGTGAGGTTCACATTGACTGCAGCTGCAGGAGCGAGCAGAAGATACCAGTGCAGGAGCTTGCCTTCATTAAAGGTCAGAGAGAAAAGGTGGGCAGTGTGGGAGCACACTAGATGGGTCTAGCTGATCACCCTGATACCAGGAGACAGGAAGCAGTGCTGCAGAGACAGGAGCAGAGAAGAAAGGCCGAGGAGAAGAGAGGGGGGAAGTCAGAGGAGTCAACCAAGAAAGAAGAGGAGTCGAGGGAGGAGTCACTGCTGGAGATGGAGTTGGAGGAGACTGGAGACATACAGGAGGAGGCAGGGAGGAGAGAGGAGGACGAAGACTTCATACCAGAGGCTGCGACAACTTCTTCCTTGCCTGTGGCTAAGAAGAAGAAATACAACACTGAAGATATCACCAACATAGCTCTGGCTAGCTTGAGACATCACACTGGGCTGAGAGAGACTGCAGAGATTGCCACTGCTTCCTGGATTGATGATGGTCTTATCACAGAGTTTGACACAGCACTGGTGATTGACCACAACAAGGTGAGGAGGGCTCAGGAGAGACTGACTAAGGAGCTGGTCAAGAAGTTTGATGAAGAGCTTAGGGAAAATGGCATCACCTGTATCTTCTTTGATGGGAAAAGAGATGACACCAAAGTGATGATGAAAGCTGAGGGCAGTGACAAGCAGTTTCCTGGCCTCATTAAGGAAGAACACTACACAGTGTGCAATGAACCAGGTGGGAAATATTTGTGGCATTTTGTACCAGAGGAAGCTGCAGAGGAGAGAAGTCATGCTGAGGTCATTGCTGATCATCTGGTGAACTGGCTAAGAGAGAGAGGAGCAGACCAGACCCTTTTGGCCATAGGAGGTGACAGTACTAATGTGAATACTGGCTGGGAGGGAGGAGTAATGCATTATGTGGAGGCCAAGCTTAGCAGGAAGTTGGTGTGGATTGTCTGTGACTTGCACACTGGGGAGCTGAGTCTCAGACACCTGGTAACTGCACTGGATGGCAAGACACTGAGCAACAACAAGTGGTCTTGGCCCCTAGGGAAGATGTTAGACACTGCCACTGAGCTGGAGATGATCCCAAACTTCACGAGGATTACTGTTGGTCGTCCTCTACCCCATCTCAGTCAGGAGGTAGTCAAGGACCTCAGCACAGACCACTCATATGGCTACAGAATCATCACTGCCATCAGATCGGGGAGGTACCTCAGAGTCTAGCTCTCCTGGAGATTAGGCCAGTCTGTCACAGTAGGTGCGTCACCACGGCTCTAAGGTTCTGCAGATTGTGGATTTCCAAACATGGGCTGAAGGGTAGGAACCTGAAGAATCTGAGGATAATTGTGGAATTCATAGTGGGAGTCTACATGCCACACTGATTCAACATCAAGTTAAATCACAGCTGGGTGGAGGATCCCAGGCATGTACTGTACCAGTTGGAGCTGCTCAGAAGTCAGAAGAAGGAGGTGATAGGAATAGTGATGCCTACAGTGAAGAGATCAGCCTGGTATGCACACTTGGAAATCAGAGGTGAAGGAGATGAGGACACACAGGTAGGAGACTGCAGTGTCAGACCCAGGAAGACTCCTGACATCGACCCAGATGCCACCAAACTCTCGGAGCTTATTGACTGGAACTCTGGCGTGACTGAACCTCCTCTGACCTGCTCCCTCACCACTGCTGCAATCAAGGAGTTTCTGGATAGACCAATGGAAGTTCCTAAAATTGACACCCTACTCTGGTATGAACTACGTGCCAGGTTGTGTTAACTTTTATCCTGTCGTGGCCAAGTGGTTAGCGCCAGCGATTCCAAGTCAGAGGGTCATCGTCTGTCGACTTCGTGTTTGTTCGACAACACTGGCTTTCGTCGTGCGACCCACCCATGAAGTCCTGATCGGTTCGTGTTTTTTCGTATTGTGGAACGATGAACGTGTGTGTTGGCTTTTGCTAACGATCCTTGAAGGTTTTTAAGAGGTTACTCTTGGATTACTGTTAATCTACGAGTCTCTTATTCGTTCTGAGAGAGATCTTCGGTAGTCGGACACTCCTGAAAAAGGTTGTCGTCTTTATGTCCCTCCATTTGTAAATAATTTGATGAACCGTTGACGCATGAATTTCATATTTCGCATGTATCTTCTTGTACTCCTCCTCAGATGTATAAACACCGACAATGCCCCTCTGTAGGTCACTCGAGAGCTCCTTCAATTTAGTCATGATACCCGATGTTCTTTACGTTACCAGCACCAAACTGGTGCCTGAAACACAAAGGAAACCAGTACAAAGGTGACAATTACTACGTTCATAATAGGAATACTACCTTTATTACACTGAATAAAATATGTAAATAAACCACCTTCGTTCAATAAATTTATGACGATACTTAAATGGTTCACTTATTTTTTCGCACAACTGTATATATATATATATATATATATATATATATATATATATATATATATATATATATAAATATATATATATATATATATATATATATATATATATATATATGAACAGAAGGACCAACACAACGGCAAACATTTTCATTTATTTTTTGTACTTCAGACGTTTCGACAAATCTTTTGTCATCATCAGTGAATTAAGTCTTAAAACCTTAAAACAAAAGTAAAAAGTGAAAATTACATCAATACAATATTAAAACCATTAAAATTAAAACCTTAAAACAAAATGAAAATTTACATCAATACAAAATTAAAATCATTAAAATTTCATCACTACAAAAATTAAAATTAAATTAAATTACCTCAATAGGTAAATACACAATGTTTACATCAACCTCCATACTTGGCAAAGCCTAAGAGGAAACTGTATGGTCAGAGGATTAGAAAGTATATGTCTATGAGAATCGGTTGGTTAGTTAAAAGAGCTGTAATTTGTAGGATGAACTATTATTGTTAATGGAGGGTTTGTTTCTATAGATGTACAAAGATTCTAAAATTCGGAGTTCTGTGAGGTTATTGGATCTAGTTAAAATTTCAAACTGAGTTTTGTGAAGGGGATGGTTGTTTTCATTACTATGGTTTCTAATTGCGGATTGTGGAGGGCTACTGAGGGGACGGTTGGTACGGACTGACAAGCCCAAATGTTGAGAAAGGCGCACCTCCAGTTGGAGTTGAGTGCTGCCAATATACGCAGCCTTACAGCTGTCGCACGTGTATTTGTAAACAACATTAGGGCATACAGTTTTGGAGAATTCATCTTTGAACTTTAAAAAATTTGATAATTTAAGTGGGTTGACGAAGGCGAATCTAAAATTTATTTGGGGATAACTAGACTTGAGCAGTTTGGACAATTCACCTCGAATACGCAATGATAAATAACCATAAAAAGGTAATTTAATATATCTGGTTTCTTTTTGTACTGTAGTTATGGGGAGTTTAGTATTAAAAGTGTTATTTAAAAATTTCTTTAATTGGTTATCAAATAGATTAGAAGGATAGTAATTGTTAATAAAGTACTGTCTTAAAAATTTAAATTCTTCGTTTAACGAAAAGTAATCTGAACAAATACGGTAACTTCTTGTTAATAATGTTACTATAGCACTAATCTTATATTTATAAAACATACAACTTAAATAATTGGTTCCCAAGCCAGTAAAAGTTTGTTTTCGAAATAGTGAAGTTTGGAACTTATTATGAGCCCGTTTAACTAAAGCATCCAGGAAAGGTAAACTATTATTTGTTTCGTTTTCACATGTGTACTTAATATTACTATGTTGTTTATTAAGATAATTAAGAAAAAGTTTTACGTGTGAAGGATGGTTAAATATTAAGAAAGTGTCATCCACGTATCTTCTGTAATATATGGGTTTAAAACTATTAGGACAACTTTTCAACCAAATTTCTTCGTAATGGCAAAGAAATGCATTTGCTAGTGTTGGGCTCAACGGGGAATCCATAGCTACCCCATCAATTTGGCTGTAAAGGTTGCTATTAAATAAGAAAAGATTATCAAAACACACTATTTCGAGAAGGTTTTTAAATTGAGTCTGAGTGAGTCCATTAATAAGAGTATTATCAGTAGTGAATAACTTGTTTAGTATGATATTTAATGTTTCTTTTAACGGGACATTAGTAAACAATGACGAGACATCAAAACTGGCCATAGTAAGAGAATCGGCATGATTGATCTCTTTTATCTCTTTAGCAAAATCAAACGAGTTGTTAATAGAATAATCATTAAAGGTGAGTTTTGAAAGCAAGGGAACGAAGAATTTGGCTAAGTTATAATTGAATGTACCACAGGCCGAAAGAATAGGTCTTAGTGGGAAATTTGGCTTATGGTCTTTAGGTAAACCGTATAGAATTCCTGGATTAGAACCAGAAGCAAATAAAAAATTGGGTGCTGGTTAAGTGTGCGGTCTACCTACGATTCGGCGGTCTACCTTTTAATTATAGCTTCTTATCTTGTTTACTAATTGTTTGTTTACATCCCATTGTCAATCGCCCTTGACGATTGGTTAGGTTTAGTCATAATATTTTCGTTAGTTTTAACGAAAATATCATGATTAAACCTAACCAATCGTAGGTAGACCGCACACTTAACCAGCACCAAAAATTGTATGTATTGTCAGCAATAATATTACTATTTTTTAATTTACGCAAACACCTATTAAGTTTATCTTCGAGTTTTAGTAATTTAGACAGAACATTCTCTTTTACCCTTTTAAATTTAGACGTATCCGACAAAATTGTCTCCATTCTATTTATGTAAACTGTTGAATCAATCAACACTACTCCTTTACCCTTATCCGGTTTTGTAATGATGACAGAGTTATCCTTTTTCAAATTATTAAGAATTTTAAAATCTTGCTTATTAAAAAGGGGAGAAAACACCTTATGGGGTTTAAAATTATAAAAATTCTTAAAAGAGATGCTCTCCACTTGTTTTACCAAGTTATGAAACGAGAAATTTGGTCGGATCTCACAATTTAAAAGGGTAAAAGAGAATGTTCTGTCTAAATTACTAAAACTCGAAGATAAACTTAATAGGTGTTTGCGTAAATTAAAAAATAGTAATATTATTGCTGACAATACATACAATTTTTTATTTGCTTCTGGTTCTAATCCAGGAATTCTATACGGTTTACCTAAAGTCCATAAGCCAAATTTCCCACTAAGACCTATTCTTTCGGCCTGTGGTACATTCAATTATAACTTAGCCAAATTCTTCGTTCCCTTGCTTTCAAAACTCACCTTTAATGATTATTCTATTAACAACTCGTTTGATTTTGCTAAAGAGATAAAAGAGATCAATCATGCCGATTCTCTTACTATGGCCAGTTTTGATGTCTCGTCATTGTTTACTAATGTCCCGTTAAAAGAAACATTAAATATCATACTAAACAAGTTATTCACTACTGATAATACTCTTATTAATGGACTCACTCAGACTCAATTGAAAAACCTTCTCGAAATAGTGTGTTTTGATAATCTTTTCTTATTTAATAGCAACCTTTACAGCCAAATTGATGGGGTAGCTATGGATTCCCCGTTGAGCTCAACACTAGCAAATGCATTTCTTTGCCATTACGAAGAAATTTGGTTGAAAAGTTGTCCTAATAGTTTTAAACCCATATATTACAGAAGATACGTGGATGACACTTTCTTAATATTTAACCATCCTTCACACGTAAAACTTTTTCTTAATTATCTTAATAAACAACATAGTAATATTAAGTACACATGTGAAAACGAAACAAATAATAGTTTACCTTTCCTGGATGCTTTAGTTAAACGGGCTCATAATAAGTTCCAAACTTCACTATTTCGAAAACAAACTTTTACTGGCTTGGGAACCAATTATTTAAGTTGTATGTTTTATAAATATAAGATCAGTGCTATAGTAACATTATTAACAAGAAGTTACCGTATTTGTTCAGATTACTTTTCGTTAAACGAAGAATTTAAATTTTTAAGACAGTACTTTATTAACAATTACTACCCTTCTAATCTATTTGATAACCAATTAAAGAAATTTTTAAATAACACTTTTAATACTAAACTCCCCATAACTACAGTACAAAAAGAAACCAGATATATTAAATTACCTTTTTATGGTTATTTATCATTGCGTATTCGAGGTGAATTGTCCAAACTGCTCAAGTCTAGTTATCCCCAAATAAATTTTAGATTCGCCTTCGTCAACCCACTTAAATTATCAAATTTTTTAAAGTTCAAAGATGAATTCCCCAAAACTGTATGCCCCAATGTTGTTTACAAATACACGTGCGACAGCTGTAAGGCTGCGTATATTGGCAGCACTCAACTCCAACTGGAGGTGCGCCTTTCTCAACATTTGGGCTTGTCAGTCCGTACCAACCGTCCCCTCAGTAGCCCTCCACAATCCGCAATTAGAAACCATAGTAATGAAAACAACCATCCCCTTCACAAAACTCATTTTGAAATTTTAACTAGATCCAATAACCTCACAGAACTCCGAATTTTAGAATCTTTGTACATCTATAGAAACAAACCCTCCATTAACAATAATAGTTCATCCTACAAATTACAGCTCTTTTAACTAACCAACCGATTCTCATAGACATATACTTTCTAATCCTCTGACCATACAGTTTCCTCTTAGGCTTTGCCAAGTATGGAGGTTGATGTAAACATTGTGTATTTACCTATTGAGGTAATTTAATTTAATTTTAATTTTTGTAGTGATGAAATTTTAATGATTTTAATTTTGTATTGATGCAATTTTCATTTTGTTTTAAGGTTTTAATTTTAATGGTTTTAATATTGTATTGATGTAATTTTCACTTTTTACTTTTGTTTTAAGGTTTTAAGACTTAATTCACTGATGATGACAAAAGATTTGTCGAAACGTCTGAAGTACAAAAAATAAATGAAAATGTTTGCCGTTGTGTTCGTCCTTCTGTTCATCTGTAAGCTCCGTTTCCCTAAGGAGAAGTCAATAGCTTTGATATATATATATATATTATATGATGAATAAGACCACGAAGGAAAGGAAAAACAAAATGGTGCTCTAGCGCTTTCGTCTAATGACATCCTCAGTGTTCCTGAGGATGTCATTAGACGAAAGCGCTTGAGCACCATTTTGTGTTTCCTTTCCTAAGTGGTTTTATTCATCATAAATATTTTTCACGTGTTACTTTCGTGAAACAATTTTCATATATATATATATATATATATATATATATATATGTATATATATATATATATATATATATATCGTAAAGAACGATGCTTGTATAGGAGACATTCCGCGCAAGATGAGGAATCTTGCGCGGAATGTCTCCTATACAAGCGTCGTTCTTTACGTTATTTATACTGCGTGTTCTTTGCAGTTGAAAATTTTATATACTGTATATATATATATATATATATATATACAAGGCGTCCCAAAAAAATGTATACACACTTTAACAGCTGATAGCTCATTTGACGTTTCTTTCCAAGTTAAACCCATTAGAATTAATAATGGCAGTCAGACTAAGCTTTGAACAAAGGAAATTCATTCTAAAATGCTACTGGAAGTGTGAAAACGCAGTTGAAGTGCAAAGACAGTTTAGGAGGGACTTTCAAACAGATCCACCAACGCGACTTACCATCACTCGAATTAGAGATAAGTTTGAAGCCGATGGAACTGTTCAGAATGTCCACAAGAAGCGTTCCGGAAGACCACGGACATCGACAAGCCCCACAAAGCAAGAAAGAGTACTGGAAACGTATCACCAAAGTCCAAGAAAATCTGTGCGGCAAGCGAGTCGTGAGGTAGGAATTTCAGAATCGTCTGTCCAACGCATTTGAAGCGCTGTCAATGGAAAAGTTACATTCCAAGATTAGTCCATGCTATTAATGAAGATGATCCGGACCGAAGAGTGGAGTATTGCGAGTGGTACTTGGCACGATGTGGATGTGGATTGGACGAAGGGGTTTCGTAGAATACCCTCCGCGTTCACCAGACCTCACACCACTAGACGTTTTTTTATGGGGATACTTAAAAGACAAAGTCTACGCTATAAAACCTGCAACAGTCGCTGAATTGAGAGCAGCCATTGAACGAGAATGCACACAAATACCAAACGAAATGTTTCGTGATGTTTGCGATTCCATTGCTTCGCGTTATCAGCAGTGCCTGGACCAGAACGGACGTCAGTTTGAAAACAGGCGTTGACAAAACAATTAAATAATGTCTGTAGATTCTATTACATTTTGAAAATGAAATGTATTTTAATAAACACTGCCTTTATAAGTATTTAAAGTGTGTATACATTTTTTTGGGACGCCCTGTATATATATATATATATGAATAGAAACGACGTAAATAAGGAGCGTCTCTGCACACGGGGAAGAGAAATAACGAATAAATGAAAAATGAGGCGAACCGCCCGGGAATCGAACCCAGGACCTTCCAATTGCCGGTTGGATGCGCTACCATTACACCACGGACCTCGATCAATCATAAATCGAAATTCTCCTACATAGGGCAGAAACCAATGCCCTGAGAGGGCACCCTCGCAAATCGTGAATATGTGCATTTAACTGCAATGACCACGCAGTATATAAATGAATAGAAACGACGTAAATAAGGAGCGTCTCTGCACACGGGAAGAGAAATAACGAATAAATGAAAAATGAGGCGAACCGCCCGGGAATCGAACCCAGGGCCTTCCAATTGCCGGTTGGATGCGCTACCATTACACCACGGACCTCGATCAATCATAAATCGAAATTCTCCTACATAGGGCAGAAACCAATGCCCTGAGAGGGCACCCTCGCAAATCGTGAATATGTGCATTTAACTGCAATGACCACGCAGTATATAAATGAATAGAAACGACGTAAATAAGGAGCGTCTCTGCACACGGGGAAGAGAAATAACGAATAAATGAAAAATGAGGCGAACCGCCCGGGAATCGAACCCAGGGCCTTCCAATTGCCGGTTGGATGCGCTACCATTACACCACGGACCTCGATCAATCATAAATCGAAATTCTCCTACATAAGGCAGAAACCAATGCCCTGAGAGGGCACCCTCGCAAATCGTGAATATGTGCATTTAACTGCAATGACCACGCAGTATATAAATGAATAGAAACGACGTAAATAAGGAGCGTCTCTGCACACGGGGAAGAGAAATAACGAATAAATGAAAAATGAGGCGAACCGCCAGGGAATCGAACCCAGGGCCTTCCAAATTGCCGGTTGGATGCGCTACCATTACACACGGACCTCGATCAATCATAAATCGAAATTCTCCTACATAAGGCAGAAACCAATGCCCTGAGAGGGCACCCTCGCAAATCGTGAATATTTGCATTTAACTGCAATGACCACGCAGTATATAAATGAATAGAAACGACGTAAATAAGGAGCGTCTCTGCACACGGGGAAGAGAAATAACGAATAAATGAAAAATGAGGCGAACCGCCCGGAATCGAACCCAGGGCCTTCCAATTGCCGGTTGGATGCGCTACCATTACACTACGGACCTCGATCAATCATAAATCGAAATTCTCCTACATAGGGCAGAAACCAATGCCCTGAGAGGGCACCCTCGCAAATCGTGAATATGTGCATTTAACTGCAATGACCACGCAGTATATAAATGAATACCGCCCGGGAATCGAACCCAGGGCCTTCCAATTGCCGGTTAAATGCACATATTCACGATTTGCGAGGGTGCCCTCTCAGGGCATTGGTTTCTGCCCTATGTAGGAGAATTTCGATTTATGATTGATCGAGGTCCGTGGTGTAATGGTAGCGCATCCAACCGGCAATTGGAAGGCCCTGGGTTCGATTCCGGGGCGGTTCGCATCATTTTTCATTTATTCGTTATTTCTCTTCCCCGTGTGCAGAGACGCTCCTTATTTACGTCGTTTCTATTCATTTATATACTGCGTGGTCATTGCAGTTAAATGCACATATTCACGATTTGCGAGGGTGCCCTCTCAGGGCATTGGTTTCTGCCCTTTGTAGGAGAATTTCGATTTATGATTGATCGAGGTCCGTGGTGTAATGGTAGCGCATCCAACCGGCAATTGGAAGGCCCTGGGTTCGATTCCCGGGCGGTTCGCCTCATTTTTCATTTATTCGTTATTTCTCTTCCCCGTGTGCAGAGACGCTCCTTATTTACGTCGTTTCTATTCATTTATATACTGCGTGGTCATTGCAGTTAAATGCACATATTCACGATTTGCGAGGGTGCCCTCTCAGGGCATTGGTTTCTGCCCTATGTAGGAGAATTTCGATTTATGATTGATCGAGGTCCGTGGTGTAATGGTAGCGCATCCAACCGGCAATTGGAAGGCCCTGGGTTCGATTTCCGGGCGGTTCGCCTCATTTTTCATTTATTCGTTATTTCTCTTCCCCGTGTGCAGAGACGCTCCTTATTTACGTCGTTTCTATTCATTTATATACTGCGTGGTCATTGCAGTTAAATGCACATATTCACGATTTGCGAGGGTGCCCTCTCAGGGCATTGGTTTCTGCCCTTTGTAGGAGAATTTCGATTTATGATTGATCGAGGTCCGTGGTGTAATGGT
Source organism: Bathynomus jamesi (assembly GCA_023014485.1). Taxonomy (NCBI): domain Eukaryota; kingdom Metazoa; phylum Arthropoda; class Malacostraca; order Isopoda; family Cirolanidae; genus Bathynomus; species Bathynomus jamesi. Next base: position 619,357 of record JAJOZX010001422.1, read on the forward strand.
AGCGCATCCAACCGGCAATTGGAAGGCCCTGGGTTCGATTCCCGGGCGGTTCGCCTCATTTTTCATTTATTCGTTATTTCTCTTCCCCGTGTGCAGAGACGCTCCTTATTTACGTCGTTTCTATTCATTTATATACTGCGTGGTCATTGCAGTTAAATGCATATATATATATATATCATATATTCTACTTGTTTACAAAAACCTTTATGGCAAATTTCTACTTGGTAGAAAAACTTTTAGTGGGTGCTCAAGCTCATGTTCGATTACTCCTAGATTGCTGATTTGTCATATGGGGCTTCTGGTATTTAAAGTTTCCGAGCGCGCCGATTGAGGGAAATTTACGGTCATGTAAAGATGCCAGCACTTCCCTGGTCGATTGGTGTCTACAATCTCCTCCTGGTTTGGCTTTGTTTCGTTTGAAACCTTGTCGGAAAACAAAGATGACAATGGTTAAGGCAGCAAATGTATTACCGAGAGGAACACTAAAGAAAGATCGGAGAAAATACAAAGGAAACATTTCAGTTGAGAGGATGGATCTCTCAGACTTTGTCGATTCAGCGTCATTCAAGTTATTTGATACTTTCAAGATCAGCCGAGGGTTCTTAGGACATCTCCTGATGAGTGGAAAAATCACCAAGACGATAGACGATCCCTCCTATCCATGTAAAGATTCAATGTTATCAACGACAGTGCTGAAAGGGGCGTGTCCATGATAAAGAATTTCAATGCAACCATTAGCAAAGCCGAGACTCAAAAGCAGTTCCTCTTACACGTAGTGGAAATGCACCGGCACTAATTTCCTGACCAGAATAAGTCGTCATTGGCCACCGGTAAATGTTCAGGCGACTAGACTTCATGTATGATATTAAAGTGATATCAATGCATTTTTGCCATCACTGAACGTTATATTGTACGAATTCATTGGTTATCTAAAGGTTATTTATCCAATTCACCCACTGTACATATTCTAATGCTTGAGCACCGAGTAAATACTCTCGGATTCCACTCAAATTCATCTCAGAGTTTTATGTTCTTAAGTCTAATAAAAAAAAAAAAGTACATGCTTGCTTGAATTTTTAATTTTCATTTATTTGAATCGCCCTAATATATATATATATATATACCCCCGCAAGGGGGTTTTAAGCTCGTGCTCTTGAGTGCTCTTTGTGCTCGTTTGTACGTGCTTGTTCCTGGAGGTTTCACGTGCGCCCTCCCGGCCCTAGCACCCAAGGATGATGGGGCTCGACCCTGCAGTCCTTGTCATCCTTGGTCTTTTTCCACTTCGACTGTCCCCTCCACCCTTTCTTTTTCCTCTGTCTTTCCTCTCACTTTTTCTTTGTTTTTCCGCTGAGATATGCCCTTTAAATAGAGGCGAATCGGTTCTTCCTGAACTAAAAAAATATATATATATATATATATTATATATATATATATATATATATATATATATATATATATATATATAATATATATATATATATATATACAGGGTGTCCGAGAATTATCTGTACAATTTTTGGCTGTTATTAAAAGTCAACCATGAAGTGTAGAAATTCCAGTGTTGTCCCATTTTACAGAGAATCTCATTAAGTTTTTTCTGATACCACGTTTTGACAAGTTTTTTAGAAATTCCAGTGTGTCCGAACATTATCTGTACAATTTCATCTTTTAATAAAATTCTTGATAACACGTAAAATTCTTAAACAAGATTATTTAAAATCTGTATTTTCAAAAGTTTCTTTTATTAAAGTAACGTTGTTACAAACATTCGATATGTGCACCATTAGTGATTCGCAAAACATCCAATCGATACTCCAAATGTTGCCATGTACGCCGCAGCATATCCACATCAATTCGCTCAATAGCAGCTGTGATTCTTGCTTTTAAATCATCAATGTCTGTCACCCGCGTATATTTCTAAAAAACTTGTCAAAACGTGGTATCAGAAAAAACTTAATGAGATTCTCTGTAAAATGGGACAACACTGGAATTTCTACACTTCATGGTTGACTTTTAATAACAGCCAAAAATTGTACAGATAATTCTCGGACACCCTGTATATATATATATTAACAAAGTGGTGGCAGACTTAGTTATAATAAATTCTCAAAATATAGTGAAGACTTATTATTATTTATTTGGGGTATAGCATATATTTAATGGGGTATAATAATAAAATTGACATTACAACAAATATTTACGTACGAGTAAGTGTATGGTAAGAAAATATTGGATTGTTTGACCTGTTGCATTGGAGCCAATTAAGTGGAGTGTCTATTTGGAGGTACCATTGGGGTACACCATAAAAGATTGTATGTAGACTGTATCGCCTAGTCACCTTGTGATAAAAAGATAATTTCTATTTAGAGTTATACTATTTATAATAATTTACATATTTAATTATGCTTTCTTATTTAATTTAAAATAACGGGGTAATCCTTAAACATCTGGTTGAAATTTCTGTCGAATTAACGAGACACCAATCAACAGATTATATAATCACGTGAGAAGGGTCGGGACGAAGGGGATTCGGGGGCGAGTGACTGAAGGAAAGGAACACCTTCTTGGTCTGGTTAAACGAACGTTTGATTCGCGAGGGAGCTTTTAGCGGAGGGAAAGTGCTTCCTTTCAACCTTAGTTTCTTCGGGAGCACCCTGTCGTTGGCGACTGTTTCCCTATGTAAGGCAACAAAGGATTCACTTACACGCGTGAAATTGAGTCATAGGATTATTTATTATTATGAGAATAAAGATGTAGCCAAAGGAGAGGGCCATGCCCTCCCCCATCTACCGGAGGGAAAGTCGGGTTTGGTCGATACATTTAATGGTCTCTGGGTACACTGCAACGCTGATACTTTTATCATTGATACAATTAACTTTTAACATCAAAATAGAAAAAAATATATTTTCATCATGGGATGAAATGTAAATACAGAGAGAGGCAAAACATTGTGTTATACTCTATATTTGTCGCTGAACGTGATTTTGGGTTTTATTTAATATTGTGGTAAACCATTCCACAGTTTCATTTTCATAGAGCTAAAATGAAAATCGTTACACGTGACATACACTCAATACTGTATATTTAAATGCCTAATGAATAAGTCTTACACATCGATAAAACGCTTTGCTCTTTTGTTGGTACATTTAGTTGTTTGCATACACCCCAAGTTTAGCATTCCTGGCTATGTCACTTAATGTAACCCATTTTAACAGCTATGCACCACGTAGTATCTTAGAATTTTAATACGGGTATTGATGGCTGTCTCGGTATTATATATATATATATATATATATATGATGTAAACTACAAGGAAAAGGAAAAATGATTCCAAGATCTTTCGTGTATTCAGAAGTGCACCTCGTCAGGAAATGACGAGGTGTACTTCTGAGTACACAAAGGCCTTGGAATCATTTTTCCTATTCCTTGTGAGTTTACATCATTCATTCATTTTACGTGTTTAATTGTGAAATTCATCCCATATATATATATTAATATATATATATATATATATATATGATATAATCAAATAACTATTTTTACACGAGTAAAATTAGTTACTTGGTCCTTTAATTCCCTTTTGGTAATGAATTTTGCTCGTTCTGTTATAATTAAAACCAATAAATATACTAAGTTTTTAGCTTAAAATCTTCATTTACAGCAAGGATTCCAACCTTTTCAGGTCGACGTACCACCATGCTTTTTAAGTATCACAGTCGGAAAGATTGCTGGTTATTCGACTAATATTATCATTATCATTACATACATTATCATATCATACATTATCATTAAAGTAATTATAAATTAGCAAGCATATATATATATATATATATATATATATATATATATATATATATGTGTGTGTGTGTGTGTGTGTGTGTGTGTGTGTGTATATATATATATATATATATCAATGCAAGTACTGATACAATTAACAAAAGCAATATGAATGAGCATACAAAATTTTGTTTAATCTCTGTCCGTCTGTCAGTGCGAACAAGTGGGTACTGTCATGGACCAGAATGAATGATAGCTTCAATAACGAACGAAGGTTCAAATTTCACCCAGATAAGACTCAAAATTTATATTTTCTTTGTTGCAAATTAACGCATATGAACTAAATTGCATGTAATAACACTGTAAATTAACGATTCCCAACCTGTGGTATGCGGACTCGTTTTAGGTGATACGCAAAAGGGTTTTCATACGCAGCTTGCTAATTTATAATTACTTTAATGATAATGTATTTAAAAAGTAATATTAGTCGAATAACCAGCAAAATCTTTCCGACTGTGATACTTAAAAAAGCATGGTGGTGCGTCGACCTGAAAAGGTTGGGAACCCTTGCTGTAAATGAAGATTTTAAATGAAGGTTTAAGCGGAAAACTTTGTATATTTATTGGTTTTAATTATAACAGAACGAGCAAATTCATTACCAAAAGGGAATTAAAGGACCAAGTAACTAATTTTACTCGTGTAAAAATAGTTATTTGACTGTATCATCCCGTGAATAAAAAGATCGTAATCTCAGCAAATGTCCAAATCAAATTTGGTAATTAAATAACTAATAGTTTTTGAAGCAGTGGTTCGTAAACTTTTTCACTCACGCCCTTTTGGATAAGCAAACATATTAGTGTGCTCTCTTTCCTTCTAATAATCTAAGCTGTGTACACTTTCATCAAAGACAGTTTAATTAAAACTGTATCTAATCTTTTTAAAATTCTTTTAAGGTTTGGTATGAAATTTAAAATAGGAAGGTATCGTCTCGACTGATTAAAAACATAAAGATACCAATACGTAAAGATCAAATCTTCATTTTAAGTAATAATTATTTAAAATTAAGATTTGATTGTAATATTCGTAACGCTTTTAATAAACAGTTTTAATAAGATGTTTACAGCTGGTCATAAATCTTTTCGCGCCCCCGACCCCCACTTTGCTCACCATTGCTCTGAAGGGTCAATGGATCCAAAGTTTCCATAGTGAAGTTGGATGCGTCTATTGACCAGCCTTAGTTAGTATACTGACTCCCCTTCCCCACAAAATAAAGTTTTATTACTTTTTCCAAGGGGTCTCATAAAACCAAAGATAGTATTATACCTTCATTTGATAACCTACGTGATTAACCAGATTTAGAACTCTTTATGCATGTTAGAAACCTTCATATTCTTTAGAGGCAAATTTGGCCAAATTACTGGTCTGCGTTTACCTGATCTTGACCAGTTATTTTTTACATTGAATAAAAACCGATTGTTTAACAAACAAATAACAGATTTTAATTTAAGATTGGCAACTCCTAAAAATAAAACGATATCCATCAGACAGTAATGCGTGACTTTTAGTGCATACCCCAACAAAGACCAAGTGAAATGAATGGCTTCTTTTTTTCTTTTTTTTGAGGGGAAGGAGAAGTGGTGAGGAAGCAAGGGAGGGGACGAATTTTTTAAACAAGAGTCTTATTTTTACTTGAAGAACATTTAACAACAATGACAGTGAAAAGTTCGTTAATAGATGAGGTCCCCTAATGGAATTGCAAACATACAAAAGTTAAGGCCACCATAATTGTTTTTTGAATATACTGTAAGCAAAACATATGATAAAGTATTCTATTTAAAAACTTAGAAGAAAGGAATATTCCACCATATGTTTTAAATTTATTGAAATTTTTGTACACACACCAAACCTTTGGTGCTAGATGGGGCAATGTATTGTCCGAATGTTTTGGTTCCTCATGAGGCAAGAGTGGGATGCTATATAGATGACATAAGGAAAAATAACTTGGTCTATGCCGATGATATAGTGTTAATAAACCCTTCGGTGAAAGGTTTGGATCATCTTATAAAAATTTGTAAATCATATTCGCAGAACCATGACATTAATTTTAGTGTTACTAAAACTAAGGTTATGTAATCAGTGCCGTATTAAGGATTTTTGGGCCCTGGGGCCAAAAAATTCTTGGGGTCCCTTAACAAGACAAATCTTCGAGTCATGTAAATTAATAAAACCATTTATTTCTAAATCAAATAATGCAAGTTTTACACAAATACCAAGCTGCTACAATTACACCAAACCAATTACACAACTACAAGTCCACTACTAATCTATCAAAGTTAGTCACAAAATCATCCACCACCATCCAAACAGCCCTCAATTTGTGAATTTCCTGTAGTACTCCTAATGAGCGAGTGTCAGCTAAAGCGTTTTGTTTGACAAACAGTACAAAATGCTGAAGCTCAAATGGGAAGCAGCTCAAATGGGAAGCTATCCTCAAAATTATTTGGGTAATGGACTAGCCAGAATTTTTGTTGCTTTTGATCTTCCTCTGAAGTTAGTTGAGAGATATTGTTGAGCATTCCAAATTTATCATTGATATCATTATAAACATCGGCCCCTAAAACAGCTGGGCCATGGGGCCTGCCCCCCCCTTAATACGCCACGGTATGCAATCCCATGCTAAAAACTCAAACCAAACAACTAATATTATTTTCAAAGTGAGAGACGAACCAATAGAGCAGGTACAAGAATTTAAGTAGCTGGGTCAAACTATCACCAGCTACTTGAATAACGACTCAGACATAAGGAAACAATATCGAAATTACTGCGCTAAGGCAAACATGATTATAAGGAACTTCAAATTCTGTACAAGCGAAGCTAATGACTCTTTTTCGTACTTTCTGCACTAATATTTATGGGCAGCAACTCTGGGTTAATTATAAAAAAGGCTCCTACAGATCCTATAGACTAGGGGGGGGGGGGGGGGTTCAAAATTACTTAACGCTATTTTTGCTAAAATTTGACACCCCCACCCCCTGTAACGTTCCGTAACGCTAGACCAGACACCCACTAAGATGTTATGTAACCCCTAATAGAGGGTGTCTGGTCTAGTGTTGTTACGGAACGTTATAAGGGGGTGGGGGGTGGGGGGGTCACGTTTTAGCAAAACTAGCGTTACGTAATTTTTGAACGGCCCCGAGGCTGTGGATCTCTTGGTATGAAAGTGTTTGTTTATAGCTCCACTTAACTCTCGCATTAGCCATTCCATTACGTGTACTTTTTATTTTTATGAAGCTGTTATTGCTAATTTTATTATTTCTCGTTTATTTACTTGTATTATCGTTATTTCTTTATAACCGTAGTCCTTTTTGTTTTTGCTTTTTAAACGTATTGTTTAATTAGTTGTATCGTTGATTACCTTCATGGATACTGTACCTTTTTATTTTACAGGATCTGCCTCCTGACAATAAACATTATCACTGTTATTATTATCATTATCACGACCATATACAGTATACCGTCTGCCAAAAAAAAGGGTTCACTCTAAAAACATCCATGGAATCAACATTTTTCAAACAATCAGTATGAAACTTATAAACGTAAACGATACATAAAACATCTGCCTGTAAACCAAATTTCAGTTCGAAGCTATCAAAACTAACGATTTATTAAATATTTCTCTAATAATACTACAACTGATGGTCGACAAACTAATCAAGAATCCTTTATTTCCATTTTCACTTTTGTAAATTCTAATTTATGATTTATTTTGCAGGGTTATAAAATATAGTGAATATGCCATTTTCAGAGGAAGATAAGATTATAATTAAGCATTATAGACTAGAAAAGGGATATGGACGAACGAAACTACTCTCCGAATTCCTCAAAAAAGGATGGACTCTTGGTGGTTTGGGAAAGTTTCTAAAGAAAATTCACGAGACTGGGGATATCAAAAGAAGAGAGGGAAGTGGGCGACCAAAAACTGTTCGCATACATGTGTCCGTTGGTATATCAAAGTTAGGAAAAACATCCATTCATTTTATTGAGCCTGGTGTAAAAGTCAATGCCGAGTACCATCGAAATACTCTGCTGCGAAACATGCTTCCCGAAATGCAAAATCTGGCCAACGGTGGTTACTATCTTTTCCAGCAAGACGGAGCAACGTCCCTTGCAGCAATAGCAACTGTGGAATATTTAAAAAATAATGTTCCCGAGTTATTTGAACCCCAAAATTGGCCACCTAACAGTCCTGACTTGAACCCTGTTGACTATGGAATCTGGGAAAATTTGGCACAGAGAATTTACAGGAGCAGGGTGAGAAATGTTGATCACTCGCGTCAGCTTCTTGTGGAGAAGTGGGATGAAATACCACAGGAGCAGATCGATCGAATCATTGATGAATTTCGTCCAAGAATGAAGAGAATTGTTGAAACAGAAGGGAAACACATTGAACAATTTTTTTAATAGGAATTTCAAAAGAGTAAAATGTTAATTTGATTACTTTTGTAAACTTAGGATTCAAGTTCTGTTTCGAAATTCAAAATCCTTTTTTTATTTTCATGGTTTTTTAATGGAGGCATTTCCTATATTTTATAAATCGTATGATGTATTTTATAACTAAAATGAGAGTAAAAATTTTATTACCAAAGTTTTACCGCCTTTGTGGACTCCCAGAATTCAAAACTGGAGCGATGTTCACCAACAAAATTTGTTGAACATAAACAATCCTCATAAAATCATTAATTTTAAATATAATTGAAAATTTGTGTACATATATACTGATTACATAGTTTTCCTCTGTATGAGTTTCATTATGATTGGTTAATAAATATTGATTTCATGGCTGTTTTTGGAGTGAACCCTTTTTTTTGGCAGACGGTGTATATGGTGGTATTGTCATTACGTGTACTTTTTATTTTTATTTCCATTTTTTCTTTTTGTAGTGTTAGCTTTGGATAGTTTTTATTATTACTCGTTTCAGTACGTGTCTTATTTTTATTTCTCTTTTACTCATATTTTTTAGTTTTTATATTTATTGTTGTTTGATTTATCTTATCGTTTATTACATTCAAGAATATTACACTATTTTATAGGAATTATATCCTGCCAATAAGGCTTATCATATCATTATCATATCATAAAAGTCATGAAGGTTAAAATATATATATATATATATTGTCATAACCGACAAATTTGTATATATAATTGCGTATAAAAAAAAGCACTAAAATTAGAAGATCAAAGTATGAAATAAAGATAGCAGTGAAATAATTTTAAAATGGTTTTCGATTTCGTGTGAAAATTATATCGTGTTAAAATAAACGAGGGTCTCAGAGGGAAGCAGTTAAGCGAATTTTGACCTCAAAGTTTTCTATGGTTCCTTTGCGATTTAATGGAAAAAGAAAAAGTCATATCATGACCTAACCTAACCACTCGTTAGGTTAACTGTACGCCCTTGACGATTGGTTAGGTTAGGTCATGATATTTTCGTTAGTTAGCCTCATAAAGCTAACTAAAGAAGGCTGGGGTCCCTATTCTTCAATAGCTCCAAAAAAGTCTTTCCTTGTATTAAAATATGAAGTGTCGCTCAAGCTATCGTTTAGTAATTTTGTAAATGTGTGAATCGGTGATTTTCCTTTTAGTTTCCTATTTGAAAGTTCTAATTGCTAATTGTGGTGTTTAGAGATTATCTCGAGTATCAAAATCAATGATATTCGGAGTGTTTCTTTCCTTTTCTTTTGGAGAAATATGATGTTGCCTAAAGAAAATTTAGAGGGATACATCAATTATTTAATTTCTCTAACTGGGTTAAGTTTCTCGAAAGAAAGAATGGTTAAGGACCTCTCTAATTTATTTGAATGGGTTTGACGTGAGAACTTGCTTCAGTCGGATTGGGACACAGTTCCACGAAGTTGAGTTCGACATTTCGATATCAGATTTGGGTCTGTCTCATTGAAGTCTGAGGACGAGAACCACTTTCCCTTGGTTTGCAAAAATTGAAAGGAATTTAATTTTAAGTTAATTTTAAAAGCAAGAGCTTTCCTTTCGAAGAAGGTAATGATAGTTAATGAAATGACACTGTCTTTTACAATATCCAGTTGGAGAAGAGGGAGACTCTTTCATTTTCCATGAATTGTGAGCGAATGAATCATGAACATTATGTCCAGCCACCAAATTTATTGGGATCCAACAAATTTTGTAAGAGGTTAATGACTCAAGTAAACGCGAGGTTTCAGCGATTTGGACTGTAATTAAGCGGAGCCTGAATAATTTGTGAGAGCACTGAAATTATAAGTTAGTTCATAACCTCAGTTGTAATTCCTGTTTTCTGGGCATTAAGTGGCGCAGACTGAAGTCAGAGTTTCATGCCCTTTTCAATTATTGTGACAATTTCGCTGATTCATAATCAAGGCGACGTGGCCTCATCTTGTCCATTTGATTGAACGAGTGTCAATCTAAATTTGGCGTCATTATTGTGATTAACTTTCGCGAATAATTATAAATCTTTTGCTCAAACATATTTCTTTGATGAACATTTTTCTGGGTAGAAAAATCTGCAGAACTCGCGTGGAACTTTGAAGACAAAGTTTCCGCGTGTTTTTTTTTTTTTTTTTTTCGCAGTAAATTTTTCTTTAAGAAATTTTAATTAAGTTTTATGTTAGTTTATATTTTGAGTCACATAAAACAACAAAACACCTCTTTATAACCCTTTTGAGACTTAAGCCAATTAATCTGAAAGAATTATTCGGAAGTCAATTTTTTTTTTAACTCAAAATTGTAAGTTTTACTCGTACATCTGGAAATTAATTTGTATTTGGAAATAACGGACAATTGTGTGTGAAATTTTAATCTTAGTCTGGTAGCACAGACCCTGATTTTATTGGAACACTGCATTGTTTGTTATAAAGCAAATTTTGACATATTTGGAAGCTTATACCACCCCATTCAAGAATCCATCGGGTGTAGACCTGACCCCCGCTTGGCTTTTTCAATATGGCCGCCATTTTCCAAGATGGCCGGCGAAACTGAAAAATCCTATATCCTGGTCAATACTTGATGGATTTTGATGATCTTGGTGTCATTTCTAGGGGTTTTTAGGATGATGAGTCTATCTGGAGGGGTTGCAGATACTTTGGGAGTCGTTTTGATTCACATTCGTCAATACTCAAGGTCACTGGAGGTCAAACGCCCCCCGAAATAGGGAATATCCCATATCCCGGGCAGTCGTGGAGATATTTTGATCTTACTATCGTTTTTATAGTTTTGGGCGAGATTGAGTAGTTCTATAGGGTTTAAAATGAAATCAGGGATTATTTTCCCCATGGTAAGATGAATTCCAATATGTCTAATTATTCCTCTTATTTTTTTCAGGTTGAGATTAGTGCTGATGGTGCTGCCCACCTGGTGGTTTGATGACGTCTTGGTTGTGCTGATTCCAAAATTGCTTTTTGACTGCTGAATATGGAGAATATACTAGGTGAGCATTGTTTAGTTTTCATTTGCTGAGGAAAAATTATTTCAATGCGATTTGTGCTCGGAAGAATGGGTAAACAAAATTCTTATTTTTCAGGTTCTACAAAAGCTGCAGACGAATGTTTCTTCAAGGATTTCCTGCGTAGCTGTCCTGGAGGTCAGAAAGGTCTTTCAAATTGTGGGAGGATTCAGAAAATCATAGAGAGCAGCGACATCAGAGGGCAGCCAGATGTTCGAGCGAGACTAGAGCCTCTCTTGGAAGATGGAGCAAAAATCCTTTGTTGTCACAAGAACTGTGTTTCCACTTATGTGTCCAAGCGGAATTTATCAGCATTCATGAAAAGAGAGAATGTGATACCCCTACAGTGGAGCCAAAAAGACTACGTAGTGATGTTCTCAGTGAAGGCCCAGTATATGACCCTAAAAAAACACTGTCTCTTTTGTTTGAAAGTCAGTGAGTGTATATTATCCGAGAAATATGACATCAAAGTTCCGGTGCAATACCGCATTCCAGCATCTAGGTTTATGACCGATAAGCTTGGTGATAAAAAAACAAATTACAAAGATGTGTTGATAGAAAAGTGTAAACTGAAAAATGATGAGCAGGGACAAGTTGTACTTAGTAGGTTGTTGGGCATGAAAAGAGATTTACCGGCTGAAGAAGCCCGATACCATAAAGATTGTATGTCTACCTTTCATGTTGAGGTTGAGAGAGTTTGTCAGAATAAGTCAAGGGTTGACCCTGAAGACCGCCCCTTCATTGCTTTGTGTGTAGAATTGTCGAAGGACAAAATGAAACCATGGAATTCAATTGAAGTAGAGAAGCTTTACAAAGAGTTAGGTGGTGAGAAGTTGTCACGTAGGTCGCTCATTGTAAAAGTTAAAGATTACTTCAAAGACGAAATTGTTGACTTACATGGGGATGGTATCGTTACGTTGTTAGTTTTCAAAAACTATGCTGCCTCATACCTGAATATTGCAAAAGATTGTGAGGAATCTGTTGATATTGATGAGTGTGTGAAGAAGCTGGGCAAGCAAATCGTGAGTGAGTGCAAAAAGAACAAGGAAGAATTCACTTCTTATCGTACTCACATAGACAAATATATTGCTTCCGAATGTATGAGTGATGTTCTTATGCAATTGCTTACTCGTGTAAGTTCGAAATTCTCTGACTCCCTGCAATCCATAATGGTTGGAAACATTGTAGCAAGTGTTGTTACAAATCAGCCTGTCCCATGATTATGGAGTCTCCAGTGCGTGGCAGGAAATCAGTGGACATCCGAGCAACTGCAACCCAGCACAAAGACATCATCCCACAAATCCTCAAACTACACGCTTTGAGTGGTTGTGACACAGTTGCAGCAATACATGGCATCGGCAAAGCCACTGCCATTGCCACAGCCAAGAAGGGTCGGAAGTTAGACAAGCTGGGGTCCCTTGATGCATGCTTTGACCATATTGAGAAAGAGGCAACAGCGTTCATTGTTGCATGCTATGGGGATAAGAAATACTCATCTCTTACTGAGTGTCGTCAGCGAGTATGGGCTCAGAAGACAGGGAAGTCGGGAATTGCTGCACCTAAACTATGTTCTCTACCACCAACAACTGAAGCTTTCCATCAAAATGTGCTCAGAGCCCACTACACTGTGGCGAACTGGCTCGATGCACTAAAGTGTGACCCACCACCACTTGATCCTGTGCATTATGGGTGGGAGAGAGACGAAACAAACAGAGTTCTCATCCCAAAAACAGTTGGTGAAGGAGTGTGCTTAGCACCAGATGAAGTTCTGAAGCCAATCAGATGTGGGTGTGAATCACAATCAGCATGCAGGGGGAGTCGCTGCGGCTGCATGGGACGCGGAATTCCTTGCACAATGTTCTGTGCATGTGGCAGCGGCTTGAATTGCAACAATCCATTGACCCAAAACGCAAACGAAGAGCAGACTGATGATCCTGACGATCCTGACACAACCATGTCTTTTGATATTTGCCCCCAATAAATGGTTACCTAATGTGAATAACTGCATCAAAGTTGTCAATGCCAATCCCCCAGCTAGGTGTGAGCTTTGTTTTGCTTACGAGGTCATATCTTGTAGATTTGCAACCTTCCATAGAATGTATGTGCCCTGCACTTCAGCATAAATTGTGGTTTATATCCGAATATCCATATCCATATAATGTGGGTTATGTCATTTAAGCATTATGATCTGGTTTTATCTGCAGAAAAGATGTTAAGTGCTCAGCAGTTAGCTAGATTGTAGAAATTGTCATTGAAATAAAGCAAATACAGTGATGTCAACTGTGGCATTATCATATTTCAAGGCCAAACTTTCACCTCAAATGACCTTGACTTGACCCATGGAGTTGCAAAATGATATCCTACTGTTATCATGTGCCTATAGAACTACTCAGTCTCGCCCAAAACCATAAAAACGACAGTGAGATCACCAAAATATCTCCACGACTGCCCGGGATATGGGATATTCCTTATTTCAGGGGGCGTTTGACCTCCAATGACCTTGAGTATTGACGAATGTGGATCAAAACGACTCCCAAAGTATCTGCAACCCATCCAGATCGACTCATCATCCTAAAAACCCCTAGAAATGACACTAAGATCATCAAACTCCATCAAGTATTGACCAGGATATGGGATTTTTCAGTTTCGCCGGCCATCTTTGAAAATGGCGGCCATATTGAAAAAGCCAAGCGGGGGTCAGGTCTACACCCGATGGATTTTTGAATGGGGTGGTATAAGCTTTCAAAATATGTCAAGATTTGCTTTATAACAAACAATGCAGGGTTCCCACCCCGTGCAACCGGACTATCTTGTGAAATAAAATTTAAACGATGGGGTGTGTCGTTTCTATTCTACCTTGCAAACCTCTCGTGTTAGCTGAGGGTATAATAACGCTGGAAAATCAAAAGGGACTTCAAACAAGCCTCAGAAGATTGTGCATATAAATTTAAAGGTCATCCGTGCGCATCTGGCCCATCCTGAACAAGGGAACCCATGCGCTATAGGTGCAATTAAACAGTAGTTGCAGAACATATATATATATATATATATATATATACACACACCTTTGGTTAGCTTCCGCTCGAATTGTTCATTCTGACGAAGGTCAAGCCTTTCACTCCACTTTAGACCTACAATTTAACGTGGCATACGAACCACGCCCCATCAGCAGCCCAGCGTCTTAACTACTAGGCCACCTAGGGCACCCATTTATCTACCAACCACTTTCTTTATTGTGTGGAAGGATGAACAGCTGGGTTTTGCTGCGCGCCTGCTGCCGTCGGGTCTCGAACCAGGGGCCGATGGATTCGTAGTCAGCGACGCTAACCACTACACCACTGAGGCGCCTATATATATGTGTGTGTGTGTGTGTGTGTGTGTTACAACTCAGACTGGTCCCCTGAGAAACTTTTGTTACACACAGATCGTGCATGAAACAAAGAACTCTTCTGGGAAATTTAAATCCACTATAGTCCGAATAAGTTATGGTAAATGACAAATACTAAAGTTTTTTTTTCATGATGGAAGCCCAACGTGGACATCGGGTCACTAGCAAAGAGGCCCCAAAATATAGCTTCCTTCACCAGCTATCTGCTAAGCAGATAGAACCTAGCTTTGGTACAGTGGCTAGAGTTTAAAGCTTCCCAGACATTCAGAACCTCAATATACGCAAGAAACTCGGCTGCATTTACGTCAGATTGAATACATCAAAGAAAAAGGGTAACTATTATATTTATAGCCAAAACACAAAACTTAAACCTCAACCGGAAAATTTGAGCGTCCACTTTTAAAGGCACTTAACACGTCCGTTTAATGTGTTACAACTCAGAATGGTCCCCTGATGAACGTTTATGTTGCACACAGCCACTATACTGGATTTAATTTTCCCAGAAGAGTTCCTTGTTCCATGCACGGTCTATGTGTAACATATATATATATATTATATATATATATATATATATATATATATATATATATAAACCTTACCTTACCTTATGAACCTTATGTTGTTTCGTGCGTTGGTCTCTCTTCATACGGAGGTCAAGCTGGTGGCCCCGCCTCTAGGTCTGGCATGGTGGAGGAGCGAGTTGCTTTCTTGCGCTCTCCACCGTACATAGCCAGGCACGCCCGGCTCATCTGGTACTGTCCTGAGCCAGGCATCCAGTCTTTTCTTGAAGACTTCAACTTTGACCCCCGTTACGTTTCTGAGGTCCTTAGGAAGCTGGTTGAAAAGTCTTGGCCCCCTGAAAACCAAGCTATTTTCCTTCAGGGTTGAGGAGGTCCCTTGTCGGGCCTTTAATTTGGGAACACTACACATTCTGCCTTTCCTATTTTCCAGTGTTGTTTGAATGGTAATTGGGTTTAGTTTGAGATTTGGTACCAGTTTTTCGATCATTTTCCATATGTAGATTATGATGTACCTCTCTCTTCTTCTTCTTTCCAGTGAGTACAGGTTTAGTTTACGTAGTCTTTCCCAGTAGTTGAGTTCTTTGCAGCCATCAATCTTGGCTGTGAAATGCCTTTGCGTTTCTTCTAGTTTCTTAGGTTCTTCCTTTTTATATGGCGACGTCAAAACTGAGCAGTATTCAAGTTTTGGTATAATCAGTGTTTTTAGCAGGGGAATCATTATTGTCCTGTCCCTTCTTTTGAACGTTCTTAGTACCTGTCCGGCGACTCTTTTTGCTTTATTTATCGCTATCTAATTTTGTGTTTCGAATTTCGCATCATCTGTCATTATTATCCCGAGATCGATCGCTTTCGTGCTTCTCTAAATTTCCTGTCTCTCTGGAGCATAATATGCAGTCTGTTTAAGTTCCTCTTTTCTACCATATCTCAAGAACTGAAATTTCTCGGCGTTGAATGACATGTTGTTGTCTTCTGACCATTTGTATATTTTGTTCGTGTCCCTCTGCAAGGCCTCCACGCCATGTACATCGCTGATATTTCTGCTGATCTTTGTATCGTCTGCAAAGGATGTTACTATACTGTTGCTGTTTACTCCGCTGTCTATGTCTGTTAGCATGGTAATGAACAGGAGTGGGGCCAGTACTGTCCCGTGTGGTACTGAGCTGCATACTTCTGATTCTGATGATGATATACCTTGAATTTTGACGACCTGCAGACGATCTCTAAGGAAGTTGTAGATCCATTTTCCCACTTTGCCTGTTATTCCCATATATTTAATTTTATGTGTTATTATACCATGGTCACATTTATCGAAAGCTTTAGAAAAATCTGTGTATATAACATCGTAGATGTCATTGCCTTCCAATGCATCTAGGATATTGCTGTAGTGTTCTATTAGTTGTGATAGGCATGATCTACCTGATCGGAATAGGCTGACCATATTTCCTTGAGACAAAAACGGGACATTGGGATGGCAAAAAAGGGACGGGGGTTATGTAATATTCTGTATTCATGAAAAAGTAAGTACATAAACATATTGAGCTTACAATTATTCTTCAGTGACAGAACCCATACAGAACCCATAAAAAAAACGGTACTGTCCCGTTCAAAACGGTACGTATGGTCAGCCTAGTTATATACTCTCCTTGCAATTCCTCTTCAAAGAATGCATTTATGTCAGGTATCGCTTTGTCATTTTTTGGGGTACTGAAAACTGATTCATATTGAGCTCTTAATGTGTCGGATATTTCTTTTGGATCGTCGGTTAGTTCATTATTTCCCGTCCTTAAGGGCCCAATAGCGGGCCTTGGGATCGTTTTTCTTTTTCCTTGTGGGTTTGCAGCTATATATATATATATATATGCACTAAAATCACAAAATAACACGTGACCTTATTAATAAGCAAACAACCACAGGGAAAAGGAAACACAAAGTCCGAGCGCTTTCGTGATATATTCACATTATCAAGGAGGAACAGAAAATAGACGGAGATTACAAAGTAAATGAGTTAAATAGACAAGCAAAAAATTCACAATCGGCACCTCAAATTAAAGGCCTTAAAGCCCTCTAAAGATTTTTTCAATTGATAACATAATCTGTAGGCTGCTAAATTACTAAATATAAAAGAAGTATACTGTATAGATGAAATTAGACAAAAAAAACAATACAGAGAACAAAAATTATTATAATGGTTATTAACACTAATATTTAATTAAAGCAGGCAATTAATTGGCAAGAATTTAATGAAAAACGAATAGATAACGTAGATAACAAATAGATAACATAATCTGTAGGCTGCTAAATTACTATATAGATGAAATTAGACAAAACACCAGTACAGAAAACAAAAATTATTATAATGGTTATTAACACTAATATTTAATTGAAGTAGGAAATTAAGTGGCCCGAAATTAATGAAAACAAAGGGAATGTTGCCATCGTCTTACAGATTATTACAAAATTTCTACAAACAGTCTGGAAAAAAATTGTTTTCCCAAAAGCAACCCAGTTCAAAAGTCCAATAAACCCCCAGCAACCAAAGATTATACACGAAAGAAATATTACAATTAAAATAGACACATAAGAATGTTAGTTCTTACAGTAATATTTATTTATTTAACCAGGTCAAACCATTAAGGGGCAAGAATGCAGTTAAGAAAACAGTAGGCCCTTCGCCAGCTTTCTGACAATGCACGAATCTAATTTGTACAACCCAGGGCTAATATTAAGGACCAAATCCGCATTATTCTTGATCACACTTGATTCCAGTATATTTCTGCTAACAATAGATTTACTAAACCTTAATTTGGAAGCATTTTTCCAATCAATGGGATGATTAGTATCTCTTACGTGAATGAAAATTCTTATATATATATATATATATATATATATATATATATAAGAGTGAAGCTAAAGACACTCTCTTTCGTACTTTCTGCAGTAATATATACGGACAGCAACTCTGGGTGAATTATTAAAAACGTTCTGGCAGAACCCTAAATTTGCTGTCCAACAGGTCTTTTAGACTCTTACATAAATTACCCCCGAGATGCTCAGCTTCGCAAATGTTTGCTACCCGCAATGTCCCGAGCTTCCCGGAGGTAACAAGACGTGCTCAGTACAGTATAATGCAAAGAATTAAAAAATCAACCAACCCGATTATCCAAGCTATCCATGAGTCCTGCCGTTTATCCTCTAAGCTCTGGAATTCTTGGTACGAAAACGTATGTCTGTAGCTCCACTTAATTTCGACATTACTGTATTATTTCTAATCAACTGTATATATTTCTATCCTTAGTATTTGAACTGTCATTGTATTACTAATACAATATATATATAATATATATATATATATATATATATATATATATATATATATATATATATACAGGGTGTCCCGTAAGTCTGGACCCATAGGGATTTATAATATATTTTTTTATTATGTTATTATTATTATTTTATTATTATTATTTTTTTATTGTTTTTTATTATGATTTTTATTTGTGGGGCCACTTGAAAGCCAAAGTGTACGAGGTCAAACTTCAGAACATTTTCCACCTTAAAGCACGCATTGTGGAGGCGTGTCAAGAAATTTCTGCGACTGTGATTCAGAAAGTGCTGTCGCAGTGGAGATTGCGTCTTCAACTATGTGTGCGACACAACGGCGGACACTTTGAACAGATTATGTAATAAATTTTTGGACTATTTTGTAATTTTATTATTTTTCCCTATGGGTCCAGACTTACGGGACACCCTGTATATATTTGAAGAGATAAAACTCCGAAGAACCTAAGAAGATATCAAACATTTCTGTGAGTTTTATTCTTCTATACTGTTCTCTCACGAGACTATTGGTTCACTTATCTTACTGACTCGTCAAATCATGTACTGATTTTACCGACTCACAACAAAAGCGAAATGAATAACAATATATATATATAAAATACAGGAAAATAAGTTAATGGTAAAATCCGTTGATAAATGATGGTGGGAAGACTTTATCGGAGACTGAAGCAGAATATTAAACTGAAAAGAAGTGATATAATCCAACGAAACATCGTTAATGAAACTAATATTTTAGATGACCTCTGACACTAACAACGAAAACAGATATAACTAAAGTAAACCTCACACACACACACACACACACACACACACACACACACATACTTCTAATATGAACCCCTTCCAACAACCATTCATTCCCAACCCTTTGCTCAATTAGTCCCCTTACCCCGACAATAACAACCTGGTAAGACTCCTCTCAATTTTGTTCGCTTTTTACTTTATATTTGACGACTGATCACTTTTCTATATTTCATATTATTTTATTTTTTATTTTAATTACCGAAACACCATTAATATCACGTTTATTTAAATATATTGGACAAGTTTTCGTTCATTTTATTTATTAATTTTTTATCTGCTTTTATAATTTTAGCACTGATGATGGAAAATGAAAATTTCCGAAACGTTTGTAAATAAACACGTACCATCTCTTCGTCCTCTTATTCCTCGCTAAGCTAAGTTTCCCTAAGAACAAACCCTTCAATCAAGTTATCATAGAAAGATATGACCGAGTCACGTTGAAGAGGTACTTTTAAAGACTCGTAAAACATCTACCGAAAATGGACGAAAACAAACTGCAATCTTCACTTCTTGAATGTTTGTAAGAGTTACAATTCTGTTCCTAAATTCATTAAATTCAAACTCTATAACAAGCAACTCTACAACTCTAACACGTACAAATCTTTCCAGTGCAAACTATTGAGTAAAGAAATTAAATTTAAGCATTCCAACAGTAAAAAACTCCTCGCTAAATATAATCTCCTTTTAACCCAACTGAAAGAATCCGTAAGCCTTACAGACTACTTAATGTTAAAAAACCAAACTATTAAAGATACCAACATCTATCGGAAACAGATTCAACAACGAAATAATAGAAAATTAAACCAATTACGCCTAAACTCCAACCTTCAGCCCCTAAATCCTGATCAAACTATCTTTAACTTTTCTAATAGAACTTTAACTTTGTTGTGTTTTATATTCGACAAAGTAAATCATATTAGGTCAGACCTTTTATCTGTCTGTCATGATTTTTATGATTCAGAAGAAATAGAACATGCGAGGGTACAATTAAACACCCTGTTCGGTGCTTCCCTCCCAACTCGTAGAGGTAATTCTAAAAACGAGAATACCCTGAAAGACATTATAGATAAAGTGTCGACCCTCCGGGATAATGAGAATATTACCTTTTACGTTACTAACTTCCATAGAATACCGGTAATCTCTATGGGTGACGTAAACGTCTCGGTGCTCCTCAAACAGTATAATGAGGTACAAAAGTCGATAGTTGAACTGAAACACCAACTCGTGGTGTCAAATCAGAAAAACGCGATTTCGATAGAACAGTTCCGGTCAGAGTTAGATGCGTTGAAAGAGACGCTCCTCCCAAAGCCCAGTTACTCGGAAGTAGTTCAGCAAGCCAGATCTCCAAGAAGCGCGTCGGGCAGCGAGGGAAACGAAATCCCCGCCTCCAACTCCCCCCCCCTGAAGGTGGGGTGGAAACGCAGCATGCAGGGGTAGCGGTCAACCCCCCTCCCTTTCAGGAAAGGACCCCTGCTCCCGATCTCACAATGACAATGGGACGGTCCAATGCCGAGAGTCGAGGCATCATTGCCCTCTTCCCTGCCTCCCACTGCAGAGGAGAGGTGTTCGATTACGCCTCGCTCGGTGCGCAGTTCCCCCCCCCTCCCACCGAAGAAGGAGAGGCAGGGTATAAACACCGCTAACAGACCCTCACCAAGCCACAGAGTAAGGGAGGGGCCTCCTATCCCCAAAGGTTGTGCCACCCACCCCCCAGGCAAGCGAACCCTGCCTCAGGGAGATCGAGGGAGCAGGACGGGTGGGTAACTGTTAATAGGCGCCCGTCCCAAAGGTCTCCTCAACCGGTCTCCGCGGCGAGGTCACCGATGGAGAATCTCACCCTATTTGTGTTGCGAATTCAGCTCTCGAACGAGGCAAGCGATATTCGACACATGATAGAAGAAATCATTGGTGAACACAGTATAGTGATAGTTACGACAGATGGGTACCGAACCAACGCGCGGTGACAATATTTTAGACGTGGTGATGACGAACGGCGAAAATATAGTCGAAGGTTTAGAAGTAGGCGAGAGTTTAGGATGTAGTGATCATCAAATTCTTAGGTTTAAGTTATTGATAGAAAACACTAAGGATAGTAACCTAATAGACGTCCCTGATTTTCGTAGGGCCAATTTTGATAGGTTTGCGGATAGGATGAGAGTAGTGGACTGGATTAACTTATTTATGGGTAATGACACAAATTTGCATTGGGAGGCATTTAAAGAAAGTTTTATGAATATTGAAAGGGAGTTTATTCCTCGTAGGCCCAAGCGCGCTAGAATTCATGGTAGGCCCAAGTGGTGGACTAGGGAAATAGACGAGTTCATAAACGAGCGTAACAGAGCGTAGGCTATAGGCTTAATAAGCGCAATGGCACAGCAGCTAACTTTAATAGATATATCGAGCTTAGACGTCAGGTTTAAAGATCAGTTAGGAATGCTAAGCGTAATTTAGAGATACTTATTGCTGCGGATAGTAAACACGATCCAAAAACATTTTTTGAATACGTCAAAAATCGTAAGCCGATAAAAGATAATATAGACCCTCTCGTGGACACTAATGGCGCTTTGGCTTCTGACGCTCAGGCGATGGCGAGTATTTTTAATAAATTTTTTCCGAGAGTTTTTATCGTAGAAGACATCAATAATGTCCCCGATGTGGACGATATCGTTCCATTTAGCAGCGAAACTATTTTGGACGAAATAACTGTTTACGAGCGTGAGATTGCGCATTATATCGATAGGCTAAAAGTTAGCAAGGCTCCAGGCCCTGACGTGTTTTATCCCAGACATTTGAAAGATTTGAAAGACGTTATCGTAGGCCCCTTAACGAAGATTTTTAATCAGTCATTCGAAACGGGGATTATTCCTGAAGACTTCAAATTAGCTAACGTCACTCCCAACTTTCAAAAAGGCGACCGCACAGTACCTAGCAATTATAGGCCCATTAGCTTAACGTCAATTGTCGGTAAACTTTTGGAATCCGTAATTAGGGATCGTACCATCGATCACTTAGAAAGTCGAGATTTGATTTATAGTAGTTAGCATGGGTTTCGACGCCATAGATCTCGTTTAACTAATTTGTTAGAATTTTATAACGAAATAGTGTGCGATTACGATAGGCATAGAGCGGCTGACGTTATTTATTTAGATTTTAAAAAAGCGTTCGATACAGTTCCGCATAGAAGATTAATTGCGAAGGTTAAAGCGCACGGTATACGCGGTCAGGTAGCTAACTGGTTAGAAGAATGGCTTCGTGCTAGGAGACAGAGGGTAGCGGTGTCTCACAGGGTTCAGTGTTAGGCCCATTGCTATTCCTAATTTATATTAACGACATAGATGTAGGATTGACAAGTAACGTGTCAAAACTCGCGGACGATACTAAAGTAAGCGGTAAGGTTGTTAACGAGGACGATAGAAATAGGCTCCAAGACGATGTAAATAGGATTATGGAGTGGACGGATAATTGGCAGATGCAATTTAACGTAGACAAATGTAAAGTTTTGCATATAGGTTCGCGTAACAATAATTACACTTACACGATGGATGATAGAGAGTTAGCGAGCGTTGACGCGGAAGATTTAGGCGTACGCGTATCTAAGGATTTAAAAGTTAGGAACCAGTGCCTGGAGTCTTGCGCAAAGGCTAATAGGATGTTAGGCTTCTTAGCGCGTAATTTCGAATTTAAATCGAAGAATATTATGTTGCCCCTTTACAAGTCCCTAGTCAGGCCTCATTTACAGTAGAACATGCCGTTCAGTTTTGGTGCCCGTATTTGCGTGAGGATATTGATGGGTTAGAAAGGGTTCAGCGTCGTGTCACGAAACTAATTCTGTCATTGCACAACAAGCCTTATGAAGATAGGATTAAAGAGTTAGACTTGCATTCACTCGAAACTAGGAGACTAAGAGGGGAGCTGATTGAGGTTTTCAAAATCGTTAATAAAATCGATATCGTAAATTTTGACAAACTGTTCACTTTCGATAATAGCAATACTCGTAATAACGGATTTAAGTTGCGTGGCAGACGTTTCATTACTAATATCGCTAAAAACTTCTTTACGTTTAAAGTAATTGATAAATGAAATAATCTTCCCGCGCCCGTCGTGAACTCTACCAGCGTTAATATGTTTAAGAACCGTTTAGATAGGCATTTTAAAAATATTAGCAATTAGCAACAGGAGCTCTGGGGGTGGTGGTCGAGGCTGAATCTATTGACGATAATGCCAGCTTGTGACATGCCAGCGTGTGATGCCAGCAATGAAATTATTATTAAAATAAAAAATTAGACTAACACGAACGTAGATGTAGCTCGTAGCGTAAACTAACCCACTTTTTGTTTTACTTTACCTACTTTTTTTTCTTATCCTCTCCTTACTTGCATGTCTGTAACTCTCTTTACTTGCATGTCTGTAGTTTGCATGGTATGACAGTGAGTTAAGACTGTGTTTGCATGGTTTGTAAGCGTTCTTATTTTACTTCTTTTCATCTTTCACCCCTTTCCTATTCTCTTCGACTATTTTTCCGACTTGTCGGCAGTGGCCGGCGGATGATGATGGTGAGTCTTTCTTTCTCTTTTTCTGAATGAATGTTAACCCACGAATGATAGGTTTTGCTACTTAACCCCTTATTCTCCTCTTTTAACCTTCTCCTCTTTCCTTTCTCTCGGGCTAACCTTAGAGTGGATCTTAGGGTTTTTGTTAGCCTTAGCTTCTGTAGAGCTGTAGATCTTTCTCAGTAACCATGAAAATAACTGGCTACTCCATTGCACCACCCACTATAAACCACACCTATATAAAAGATATGTTGACGAAACCTTTCTCCTTTTTCACAATGCCAACCACGCCCCCATTTTTCTTAACTATCTTAATTCCCAACACTAAAACATTAAGTTCACCAAAGAAGACGAATTCAATAACACCCTACCCTTCCTAGATATAACAATAACAAAGCAAAACAACAAATTCAGCACCTCCATATTTCGAAAACCCACATACACAGGTCTAGGTACTAATTACCTAAGCCACACCCCTTCGCCATATAAAATAAACAGCATCAAAATTTTAATCCACCGCGCCTATCATCTTTGCTCTTCGTACTTATCCCTCCACAACGAAATAGAATTCATTTATAATTTCGGCATCAACAACTCCTTCCCAAAACATCTTTTACAATTTTTAACCAGAAATTTTCTTAATAATATTTATCAACTCCCCCCCCTAAAGTTCCCACCGTTAAAAAAGACGTACAATACTTTTCATTTCCCTATTACGACCATATCAGCCACAAAATACTTTCAGAACTCCACCTCCTACTCACCCGTCTTTACCCCCAAATTAACTTTCAATTCGTTTTCACCAACAATAATAGCATCAAATCATACTTCAACCACAAAGAAAAAACACCTCAGCCCCTTGCTTCGTACATCATCTACGTTTTTAACTGTGTTCGCTGCAAAGCGAACTATACTGGCAGCACCATTCGCCAGTATCAAACCAGAGCGGACGAGCATCGCGGTATTTCTACCAGAACATCGCAACCCTTAAATATACCCTCTAAATCACAATAAGAGATCACTGCCACCTTCACAACCACCCACTACTTCCCTCCAATTTCAAAATTATCAACACAACCAACCATCTAATCGACCTTCGCATTCTGGAGTCCCTACACGTCCTCAGTATTAAACCAACTCTCAACGACTACAGTTCTGCCTTTAACTTAAACATAGCCAAGTAAACTGCCATATCCTACTACTGAGAAGAAATTCACCATCGCTCCGTCTGGCCCCAACTCTTCTAATATGGACCCCTTCCAACAACCACTCATTCCCAACCCTTTGCTCAATTAGTCCCCTTACCCCGACAATAACAACCTGGTAAGACTCCTCTCAATTTTGTTCGCTTTTTACTTTATATTTGACGACTGATCACTTTTCTATATTTCATATTATTTTATTTTTAATTTTAATTACCTTAAACACCATTAATATCACGTTTATTAATTTTTATCTGCTTTTTAACTTTTAGCAGTGATGATGGAAAATTAAAATTTCCGAAACGTTTGTAAATAAACATGTACCATCTCTTCGTCCTCTTATTCCTCGCTCAGCTACGTTTCCCTAAGAACAAACCCTTCAATCAAGTCATATATATATATATATACGAGGGCCACTCAATATATTTTGCCCCACCTTTTTTTTTTCTTTCCAAGTTTCCTTGTAAGTTCCAGAAATTTTGTATACAAGTAGTTACATACCTTTTTTACAAGTTTTTATTTTTTCACATAGTCTCCATCCTTTTCTACAGCTTTCCTCCACCTCGAAACAAGTGCCTTTATTCCTTGCTGGTAAAAGTCCGCTGGGTTCCGCTGGAGCCACCTCTTAACCTCCTCAACAACCTGATCGTCACTGAAACTTTCTTCTACGAATACCATCCTTCATTGCCCAAACAAATGGAAGTCTGAAGGTGCCAGATCCGGGCTGTATGGAGGGTGGGGTAACACAGTCAAGCGCATTTTTGTGATGACCTCTCTTGTTTGCAAACTGTTGTGTGGTCTTGCGTTATTGTAAAAAAGAAGGACGTCTTCCAGTTTTCTCTCCGGTCGAACTCGCTTTATAGGTCTCTGGAGTCTCTGTAGGGTAGCAATATATGCCTCTCAGTTGATTGTTTGTCCTTTCTTCATAATGTTCACCAGAATCACCCCTTTCATGTCCCAGAAGATGGTGGCCATAACGTTTCCCGCAGAGGAAGCAATTTTGAACTTTTTCTTGCGTGGGAAGTCTGTGTGATGCCACTCCATGGATTGGCGTTTTGTTTCAGGTTCAAAGTGGTGTACCAAGTCTCATCCCCAGTCACAATTCGTGAAAGGAAGTCATCCCCTTCTGTCTCTTATCGAACCAACGACTCAGAAGCAATTTCTTTTCTTTGGGCTTTGTGATCTTCAGTCAGTTCGCGAGGAACAAACCGTGAACACACTTTTGAGTATCCCAGTTGCTGAATTATCGTATTCACACTTCGTTCACTAATTCCTAGCTCCAGTGATAGCTCCTTGTATGTGATGCGCCGATTTGATCGAATGATGCTGTTAGCACGTTGCACAGTGTGAGATGTCACAGCCGATGATGGGTGACCACTGCGTGGCTCATCATCGAGGCTGGTTCTCCCTCTCTCTGATGATCTCTGACGTTTAGACCAGCGTCCAACTGTGCTTCGATCAACTACACTACTACAGCATCTCCGTAAACGTTTTTTAGGCGTCTGTGAATATTTCCAACAGTTTCCTTCTCTGCGGTTAAGAACTCGATAACAGTTCTCTGTTTACGACTCACATCACGGTCAGACGCCATTTTCGAAACTGCGTTCACCATCGGTTTTATACAAGGGCGTTTAAAAGCGGTTTTATAAGAGGAGGGGAGGTTCAAACTGGAAAAATCCGGTTATGTGAAGCGCAGAAAGTTCAAACTTACGGCCCAAAAGACATTTCAGCCCCATGGCCTATTATTTAGCTAAGAAAAAAGGGTGGGGCAAAATAAATTGAGTGCCCCTAGTATATATATATTATTTTCTTTCTGTAGGAAGGAAGAGCCAAGGGCGAGCGCCCGCAAAAATGCCTTCCTCCTCCCCTATATAAGAAAGAGAAAGCCGAAATGAAGGTCTCTGAGGGTTCACGATGCCATTTTTTTAAATGTAAAATTTTAAGTGTAAAATGTACGTATGTGTAGTGAAGAACAGAGGGAGAAGTGTGTGTTTGAGACCATGCTAGACTGCTCACAGGGTAGATGAGACAATGAAAAAGTTCAGCTAAAGAGGACAGTGACAGGAGAAACGGGAGTTCCAGCACTCCCTATCTCATATACGATATATATATATATATATATATATATATATATATATATATATATATATATATATATATATATATATATATATATATATATATATATATATATATATATGAAGTTATTTTATTGCGATAATTAAAATATTTTTATTTTTATTTAATTGCATGTTACTGTTATATCAATTTATGTCCCATACACACAACGAGAAGGAATGGCTAACTGTATAATGGCTAAAAGAAATGCAATAAAGAAATTTTCATCAAGAGATGAATAGATTCTTTAATTTGTGGTTACTTTTATTCTCTTTTCTTTTTGGTCAAAGACTATTTTTTTTTTAAGTTCTTTTGGTGCATTTATTTGTCATTTTTTTTAATAAGAACTCATCATTGTTTACGAGCGATTCCTTCTCTCTTCCAACAATTTTGGTATGAAAACTTTGTTTTGAAAACCACACAAAAGAAAGTTTATTGCGTGTTTTACTTACGCCAACAATTAGCGTCATCAATTATGAAAGAGATTTATTTATACTTCGTCCTAGTTTCTATTAATTTCATAAATACCTTTTGGAGCAAGTGTAGTTTACGTCCCCCTACATTATCCTAGTGTAGTTTGCGTTCCCCACCTTCGTCCACGTATACCTAATCAAATAAAACGTTAAAACTAACGAAAATATTACGACTTAACCTAACCAATCGTCAATTTATATATTTTCGTTAGTTTTAACGTTTTATTTGATGGATTCATTTTAAAAATGTCTCCTAAAGATCCTAGTGTAGTTTACGTTCCCCAACTTTGACCTACTGTAGTTTGTGTCCCCTTTCGCGTCACGGGGACGTAAACTACACGTACTCCTACCTTTTTTCTAAAGTTGCCGATACTCACTTTTTTCTTTTTTCTTTTTTTTTGGCCTTTTGTTCACTTTGCAAAATTTACACAAAGTAAAAATCACTTTTATTAAAACTTAGGGCTTTCCGAGGATGAAAAA
>JAJOZX010001422.1:650000-652500 GCA_023014485.1 Bathynomus jamesi
TTTTCTACTGATCTTTGTGTCATCCGCAAAGGATATTACTGGGGACTCTGATAACGTCCTCATCTATGTCAGTTAGCATGATTATGAAGAGTAGTGGGGTTAATACTGTTCCTTGTGGTACCGAGATGAGGACCTCTGATTCTGATGAAGATACTCCTTGTACTGTAACGACTTGCCGCCGCTCACTAAGGAAATTATATATCCATTTCCCTACTTTTCCTGTTATTCTCATATATTTCAGTTTATGTATTATGATTCCATGGTCACACTTGTCGAACGCTTTAGCAAAGTCTGTGTTGTGTGTATATTACATCATAGTTTTCATTACTTTCGAGTGCATCAATAATGTTGTTGTAGTGTTCCATTAGTTGTCATAGGAAACCCGTGTTGGTTATCATTGATTTTTTTCTGAGTTTCCAAAAAGTCAGATTTTCTGTCTAACTATTCTTTCAAATATTTTAGTGAGATAAGATGTAAGCGACACTGGCCTATAGTTTTTGGCCTCAGATCGATCTCCTCCTTTATATATTGGGACTATGTTTGCGCTCTTCAGGATGCCCGGTATTTCTCCCGTGTCTAGTGATCGTCTCCATATCCAGTATAGGGGCTCAGCGATTGCATTCTTGCAGTTTTTGATCAGTGTGGCATTCCATTTATCCGGTCCTGCCGCTGAGTGTGTTTTTAGTTTCCCTATGGCTTATGTAATATCATCCGTCGTAAAGTCGAAATCCGTTAAACTTTCCCCTTGTGGTTCTTCTTCAAAGAACGCGTTTCTATCGCATATCAATTTGACAGTTTTTGGGATACTGAAAGATGATTCGTACTGAGCTCTTAATATTTCAGATACTTCTGTTAGATCATCAAATAAATCACTGCTCTCATTTTTTAAAGGTCCGATAGTCGCATGGTTTTTCGACTTTCTTTTTGCGAAATTATAGAAGTACTTTGAGTTAGCCTTTATCACTTCTATAGCGTCATCTTCTTCTTTTTCTGCACGCTTCTCGATTAGCTCCTGTATGACGACATCGATACTTTGCAGTTTATCATTTAATATTTTTCTGATGTTATTTTTACAATTGCTTAATTTTGCAGTCACTCTTTTTCTCTTTCAGAACAATGCCCTCTTTTGTCTTTCGAACCTGCTTCTCTTTCCTCTTTGTTGTATCTTTGGGACATGTTTTTCCACAATTTCCAACGTCTTCTCTAACGTCATTAGCATCTCCTCCGTTGTCTTGGCCTCGAAAATGGTTTTCCAATCTATTACTTCCATGCTGGATGTCACATCTTACCAGTTTATAGCTTTGGAGTGAAAATTAAAAATTTCGAATTTGCTTTTTTCTGTGGTGCGTGTTCTTTCTTTTCCTGTTGCCTTTATATTAGTTGTTATTTCAATGATGTTGTGGTCCGATATCATAGTTGGGGAGATTTCTACAATATCAATTAGATTACTGTTGTTTGTGAATACCAAATCTAGGCAGTTGTTTTTCTTGTGTTTTCTGTTATTTCTTGCATTAACATAAATTCATCAGCGAGAGCTAGTAGCATCTTTACCTGCTCCTGGTCTTCTCGTGTGCCCCCCTTGTCCTGATGTATACATATATTTTTTCCTATCCTTTTATATTTCATGAATGGAAAATTAAAATCACCACAGAGAA
Source organism: Bathynomus jamesi (assembly GCA_023014485.1). Taxonomy (NCBI): domain Eukaryota; kingdom Metazoa; phylum Arthropoda; class Malacostraca; order Isopoda; family Cirolanidae; genus Bathynomus; species Bathynomus jamesi. The sequence goes on from JAJOZX010001422.1 coordinate 651,656, forward strand.
AAATATTTTGGGGTTGGAGAGTGTAGATCTTATATATATATATATATATATATATATATATATATATATATATATATATATATACTGTATATATACAGGGTGGCTCAAAAGTAATTTACGGGGATTAATTGGGAGGTAACGAAGTAAAACAGTTTTATGTGTTTGCATCGAGAGAGATTCGTTGTACTTTGGATTAGTCGGAAAAGGAGTCATATTCGCGCCTCTAATAAGAACAGTGAACTTGCTGTTCGCAAAAGTACAAATAGTATGAGAATTGGAAGGATAAGAAGAGGAAGTCATTTCCATCTTTGCAATCTATATATATATATATATATATATATATATATATATATATATATATATATATATATATTATATATATATATATTATATAACAAAGAACCACAGAGAAAAGAAAAGGAAAAACGAAATCCGAGCGCTTTCGTGATATATTCACATTTCGTGTTTCTTTTTCCTTTTCCCTGTGGTTCTTTGCTTATTAAGAAGATCACGTGTTGTTCTGTGATTTCATTGCATATAATATATATATATATATATATATATATATATATATATGTAAGGGGTTCCAAAACCTTAGCCCTCCCCTCCCCCCCATTTGCAGCTTACATGTTTACTTATATCGAAATAGTTTTTAGTGATTATAAAAATATATAAAATTCTTTATTTATTGCAGGTATTAAAATTACTCTAGCTGATAAAGTGATAATATAATGGCTTCTCAATTAATTGGTGATTCGGAGAGGCAACGTGTGATAGATCACATACGAGCAATAACATTTCGAGAAGCTCGTGATGCTGTAGCCACCTTTATAACACGTTCATGG
>JAJOZX010001422.1:655000-727500 GCA_023014485.1 Bathynomus jamesi
ATATATATATATACAGGGTGTCCGAGAATTATCTGTACAAGTTTTGGCTGTTATTAAAAGTCAACCATGAAGTGTAGAAATTCCAGTGTTGTCCCATTTTACAGAGAATCTCATTAAGTTTTTTCTGATACCAAGTTTTGACAAGTTTTTTAGAAATTCCAGTGTGTCCGAAAATTATCTGTACAATTTCATCTTTTAATAAAATTCTTGATAACACACGTAAAATTCTTAAACAAGATTATTTAGAATCTGTATTTTCAAAAGTTTCTTTTATTAAAGTAACGTTGTTACAAACATTCGATATGTGCACCATCAGTGATTCGCAAAACATCCAATCGATAATCCAAATGTTGCCATGTACGCTGCAGCAATGCAGCATATCCACATCAATTCGCTCAATAGCAGCTGTGATTCTTGCTTTTAAATCATCAATGTCTGTCACCCGCGTACAAAAAAGAAAAAACTTGTCAAAACTTGTTATCAGAAAAAACTTAATGAGTTTCTCTGTAAAATGGGACACACTGGAATTTCTACACTTCATGGTTGACTTTTAATAACAGCCAAAAATTGTACAGATAATTCTCGGACACCCGGTATATTTATATATATATATATATATATAATTTATTTCGATTTTTCGAGTTTGTTTACATGAAACAGCGCTAATTACTGCTAAAATTTAAATAGTTTAAAACTTGAGGTTACCTTGTATAATTACGCACCAAACACATTTTTGTCATTATGGCGTAATTTTACACTCATTAAGTTAAAAAACGACCCCACAGAAGCCATTTAATTGGGGTTTTATTACGTTCTTTTTTCGTTATGGTCTATCACTCGCATTCAGACATATTTCAGTTCTGTTCTTCGTGCAGAAACTCAAACTCTTCTCTTTGGTTCATTAAAGGAAAATAAATAAACAATAAAATCATTGTAACTTATTTCAATCAACGCCTATTGATAACCAAACTAAAATCATTCGTTCAAATTAGATATACGATTAACTGCGTGCGTGATCTGTATCAAACTAGGATTGGTTTTTTGTTATTGTTGTTCTAGAAAAATATATCGCTAGAACGAAAATACATACTAATACAAAATGCGAGGCAAGTGAAATATTTATTTTTAAATATAAAAAAAAGATCAAGGACATACACGAAAGGATCTTTTCGGCTTGACGGCCTGTGGAAAAAACCTCCACCTTTTTTATTTAGTTAATGTTTATTACATTTCAGAATAATACATTTTAGTTTAAAGAAATGAAAAATAGTATCAAGAAAATAGAGTTAAAAGTGGAAAAAATAACAAAAATTAAGATATTATTAGCAGAAGTCCGTGGTAAAAATACCACGCTTAAACAAGGGCAATTTTATTTTTGTTCAGTAATATTTCCCGGAATGAGCACCTATACAAACAAACAAATATTATCCAATTTCAGCTTTATATATGTATGTAGATAATTTTGAATTGGCTCCAGAACCAACGCGACCGTCGCGCCAGTTTTGAAGCCCCGTGCCAAGTCATGGTTACGGGACCATCAAACTCTAGACTCCTCTTTTGATTGTTTAAGCGTGGTATTTTTACCACGAGCTTCTGCTAGTAATGTCTTATTTTTTGTTACTTTTTCCACTTTTAACTCTATTTTCTTGATACTATTTTTCATTTCTTTAAACTAAAATGTATTATTCTGAAATGTAATAAACATTAACTAAATAAAAAAGCTTTTTTTGTTGTTTTTTCCTCTGGTCGTCACACCGAAAAGATCCACGAAAAACTTATCATTTCTTTTTATTAAAATACAAAGAAAAAATAAATATTTGTGTTAAACATGAAACACGTTCAAGCCTCAACATCCTTCAGGATTTAGGACAGCACTTCTCAATTTTAGGATGAGAAAAGGTAGACGGAAAATTTTGCCATCACGGAGTATCCATGAGGCTCTTATCAGTTGGGGGTAGTAAGTGAAAGAAAGGGCTCTGCAGTTGCTTAATCTCGCTGATCTTACGGATAACGGTGCTATGACGTGGCCATACTGTAGATCAGTGTTTTTCAGTCGGATTTTCCCCACGACCCCCGTGTCAGGGTCTTAGGTCGGTGCGACCCTTTATCATCCTACAGGGATAAAGAAATTCACGAAGCGGGTTTTTTTTAGGGGTTTTTTGGCCCACAAATCACTACTACAGGGATAAACAAACTACGACCCTGGGGGGGATCGCGACACTGCCGTAGGTAGTAGTCTCTAGACCGATTTAGATTTATGTGGGAATAGATGAGGTATGGATACAGATGGGGAAGGTAAGACTAGGGTAAGTAGTATGGTTGAGGACGAGTCGGTAGGTAGTCGGTGCCGTCATGAGCGGGTCAGAAGAGTCCATTAGCATGTAAGGGTAGTTGGGGAGGGTGAGGAGTAAAGGGTGTTGGGTTTTTAGGGGGGGGGAGGAAACTGAGATACAGCTTATATAATAACCAATCAGATGGAAAGATAGATAGCTGTTGTGCTGGAAGGTTCGATAGAAGGTCGACAGATACTTCGTATGGTGGATAGGGGTGATAAGTAATGAACGAAAATATATGTGTGACCAGCCCCTGCCCCCCATTTACTGAGCCCAAACACCCCAGCACCGCAATAAAACTATAGAAAAGAATACAGCCATGAAAATCTTGAGCTTTACATTGTGTCAAGATTTGTGAAGCTTAAGATTTTCATGAATATAGTTTTAGTGACCAAATAATTGAACCCCCAGTAATTGGGGGCCGCAGGCCCCCAATTACTGTCGGTTCAATTATTTGGTAATAAAACTATAGAAAAGAACGCAGTTATGAAAATCTTAAGCTTCACATTGCCGCCCGTAAAAATAATAATAATAATAATAATAATAATAATAATAATAATAATAATAATAAAAATTTGTTGCTGCAGTCTTTCATCATAGTCAAGGATAATGGAACGTAAAAGGAAGCAAGGTACATCAGTGCCACGAAAAGAAGCTGATGCCCAGAGCCAGGGGCGTAACTGGAGTAAAAAAGGTGGGGAGACGAACACAATCCTATTGTTAGAAGCACTCATTATCTATGGGAGTAATTATAAAAGTTCGGGGGACAACTTTTATAATTACTCCCATAGATAATGAGTGCTTCTAACAATAGGAGTGTGTTCGCCCCCCCTCCCAACTTTTTTACTCCAGTTATGCCCCTGCCCAGAGGAAAAGAAACAAGCGACAAGATCCAGAATTCAGAAAACGGGAACGTGAGAGAGAGATGCTCAAGCACATACAGTAAGTCACCACGTGAGGATGATGATTATCGCGCACAAGAGCAGCAGGCAAACACTCAGGCACATCGATCAATGCGTGAGGAGGAGGATTATCGGCTCAAGAACGACAGAGATGCTGAAGCACACCATGTCTATCTCTTAGATCTGGTCTAGCTAAATGGGCCCGGAGGGTCCTGTTCAGCTAGTTTAATTAATAATGAATATTTCAAACAGACTGAAGGCGTTCAAATGAGTCTGCCCCTTGGTCCCATCTTAGCCCACGCGTTTCTTTGCCATCACGAAACCAAATGGCTGAACAAGTGTCCTTTCAATTTCAAACCGGTTTTTTATAAAAGATATATTGATGACACTTTTCTCCCGTTCAAATCCCCAGACCATATTCCTTTGTTTCTTAATTACTTAATTCTAAGCACCTTAATGGTGAATTTACTTCCGAAACTGAACCAATAATTCTTTGTCTTTTCTGGACATTAACATAACAAAAGTGAATTCTTGTTTTGAAACTTCTGTTTATCGAAAGCCCACATTCTTCACTCGTCATACTACCAACTTTTTCTTCTTTAATTCCTTTAAATTTTAAACGAAATTTAATTTCGACTCCGACCAATAAAGCTTTTAATATCTGTTCACATTACTTTAAGATACATCAAGAATTGGATTTCATTCGAAACTTCTTACAAAGAATAATTTCCCCTCTAGATTCGTGGAGACTACGATAGGCAGAACCCTAAATAGATTAGAAGACCCTACAACTAGGGATATAATTAGTTCCCAAAGGTATCTTGTATTTCACTTTACCTTTTAATATAGGAACTTGGAATTTTAATATTAGAAACAAACTTTTAAAATTGCTCAGAGAATTTTACCCGCAATTACGTATTAAAATCATATTCACACCGTCTAAATCGGTTTATGATTTATTTAAATACAAAGATGTTTCTACACTTCTTAAGTCTTCCATAGTTTACCAGTACGAGTGTGACCACTGTACGGGATCATATATTGGTAAAACCAAAAGACACCTAAAATCCTATATTTACGAACACCTCGGTAAATCTGTCGGTATAAATTTACCTCTTGGCAAACCACCTAACTCTTACATACACAACCATGCACATAATAACAACCACCCAATTTCACAGTCTAATTTCACCATATTCGTTGTTGAGATTTCTGACCTTAAGCTTAAAATTATGGAATTGTTATTTATTTATAAATTCACAGGCCTGCGATGGTTTTGTTGTCCGAAATATTTTATCACTTATATAGTAATTTTTGCATGCTGATTCCGAAAATAATATTCATTTTTCGCCATCACGTACAGATTTTTCACAAAATGTCATATTTCATATTACATATGTAAGTAATTTTCATTAATTTTGATTAAAAACTACTGCCTATAAATGCTTGGTTTCACCAAGACATCAAAGAAATGGAGAAGAGATATCAGGGAAGGTGGGACATCAGCATGATGGCTGATTACTGCTGGATGTTGAAACGGGATACTCCAGAATTATTACATAAAAGAAAAGGAACAGCGCGTACATTCGAGACTAAAAGGCATAAATCTCACAAGAAAACTCAGGACAAATAAAGATGAATATGTAATTGACGTTAATAGTCTTTTTTTTTAAAGTTGTTTGTATTTGTAATTAGTATAACAAAGCGAAATAGGTACCTTATGCAAATTGAAATAAATATTTATTTATGTTGTTTTTTCCCTTCCAGTTTGCAGAAAATCCTTACGTGATAGAAAAAAATGGACACCTTATTCCAAATCAGCGTAGTTGAATTATATAAAATCAGTTATTAGTAAGGAAACAACTCTTACAAAGTTCTCATTCGCAGACCTGTGAATTATTATTAAAACGAGACCTCAATTCTGACGAATCATCGGTAGATCTGCTGCGTTTCAATTAACCCTCTAACGCCGACTGGGGCGAATACGTACCGTTTCAAATAAACGCATTTAGAATTAACCCTACAAAAATGTTCGACGTTAAAGGGTTAAGTATTTATTCTCCTATTTTATCTTTTCTTTTTATTTTTGCTTTTACATTTAAATTTTTCATAGCCACTTTTTTATAATTTAAATTTTGTTATTTTAAATTGGTCATTAATCGAATTTATTTTGTATTTAAAATTAGTGTTTTATTGTTTTAGTCCTGACGATGGAATGAATAAATTCCGAAACATTGGCATCAATTAAAGTTTAAAGAAGGTTTACTTTTTCGCTGGTGTTCCTCTTCATTATGTATACTGTATATACATACTGAAACTTTATAGTATCCAGATTCCAGAGCATGAAGAATGCAAACTAACGACAAGCGTACGTACTACAAAGGATTATAAGTAGGGGGTTATTAAAAACCCACGTGGTCCTTTTTCGGGTGGTTTTCAAACCCGTCCCCCGCCTTGTGGTCATTTGTGGCCAATGACTTAAACTCCCCTCCAAAACCACGTGGTCTTCTGATGTCACCCCCACCCCTTTTTAATCTTATGTAAAATGTAAGGTGCCAATTAGATTTCTTATAAAGGGTGATCCAGAGAAATGGGACCCAAAAGAAACCCCTGTAACTCTTAAAGTATAAGTCCTTTTATAAAATTATACGCATCATTCGAAAGAGGATAGTTACAAGTTTGTACAGGATTGTATAGGTTTTGACAATGCAAGACAAGATAAGATACAAAACAAAATAAAAGTGTTAGTTAAAACTAACCCTTCAAGATGACTGCATGGACTGTGGAACAGCTGCGTTTCATAACTGAGCAATATTATGAGCATGGAAGAGGTGTAGTTTCAGCTCAAAGATCTTTCAAGACAAATTTTCAGATGTCAAAATCACCTTCTAAGAGCTGAAACTACACTTCTTCCATGCTCATAATATTGCTCAGTTATGAAACGCAGCTGTTCCACAGTCCATGCAGTCATCTTGAAGGGTTAGTTTTAACTAACACTTTATTTTGTTTTGTATCTTATCTTGTCTTGTATTGTCAAAACCTATACAATCCTGTACAAACTTGTAACTATCCTCTTTCGAATGATGCGTATGATTTTATAAAAGGACTTATACTTTAAGAGTTACAGGGGTTTCTTTTGGGTCCCATTTCTCTGGATCACCCTTATTACTGAGAGGTAATGAGGTAAATGAACAATTAAAAGGCATATCTTCTAAATAAACTGTATTAATTGTTTGTTTCTTTAATTGAAAATAATATCTTGACTAAAAAATGTAATTTTGAATGTTCAAAAAATTATTTACTGAAGCATACTTATTGGATACATACTAACACATTGGATGCATACATATTAATTGGAGCATACCGCGTAGCGTATTTATATTTCTTCCCAAGGCTGTACGTACTCTTTGGTCCTCTGGGATTATAGGCGTTCCTGAATTTTCTTTCACTCTCCTCAGAGTAGTGTCACAATCACGTATGACCTATGTCAACGTTTTCTATAGCAAATGTCACACATAAGCTCATTTTCCCTTTTTGTCGCAATTCTCAGAGGACGTATTCTAATATCATTTTTTATTTCTTCAGAAGTTTCTTTTATTTTTTCACATTGTTTTTTATGTAAATACAGCCTTTCAACAGATATATATACATATATACTTATATATATATATATATGATAAACAATATTATAAACAGGATATTTTAATGCTTAGTATTGGCCACGTGGTTAAACGTCAAGACCCCCCTCCCCCATGTGGCCCTTGGTCAAATAAGGAACCCCCTACTCCCCTTTAAGGATCACGTGGTTTTTGAATGGCCCCTAGGATAAAACAAAGTTCCTTTTGCTAGTTATTATTATGAACATAAATTTATATTTGTGCTCATTAGTAAGTCTCGTTTTGGTGCGTTAACCCTCCATATACGAAGCAATGATTCCGCTTCACGACTCGTCCTTACGAATGGATGTATATTTTGTAAAACGATGAAAACTTTCATTTTTTCTACCTAAAAGTGATTCGATAGAAAGTACATTCCCATCTACGAATTCGTCATTAACTGATTCTTGTTAAAAATATTCGATTGCATAAACGTGAATGATATTCAAACGTTTACATAAAGTTTCTCATTAAACTTAAAAGTAAAATGTATTTTCCATCCAGTCGCCATCTTAATGTATACGAAATTATTTATCATAGCATATAAACGGATATTGCATAATGCCCCCAACACCAGAAATCTGAGTACTTCATAAATATTTTACACACACACACACACACAGGGTGTCCCATAATTCCATTTCCCTTTTATTTTCACACTTTTCTTCTAGGAAAAGGTTTAGCGATAAAGGGACTTATGGGACACCCTGTATACTGGTCGAATTTCACAATTAAATACGTGAAATAAATAAATGATGCAAACCCACGAGGAAAATGAAAACCAATTCCAAGGTCTTTCCTGTATTCAACAGTACACCTCGTCAGGGAATGAAATGGAAAGGCAAGAAACCAAAAATATATATCATTGTACAGCATAAACAAAATAGTTAGGAGGAATCCACAAAAAACATAACAAGTACTAATTAAAGGAAAAAGATATTTTAACAAAATGTGATTCATTTTATACATTATTTTAACCACTGTTAAAATTATTTATAAAGTATATGAATGCGCATTACAGAATGTTCCTTTCAGTTGTCTTTATTTTTAACAAGAATTTTAGAACTTTCATAATTACAGTAATACTAAATAGAAATCCACTGAAGGATTTTAAGATTTTTAACCGAAGATGAAGGGAAATTTTTAAAAATAATTATAATGACTTTTCTAAGAGGTTTCTAAGTATCAATTCATCATTACCTTATTTGTATGGTTTCGTCAAAACGCACAAACCAAACAGTTCCATAATACCTATTGTTAACTCTGTAACTCAGTTCTTCATCTCTCTACTCGTCACAGTCGTCCACACGACTATCCCCTTACCTTCAACAATACGCAACTCAGTCCTTTCTCTTCCCTTAATATTCTTGGCGTCTCCTTTTCTCGTGATCTTTCCTGGAAAGCTCACGTATACTTTTTCCAAAACAGCTTCGAAGAGGCTAGGTGTGCTGTACCAGCTCCGCAATTTCTTCACCCCAACTCAGTTATTGGTTCTGTACAGGGGTCTTGTCCGCCCGCCCCTGTATGCAACTAACACAGCTGTACTTAATTCCCTGCCTCTTACTGCCTCACTCTCTCTCTTTACTATCGCTATTATAACGGACACTGCACTTCTAAACTCTCTAACTGCACGCCTCCTCCTTTAAGGAGAGCACGCACTACCGGGCTTTCGACACATTCTCATTCCTTTTTTGTCCAACTTTCTAATGCAAGGATTAATCAGTATTTTCACTCTTTCATCTATTCAACCGGTCAACTTTGGAACAATTTTCCTCAATCTATCTTTCCTCGTATCTATGAGCTTCAATTTTTCAAACGCATAGTGTCCAGGTACCTCGAAAACCTCGGACCTTGATTGATTTTGATTCTCTTCTTCCTCTATTGGGGGAGAATGGCGTTTTTGTGGGCATTCGCCTTTGGCCCCTCCTTCCTGCATAAAAAAAACTCCGTAACCTATAAGCTTTCGAAATGGTTAGTCAGTTTACTAACTCCTTCAGTTCGATCTACAGTATTTCCGAATCCCTTATTGTAAATAGCATGGATCTTACTAACGAACTAAGTTTCCTCGTGATCCCAACTTCAAACCGGTTTGTTTTGATGCATGTTCTTTATTCGCGAAAGTCCCTGTTGATGACGTGCCTGACTTTCTAAAAGTCAAGATTTCCCAGTATTCTTTCTCTGCTCAACACAACACTCTTATTGAATTAATTAAGCTTTGCGTCAAAGATCGTAAATTTCAGTTTCAAGATAAGTTTTATTCTATGTTGTCTGGATTGGCAATGGGAAGTCCCCTCTCACCCGTGTTAGTTAATTTATATATGGATTTTTTTGGAAGTAGAATTTTGCCCACTATTGTTAATTTCAACCTTGTTTGATACCGGTATATAAATGATGTCTTGCGCTAATTAAAACCCATTCTAATAGACAGAGTTTATTTCCATAACAGTTTCGATGCCCTCTGGCATCTTCTTCGGGTGGATACAGAAAAACGAATTCGTTTTTCTGTATCCACCCGAAGAGGATGCCAGTGGGCATCGAAACTGTTGTGGAAATAAACTCTGTCTATTAGAGTGGACTTTAATTATCATATTTTGACCTTCATGTAGAAAAAAGTGAAGTTTTTTGCGGATGTCTTACGCCTTTGACCTAATAATCTGGATGTTCATGAATTCCTTGATAATTTAAAAAATTTAGTTTCGTCTAAAAAAATTACTGCTGAAAAAGAAAATGACGAATGCTTACCATTTCCGCATCTAAAAATTATAAGATGCAAAATTTAATTGAAATTTGAAGTTTTTCGCGAGTCTTCTAATAATAACCCGTATGCTCACTTTGATTCTGGTCATTACTCCTCGATAGAAGCTTCAATTTTTCTTTTTAGCCCGGTTGCACGGGGTGGGAACCATGCATTGTTTGTTATAAAGCAAATTTTTACATATTTTGAAAGCTTATACCACCCCAATCATGAATCCATCGGGTGTACACCTGACCCCCGCTTGGCTTTTTCAATATGGCCGCCATTTTCCAAGATGGCTGGCGAAACTGAAAAATCCCATATCCTGGTAAATACTTGATGGATTTTGATGATCTTGGTGTCATTTCTAGGGGTTTTTAGGATGATGAGTCTATCTGGAGGGGTTGCAGATACTTTGGAGTCGTTTTGACCCACATTCGTCAATACTCAAGGTCATTGGAGGTCAAACGCACCCTGAAATAAGGAATATCCCATATCCCGGGCAGTCGTGGAGATATTTTGGTGATCTTACTGTCGTTTTTATGGTTTTGGGCGAGACTGAGTAGTTCTATAGGCACATGATAACAGTATCCATGGATCAAGTCAAGGTCATTTGAAGTTTAAAGTTTGGCCTTGAAATATGATAATGCCACAGTTGACATCACTGTATTTGCTTTATTTCAATGACAATTTCTACAATCTAGCTAACTGCTGAGCACTTAACATCTTTTCTGCAGATAAAACCAGATCATAATGCTTAAATGACATAACCCACATTATATAGATATGGATATTCGGATATAAACCGCAATTTATGCTGAAGTGCAGGGCACATACATTCTATGGAAGGTTGCAAAGCTACAAGATATGACCTCGTAAGCAAAACAAAGCTCACACCTAGCTGGGGGATTGAAATTGACAACTTTGATGCAGTTATTCACATTAGGTAACCATTTATTGGAGGCAAATATCAAAAGACATGGTTGTGTCAGGATAGTCAGGATCATCAGTCTGCTCTTCGTTTGCATTTTGGGTCAATGGATTGTTGCAATTCAAGCCGCTGCCACATGCACAGAACATTGTGCAAGGGATTCTGCGTCCCATGCAGCCGCAGCGACTCCCCCTGCATGCTGATTGTGATTCACACCCACATCTGATTAGCTTCAGAACTTCATCTGGTGCTAAGCACACTCCTTCACCAACTGTTTTTGGGATGAGAACTCTGTTTGTTTCGTCTCTCTCCCACCCATAATGCACAGGATCAAGTGGTGGTGGGTCACACTTTAGTGCATCGAGCCAGTTCGCCACAGTGTAGTGGGCTCTGAGCACATTTTGATGGAAAGCTTCAGTTGTTGGTGGTAGAGAACATAGTTTAGGTGCAGCAATTCCCGACTTCCCTGTCTTCTGAGCCCATACTCGCTGACGACACTCAGTAAGAGATGAGTATTTCTTATCCCCATAGCATGCAACAATGAACGCTGTTGCCTCTTTCTCAATATGGTCAAAGCATGCATCAAGGGACCCCAGCTTGTCTAACTTCCGACCCTTCTTGGCTGTGGCAATGGCAGTGGCTTTGCCGATGCCATGTATTGCTGCAACTGTGTCACAACCACTCAAAGCGTGTAGTTTGAGGATTTGTGGGATGATGTCTTTGTGCTGGGTTACAGTTGCTCGGATGTGACAACCTACGTGACAACTTCTCACCACCTAACTCTTTGTAAAGCTTCTCTACTTCAATTGAATTCCATGGTTTCATTTTGTCCTTCGACAATTCTACACACAAAGCAATGAAGGGGCGGTCTTCAGGGTCAACCCTTGACTTATTCTGACAAGCTCTCTCAACCTCAACATGAAAGGTAGACATACAATCTTTATGGTATCGGGCTTCTTCAGCCGGTAAATCTCTTTTCATGCCCAACAACCTACTAAGTACAACTTGTCCCTGCTCATCATTTTTCAGTTTACACTTTTCTATCAACACATCTTTGTAATTTGTTTTTTTATCGCCAAGCTTATCGGTCATAAACCTAGATGCTGGAATGTGGTATTACACCGGAACTTTGATGTCATATTTCTCGGATAATATACACTCACTGACTTTCAAACAAAAGACACAGTGTTTTTTTAGGGTCATATACTGGGCCTTCACTGAGAACATCACTACGTAGTCTTTTTGGCTCCACTGTAGGGGTATCACATTCTCTCTTTTCATGAATGCTGATAAATTCCGCTTGGACACATAAGTGGAAACACAGTTCTTGTGACAACAAAGGATTTTTGCTCCATCTTCCAAGAGAGGCTCTAGTCTCGCTCGAACATCTGGATGCCCTCTGATGTCGCTGCTCTCCATGATTTTCTGAATCCTCCCACAATTTGAAAGACCTTTCTGACCTCCAGGACAGCTACGCAGGAAATCCTTGAAGAAACATTCGTCTGCAGCTTTTGTAGAACCTGAAAAATAAGAATTTTGTTTACCCATTCTTCCGAGTACAAATCGCATTGAAATAATTTATCCTCAGCAAGTGAAAACTAAACAATGCTCACCTGGTATATTCTCCATATTCAGCAGTCAAAAAACAATTTTGGAATCAGCACAACCAAGACGTCATCAAACCACTAGGTGGGCAGCACCATCAGCAATAATCTCAACAACCTGAAAAAAATAAGGGGAATAATTAGACATATTGGAATTCACCTTACCATGGGGAAAATAATCCCTGATTTCATTTTAAACCCTATAGAACTACTCAGTCTCGCCCAAAACCATAAAAACGACAGTAAGATCACCAAAATATCTCCACGACTGCCCGGGATATGGGATATTCCTTATTTCGGGGTGCGTTTGACCTCCAATGACCTTGAGTATTGCCGAATGTGGGTCAAAACGACTCCAAAGTATCTGCAACCCCTCCAGATAGACTCATCATCCTAAAAACCCCTAGAAATGACACCAAGATCATCAAAATCCATCAAGTATTTACCAGGATATGGGATTTTTCAGGGCAGGGACTAGGAACAGACAAATATATGAGGCATTTTATATTTTAGGAGAAAACACCATTTCAAATATTAAGCTGTCCTACAGTATGGATAGCTTTATTTTTAAATTTTTTAAATATTTTAGGGCAATTTAGGTTCGTGACCTGCTGCCAGATGTACAGGATTGATTTTTACTTAAAGATTTCTAATCTCGAATGTTTGAAATCTGGGCAATATTTTGTCTTTTTCAACTGCCAGACGTACGACAGCCACCATCTCTCTGTCCGTGTCCGTGATTATGCCTTAAGACAGTCATTTTAACTTCACTTCTTCCGCGGAACAGAAGTTTTATAACTTTTTTAGAGATTTTAACTAATTTATGGCTTTGAAAAGGGCTTGGTTGTGACCGGCCGAAATTAATTAGTCTTTTCAAACACTATTTTATAATTTTTTTCCCTGTGGGTTTGGGTGATCTTATATTGTTACGTAAATGCAATCAAAGTTTATATATATATTTAATAGGGTTGCCAGATTTTTCAAATGCCCATGCAGGACAAAATTTTTCTGTTTTTTTTTAAGATCAAATTTTTTTTCAAATTGAAACGATTTCTTCAACGGTTACAACAAACAAAATTAGAAAAATTTTATTACAATAATATTTAACAATTAAACATCGTGAATAAATTGAAATTATTATACATAATATTGAAATTCTAAATCAATTCATCCCTAAAAAATTTGCTTAAAAAATATTTTTTGCGGGACATTTTGAACGCGAGATTTTGACGCGGGATTTTTGGATCAAATGCGGGACTGTCCGGTAAAATACGGGACGTCTGGCAATCCTATTATATATATATATGTTTCTATAATAAGTAATTTATTCTAATGTATTTTTTTTCTATTTATAATGCACGTTCTATTTTTGCTTTTATTGATTGCTGCTACAACAAAGGTAAACAAAGGATTGACATGCCCACAGACGACACTGTTCATAGGTACAGGGTGTCCGAGAATTATCTGTACAATTTTTGGCTATTATTAAAAGTCAACCATGATGTGTAGAAATTCTAGTGTTGTCCTATTTTACAGAGAATCTCATTAAGTTTTTTCTGATACCAAGTTTTGACAAGTTTTTTAGAAATTCCAGTGTGTCCGAAAATTATCTGTACAATATCATCTTTTAATAAAATTCTTGATAACACACGTAAAATTCTTAAAGAAGATTATTTAGAATCTGTATTTTCAAAAGTTTCTTTTATTAAAGTAACGTTGTTACAAACATTCGATATGTGCACCATTAGTGATTCGCAAAACATCCAATCGATAATCCAAATGTTGCCATGTACGCTGCAGCATATCCACATCAATTCGCTCAATAGCAGCTGTGATTCTTGCTTTTAAATCATCAATGTCTGTCACCCGCGTACAAAAAAGAAAAAACTTGTCAAAACGTGTTATCAGAAAAAACTTAATGAGTTTCTCTGTAAAATGGGACAAAACTGAAATTTCTACACTTCATGGTTGACTTTTAATAACAGCCAAAAATTGTACAGATAATTCTCGGACACCCGGTATATTAAAAACAAAACTCACAAAATGCTCACAGAAATAAAATCAATAATTCCTACCGTTACTTACTATACAAAGACAATTCCCGTTTTGTAAGACTTCAATACTGCTGAAAGAGGGAAAGTTAGCCAGTTTTACTTAGGCCTTTAATCATGTACTGTAAGCCTTATTCAGGAGTCCATCTCTGAGTTCACTGATACTTTAATTGAGTTTCGGTATGTAGAGATTCTCCTCTTGGATGAAATAAATGTTTTTTCCTCTTTCTGGCAGAAACGTTTCTTACGACCTACCACCACGTGACTCGGGGAATGTTTTCACGGATTACAGTTTACATCATGTGACTCAGGGAACACCAACAGAAAAACAAAGCAGGCTCCATTCCTATTCCTGGAGTTTAAACGGTGTATAACTTACCTGCTCCTTCGTTCGTACAGTGCCCATTCGCCGATCTCCTCACACACACACACACACACACTAGTATCTCCGCATAAGCGAGATACGGACTTTTCACTTCTAATAACCTAATCTAACTTAACTTAAAGTTAGTGCCATCGAAACGAGAAGAATGTGTGATTGTGCCGTAATAAACATGACCGCATATACTTTCTACCATAAGTAAAATGTAATTAATTACATAGATAAAATGAAATAAAAGAGAGAAAAGGAAGGAATACAGTACTCCTTTTCACGCTACACGTACGAGTATTTTCCACGCGAGTAAAAAGCGATTATAGTAAAGTTTACTCAGATGTACTAAACTTTTATACTGATGCAAGCAAGTACTCTGCGGGCCCGGCTCCGGTTAAATTAGAATAAATTTCATTACTGCAGTAATGCAGGGATCTTTTCCGTTTGACTGCCGCCATTGAAACATAAGAGGTGAGTGCCCCCAGCCTTCTTTACTTAGCCTTATAAGGCTAACTAACGAAAATATCACGACCTAACCTAACCAATCGTTAGGTCAACTGTACGACCTTGACGATTGGTTAGGTTAGGTCGTGATATTTTTGTGAGTTAGCCTTATAAAGCTAACTAAAGAAGGCTGGAGTTTAATTATGTTTCAATGGCGGCAGTCAAACGGAAAAGATCCTAATGCAGTAATTACTGTAGTTTGGTATTACATATTTTACGAGTTACTTTAGCAGTTTTGGAGACGTTGTGCATTAGATTTTGAAAGTAAATGGTAAATTATATTAAACGGTTTGAGTAAATATACAAAATTACAGTCATACACGGTGAATATTTTTGCTCGTATATGACTGATACTCTATACAGTAAATGTCGCTAAAATGTAATAAAAATAAATAAATTAGTAAAGTTCTCAGTAATGTTTTAAGAGTTTGTTTATTGCAATAACAAAGAAAATCCTTTCATTTCATAATGTTCTAAAAGTCAATATGCATTTACAAGTACTGTCATTAGTTTTTCATTTTGACCAATATATTTCCAATGACAGGAAATGTGTGTAAACAGATAACACATTTTACATATCAGTCATATATACGCGCGCGCGCCACACACACACACACACACCCGTGCGCACCGCATAAACGAAGTGGTGCTACTGTAGTATGCGGTCTACCTACGATTCGGCGGTCTACCTTTTAATTATAGCTTCTTATCTTCTTATTATTTTATTATTAGGTTAATTGTACGCCCTTGACGATTGGTTAGGTTAAGTCGTGATATTTTCGTTAAAACTAACGAAAATATCACGACTTAACCTAACCAATCATCAAGGGCGTACTGTAGTATGCAATCTACCGTTAAGTATGCGGTAGTAGTATGTTTAACTTCTTTAATAATTCCTTAATTGTGTAAATTAAATTATAATTCCTTTCAATTCATTTTCAATTCCTTTTAAATATTTTGAACGGTAGACCGCATACTACAGTAGAAACTTAACGGTAGACCGCATACTACAGTAGAAACTTAACGGTAGACCGCATACTACAGTATCACCAACGAGGTACCAACTTTTATAAATCTATATATCTAAAAAACTAATTAACCAAACCTAATTTAACCTAACCTAATCTTAGTGCCATCGAACCGAGAAAGGCGTGATAAGTGTTTCGGGCTAGAAAGGAAGGATAGAAGGGTTACGGATTTACAGAGTTGAGGGCTAAAAAGAAAAAATATAGGAAAACCAAATGAAAATAAAGAGTACTGAAAACTTATGAAAACCATGATTACACTTATAAACGCGTAAAACTTTCACGTAGGAATAGTAAAGTATAGTAGAAGAGACGAGGCTCTTTCTCATCCGCCAGCCACTGCTGACAGAAAATAGTTGCGAAAGAAGATCTATAGGAAAGTAAGAAAAAGTATAATAAAAAGAATAGCTTCAGAGTTCATTCACACTATGCGTACACTTATCTCGCGTACCCAGTTACGTATTAGAGGACAGTAGAAAGTAAAGAATAGCATGAAAAGTAAAGGAGGGCATGAGAGTAAAGTCATTAAATTGTGAGATACTCGCTAATCTAGCCAAACCAAACCTTAACTAACCTAAGTTAAAGTAACTTAACCTAATCAGGACTTAACATCATTTTTCGACAATAAAAATGTTTCTACATTTTTTATGTGAAATTAATAAATGATGGTTCTTTTTATTTTCCATATATATATATATATATATATACAGGGTGGTGCAAAAGTAGGTATACAGTGCATGCGTAAAATTAATAGCTAGGCCTAACTATACCTACTGTAATTTTGCACCACCCTATATATATAAAATGAAAAAGTTTATTGGCCGATCAACAGTCCACATGACGAGTAGAAATAGCAAACTGACAATAAAATACAATGAAAATTCAAGTGCTAAGAATAGAAATACAATTAATGAAAAAAAGCAACGTAAACCAGTCCTAAGGTGGGTCTACCATGAAGGCACCATAAATCGTAAGCGTCTTTTGATTTCCTCCTCAGAGGAGCAATAAAATCTTTCCATCCAGGAATAATGTTAGTGTGACAGTCGTAAGACTTAAACAGGGACCTTCCTGCTTCCCTTAACACGGACACTAAATCACCATAATACCTATCTAGGAGTTAAATCATTTTTAGCAAAATTTCTAAATTATTAAAAAGGTGAACTGTTCTGACTTTATATATTCTATTCTCTGTTGCGTATTAACATTAGATCAATAGACGCGATTATTCGTACCTGTTGACTTCTTGTTATGTCGCGTATTACTTAAGTTGGTAAAATTAATTAATAATTATAACAGTCCATGATGAGAAAGAAGGAATCCACGCAGAATATGAACACTGGCATTATATATATATATATTAGTGATTACTCAATTCTAGTTGTTTAAGACCCTCCTCTCTCCTCAAATTGATTAAGAGTCTCAAAATTAATCATTAGAGAAAAATAAAGGTGGTCATTATTTATTTATTTCGTACTTGGTAAATGATAAGGATAATGTTCATTGCCAACATACTGCCTTGTCCTTTTATCGCTAACTACATTTAATACATTGATTTTCATTACGTTTATCATCTTAATAATAATAATAATAATAATAATAATAATAATAATGTCGGATGTTTATGAAGGTAAATCATCCATATGACTCATAAAATAACATCAGTCTGAAATATTAAATACAAACATCCTTTTACAAACTTAAGGTAAAAATTCTTAGTTGAAAGCCTCGCAAGATATGTTTTGTAGTTTTTAATCATTTAACTTGTACAGTGCATAATATTTTTGCATATTTCTTCATTAAAAATTTTTGAAGTATGGAAAATTTTGTTTCGTAAAACGAGAATCGAATCGAATCCAATATTGTGCGTAAATAGTGTTTATAAAAGTTGATTTGGGATTAAAAAATTTCCTGTAATTTAGTAATTGGAAAGACGTTTTCTGTATTGGTTGTAGAAGAGTTTATCGATAATTTCTCAACATAATTCTTTTATCTCTAATTTGCACCGTGACACACACACACACACACACTATCTGTCTATCTAATGCAAAATTAATACCCTGTTTATTTTTTTAATGTAATATTTTTGAAACGTATAATTTAGATGATGAAATGAAAAGAATTTAAATTGAAGACTTTATTATTCAGTAATTTCGTTTACCTCTTTTGTGAATGTTATGAATTTATTTTTTTGTTATATACATAACTGTATTGTGTTTCTATTGTTTTAATATATCTATACATAGAAAAGATTATAGAAAAGATTTGTGTATACGAGTATTGCATGAGCGTATAGAGACCATGATCCATTAAACTATGAACCTTTGGTGCGCTTCCGCCCGATTTGTTCATTCTGACGAAAGTCAAGCTTTCCACTCCTTAGACCTACAGTTTAACGTGGAATCCGAACCACGCCCAATCAGCAGCAGCCCAGTGTTTCAACCACTAGGCCACCCAGGGTACCCATTTACCTACCAACCACTTTTTTTATTGTGTGGAAGAATGAACAGCTGGGTTTTGCTGCGCGCCGCCTGCCGTTACCGGGTCTCGATCCCGGAGCCGATGGATTCGTAGTCAGCGACGCTAACCACTACACCACCGAAGCGCACCATGAGTGCGCGTACATAATATAATCATTCAAGGGGGCCGGAAACTGGTTCAGGCCAACTAATGCGGATTATTGATCTAATTCCTGTATTTTTATTACCAGCATCATCGAGACTCGAACCCCCGACCTCAATGTCTTCACTCTGCTTACGGGGAAATGATGTTACTCACTGAGATATACGGACGCTGGCATGAGCATCATTTAAGATATTTTACTGCGATGCCAGAATGGGTATTTATTATGTTGTTGTTACTAAAAACTGACAAGATAGACGATTCGACATGAAGTGTGAACCCGTAAACTTTTCAATGTTCTAGGCCAGTGGTGGCCAACCTTTTTTGCTGGCGGGTCATTTTTGTTACTTTTGATTTTTTTTAAAACGAAATTGGGTCACAATAATTTATTTACTTACTATTTTTAGTGAGAAACTTGTTGTTGGATTTCAGCTGCTAATGTTTTGATCCGAGGTTTATATTTAGTTGTCTTTTAGTATCACACATGCAGCACTCATATTTGTGTCAAAGCGGTTCCTAGTGATTGAGTTGACGAAATTCATGGAGGAAAACAACTGTTCACATGAATGAGATGAACCAAACATTGTTAACAGAGCTAATGCTAGCTTTTTCATTGACGCAAAATAATTTGGTAAAGAGTTCCATTCTGCAAAAATAAGATTCTCTACTCTACTTTCTGTTGATTGTTGTTCGCTGGTTAAACCCAAAACTGACGACTCCAATTCCTTTTCTTGTAACTTCAGATTAAGATCAATAAATTTAGTCTTCCATACTGCACTTTCTTGGAAGTCAACTAATTCCATTTCTAAATTACCAATGTAAGGCAGAAAATATTAAGAATTAAAGTCATATTTTATTTAAATAAGAGCTCGTAGGTCACTAAAAAATTGCCTCGTGGGTCAGTACTTGACCCGCGTGTCAGTGGTTCGCCATCACTGTTTTATGTAAACATACCTCGTCAGCCAATCGCTTATTTCTAGGCGAAAACGGGAACTCCTTCCACAAATACTTTGCTTCACTCGTTCACCTGACTTTGTTACCCAATATACTCGTGTGTGTGTATATTGTACTTGTCAGAATATATATATATGTGATGGATTGAGTGCGAGTAGGTGTGGTACAGTGTATTGGAACCGATGGCCATCGTCCGCAGCTGAGTGGGTAGCAGCGTTTCCCTAAAAGCAGGTAATAAATAGAGGAATTAGCTCAATGGGCCGCTAGGGCATATCATACTCTGGGTTCAGGGTTGAAATTTTGGAAAAACAAAGTGGCTAATATGTATTTCTATTTAAAAATTAATTCTAAGATGGGTTTATTATTTGCAACTTTTTCGAAAAATCTCATTTTCATGGTCAAAATCGCGATTTTCTGATCTGAAGGCTGCCTAACGCAGCCTCAGGGCACCCAAACCAAAGCGCGCAGCTGTTCTGCATATGATTTAGTCTAAAAGCTGCTTTTCTGACCTCATCCTTGCTTTATTGCGTGTTTCAACACCTCTGGGTGCTGAAAAAATGTTTAGATTTCACGTAAAACTTAAGAATTTTAAGTTTTTCTTCAAAGAATAGGCGCGGCTCACCAGCTCTACTCTGATCGAGTAGCGGGAGACTTGCCACCTCCACGTGTAGGTTTACACGCCTGTTCTTCCTGGATCCTTGAAAAGCGTGGCCTCATAAGATCTTATATTATGATCTCATGAGGACTTTCAGTTCTTATGAGCATTAACGATGGTTTCAGCCTCTTCATCAGCCACTCGAACCTGAAAAGTTCTTAAGTATGTCCTGCTTCGATCTGAACACTGGGAGCATTTCTCGATGGTCTATCCTGGTTCTCACCCACCCATCTCTCCTCTCGTGACCGCACACAGCTTGGGAAGCAGTTGAGACTTCCTGTACAGCTCTCTCGCAGGGCTGAGTATGAACAGAGAAAGCATCCACTTTGAGTGGAGTTTTCCTGAGATCCTCGAGCTCAGTCAAGGTCATCTTGCAGGTGAAAATAGGGACTTTTAAGGGGCCTCACTGTCGTATCACCAAAGTCTCTTCCTTCTCTGGTCTTCTCTATCTGGCTCACAGCAAAAGCTCTCTGATGATCATCCTCACTGCACAGGAATGAAGCCAGGATGTTCTCAGGATGTGCGTGGTAAGCTCCTCTTATCACTGCAGCAGAGATGATGTTCCTGACCTCGGTAGTCTGGTTCCTCAGCAGCCTCAGGCTTGAAAAAACGTGTGCAGGACCAAATTTGAGGTGGTGCTTCACTTTGATGTCGTAGTACATTTTGAAGTAGAAGTTAAGGTAGAACTTCACGAGGACCTCGAGCCTCCTCAACACCTCCCCCTTCAGTCGGTGCTCCCTCACCCACAACAGCAAGATGGCCTGTGCAGTAGTGAGCCACCTGGTTTGGTTCAGAGGTCCGCACTTGAGACCAGCCAACTGTGGATTGAGACTTCCAAACTTGATGGCTTTGATCAGAAGATAGCAGTTGTGCTGGTCTGTGGAGAGAGATTTGACTATCTCTACTGGCAGCTCTATGATATCTTTAGTTCCTTCCACTGGTTTGAAGTTGAAGTTGACCTCAAGTTCATTCACTTTCTCAAGAAGTTTTCCAATAGGCCCACTGAAGCCTGACCGGGGAGTTACAGGGCCGTCCAGCTTGATGATTAAGTGCCTCAGGGGGAGCTCGTTCACATGGAGCTGACAGATCATCCAGTGGCACTTGCGACCCAGCATCTTCTCCAATAGCGCTATGGCGCCTCCAGACCACCCCGTGTTGGTGTTGGTAGAGTTTCCTTCAATCATTACAAGGCTCTCGTCAGCTCCGTGATCCAGAAGCCACTCATGCAGGCCCTGAACGATCTTATGAGCAGGCTTTTCTCCTTCCTCAGGTTCCTCGGGAGTGAAATGGAAGAGGCACTTTCCTTGAGGTTCCCACGTGATAGTGTAATGCTCCTCGATCACTTTGCCAGGATGAAATCCCCCTGTCACTTCGTCATATTTCAACTCCTTTGTGTTCCTATCCTGCTTGCCATCAAAGAATATCCCAGAGATCTTCTCCTCCTCTGACCTCTGCGTGAGAGCTTCAACTGATGAAGCCATTACTTCCTCCTTGGCCCTCCAGACTTTCATGCCATCTATGGCCAAGTAAGCCTTGTCTTTGGAAAGATGACCGGCCTTACCGAAAAAAATGGCGTCCACTCACTTCTACTACACAATTATAACTGGCGTAATTGCTCAGGGCCATCTATTGAGAGAATGTTGAACTTCGCCTTCTGCGTCCAAATGGCTACAAAAATTCAAATGGAGTAGATTTTTTTCTTATGTATGTATGTATGTATGTATTAAACGTGTGTAAGAGTTAAGCAAAGTTAATGTGTCTAAATGGCAACAAATTACGACAAAAGGTTAAAAATATGAGGTTGTGTTCAATTGAATATTCGATATTTCAAGATAGAACAGAAAACCGCAATTTTGAACATGATAACGCGATTTTTGGGAAAAGTTGCAGAAAAGAAACCCCTCTTAGAATTAAATTTTACATAAAAATACATATTAGCCAGTGAAATTCGGACTCGGAAAAGTATGATATGCCCTAATGGGCCGCGCAATGGTCCCTCTTCAATTATTATTATCATCATTATCGGAACCGACAGAGTAAATGTGTGTGTGTGTGTATATTATATATATATATATATATATATATATATATACACCTTCTAATTGTTTATATTATTATTACTACTTATAATTATTAATAATAAGTCGATATAGCACCTACTGAAGTGGATTACATAGGAAAAAAGCGTAAGGCAATAATTTTTTATTTGTCTATTATTAAAATTAAAAGGTTAAAGTGTTAGTATGAATATTATGACGCTCTTACGAAAACTGAATAAAATAATTTTCTATTAAAATTATTGGAGTGAAGTTGTTTTGTAAAAGGGCTCTACAACAGTTTGTAAAAACTTCCGTGAAACACCTTCAAACGCGAGTTAAAAGAAAAGTTAATGATTAACTAGGATGAGGAGATTGTAAACACTAATCGACCAGAGAATTACTTAAGGGGACACGTTAGTCGGGAGACAAGGCGTGCTGGAACCCCCGTTTTCCCCGTCACTGTGACCTCCTTAGCTGATCTTTTTCCGTGCCTAATCTACCCTGCGAGCAGTCCACGCTCCTCTCACTATTCCTCACTACACATACACGCATCTTGCACACTACACAATCTTTTCAAAATTATAAAAAGAAACGGATTAAGAATAACATTTGTAATTTGGCTCTCTTCTTCTCTTTCTATGATGGGAGGTGGGGCGTTTTTGTGGGTATTCATTCTTGGCCCCTCCTTCCTGCCAAAGGGGCAATAAATTAACAATATTGGATTCCGTAACGCAGTTATTATAATTAAGTGTTCTGTATATAAATAACTCATTACATAGACCTCATTAAAGGAATGAAACCTTTCATCAGTATATTGTATCGTTATAATTAAATAAGATATTAACAGAACCGGAGTAAATTAACTAATAAGATTACATTAATTATATAATAGCCCTTGATGTTTGTTAGGAATTAATTATTATTGTTACTTTTATGTTTTTGTTTTTTGGCAAAGTTATACGAAAAGTAAAAATCAAAATTAATTGAATAAATGAAGACGAAGACTTTTATTTATATCTAAAACTTATTCTGTAAAACGTAGATTTTACACAGCTGTTTCCCGTTAAAAATACTTTATTACAGGGTCATTCCACGCTGACGGTCGCAATATTTGGAGCAATTGTTTAGTATATTCACCTAAAAAGGTACGAGTATGGGACGTAGGACAAAGCTGTTTTGAGGCATTGTGACGTACGCTCTCGGGTACATTTTGGCGCCATTTGTTCTAGAATATATTTTTTCAACACTTCACAATGCCTGAAAACAGTTTTGTCCTACCTCTCACACTTATACTTTTTCAGTTGAATGTATACTAAACAATTGCTTCAAATGTTGCGAACGTTACCGTGGAATGACCCTGTAATATAAATGAAGACTGTTCAAACCATTGTAAACTTCCAGTATCAAATTCGTTTTAAACATTACGTAAAATGGATCTTTTCGGTTTGGCGGACTGCTACAGATTTTTATCTAACTTAGCAAATCAATTATTTACAAATTTTATCCTAAGGAAATGTCTAATTCTTAACGTAACTTCACTAAACCTAACCTAACCTACCTAGATTAGGTTAGGTTATGCCTATGTTTATAAAATTAATTAATTAAAAGCTGGTAATAAAAATGCATGCATACTTTCGATATCAAATCCCGGATCTTTTCCGTTTGGGGGCTAGCAGCGAATTTTAATGAAAATCGGTATACTAATGTAGTTTTGGTCACTGATTTCAAAAATAACTTTCTTTTTTAGGAGAAATGAAAAACAAACATTTTAGAGCACTTTAAATAATTAATGTGTTTTAAACGAAAATATCATGACAACCTAACCAATCGTCAAGGGCGTACAGTTGACCTAACCGGGCATTCAATTGACCTAACTGGGCATTAATTCTTGATTTTTTTCTGCTACTTTTACAGATCTGCTGGGATCCTTCAAAAAATGTATTCTTCGTAAAGTTGCACTTTTACCGTTTGGACCGACGCTTTGGCAACGAAAGAACTGGGTATTTTTTATAAGGAACACACTTTCCAACACTTAGAGCACTTCTTCATAAACAGTAGCGGTTTGTGACTCTGGCTAAAAACAATCCTCTGTAACTGTTTAAGCTAGTTAAAACACAATTAATTATTAAAGCTCTAACATGTTTGTTTTTTATTTCTCCAAAAAAGAAAGTTATTTTTGAAACCAGTGACCAAAACTACATTAATATACTGATTTTCATTAAAATTCGCTGCTAGCCCCCAAACGGAAAAGACCCCAAATCCCTTCACAGAAACATCCCAATTGATGAAGCAATAGAAATTTCGGATCACCTGAAGATCAGGGCCCCCAGCCTTCTTTAGTTAGCCTTATAAGGCTAACTAGCGAAAATAACGACCTAACCTAACCAATCGTTAGGTCAACTGTACGCCCTTGACGATTGGTTAGGTTAGGGCGTGATATTTTCATTAGTTAGCCTTATAAAGCTAACTAAAGAAGGCTGGGGGCCCTGATCTTCAGGTGATCCGAAATTTCTATAAAAAAATAAAAGTCACTTATTTGCAGAAAAAAATGTCGGTTTGACGAAAATTTGATTTACAGGATTATTAAATTTGCGAGCAAGGACACCTTATTTCTTATTCAGTACAAGTTGCACCAAAGGGAGAATTCTTTTCCGCTTTGGGATCACCGTGGAGCACGACGTTAGCCAATATTTTCCTACATTACCACGGAGCGGCGGAAAAGTTCTCCCACCAATACTGACCATAACTTCAAATTATAGCATATCTGTATGTTGCCCTTGTTTTTCATGCAAAGGGATTTTGTGTTCTTTCCCTCTTGACGATTGGTTAGGTTAAGTCGTGATATTTTCGTTAGTTTTAACGAAAATATCACGACTTAACCTAACCAATTGTCAATGGGGTGCTATAAAGGAAAAGATCCAATAATTTATTTACGTTGTGAAGTGGAAAAAGAACCTAACCTAACCTAACCTGACTTGGGCATCAGTCGACCTAACCCGGCATTATTCGACCTAACCCGGCCATTATTCGACCTAACCCCAGGCATTAATAATAATAACGCTTAAAACTCCACATTTTAAACTTTTTAAAACAAAGACACACACCTTTCTCTTACAATGTCAAAAATGTGACTAATTTTAGCACGAGGAATGAAATGTTACATTACTGATAATTTGGAAACGGCAACCTAAAAGCTTAGATTTGCTCCTAATACAGACGATGGGTGTAAAAAATATATCCTAAAATGGTAAATATTCGTTTTAGCACACATCTGTGTTTTTCAACAAAAACATATTTTTTTGTCAATTTTTAGTCGTTTTGCCCGAATCTGACATCCGTTTCCTGTGCAAATATGTAGTTTTTTAAATATCTTCATTTGAAGATAACTACACGCTTGCACAGAAAACAGATACAGATTCGTGCAAACCGTCTAAATATTGACCAGAAAAATATGTTTTAATCGAAAAACACCGATGTGTGCTAAAACGAATATTACCCCATAAAATTTATTTTTTTTATTTGTAACATAGACGAAATTACAAAATTTCCACTCCACATTCTTCATAAATAAACTATTATTGCCTATCCAATTATATAATATTTATACAAATGCGTTGCCTATTAAGAGGACGCCTCCAAACTAGGAATTAACCGATTTTTATATAAACTGAGAGAACGTTTTAGTAGAAATTTATCCTAATTAATTTCCAAAGGTTATTTTATTTTTACCTTGTGAATACTCCAAACCCTTGAAACGTAAGGAAACTTAAAATGGAGTGCAGTAACTTTTAATTTAAAAAAATTTTTACGGGCAAATAAATGTAACTTTTCTATATACCAAGTGGGCCAAAAAAAAAATATTACCCAACTTTTGAAAAAATATTGTGACACCCTCTACATTGATCTTACTGCTGAGGCGGTATGTTGTACCCACACTTTTTCTCTTTCAAACGCTGGCTTTGAATCTAGATTCAAAGCACCAGGAGTAGAGGTATAGGCTCACAACTGGAGGGAGGTATCAGAATATGGTGCTCAATTGAAAGGCGGTCAAAGTCAGCATTGATACTTTCAGATGACAGTCAGTTTCTCTATAAATAATTAATTTTCCTAATTTTTACACAAAATAATTAATTTATTTCCTTTTTCATTTCGGACCATCATTCTGCTATAGTTGGTGAACAAGTTATAACATAATTAAATACTCTCTGGAAGATGAAGCATTGATATTGAACCTGCGTAAGGAGAAACACTGGGGGTGCAAAACGAATGAAGAAAGAGTTTCCAAATAAACGATGGACGATACATGGACTTCAATAGCTCATAAAGAAAATCGATATCACAGGATCGACTAAACGAAAAGAAGGCAGTGGAAGGCCAAAAACATCACTTACTGAGGAAAATGTTGACACGGTTTCATCCATGATATGCAGTCAAGAAGAACGGCCCAACACCCACAAGTCCGTTAGAGAAATTAAAAAATTACTGGTATTTCTCGCTCTAGTGTTCGTCGTATAGTAAAAGATGATCTGGCTCTTAAATGTTTTAAGAGAGTCGCAGTTCATAAGCTCTCTGCATCAAATAAGCAAGCATGAGTTGAAAAATGTCGTGCTCTGTTAGATCGATTCCCAGACAAAGAAGTGTCGAAAATATGGTTCAGCGACGAGAAGACCTTTAAGGTTACTTCAACAATAAACACAAAATGACCGAGTTTATGGAAGACAGGACAAAATATCTATCAGTCCAGATCGACTTTGCGAGGAACGTCGGCATTTTTCTCAAAAAGTCATGGTTTCCACCTTTATTTCAGAGTTGGGGGAAGTTCAAAATGCCAAAATCACTGCTGCTTATTACCAAGAAAAAATCCTTGATGTGGTACTGCCGTCGATAAGGGAGAAGTCAAGGTTGCAAGCGTGCATTGATAATGGAGGAGGGCACATTCCGCATAATCAACAGCGAATGACAAAATAATGGTTAGAGTTAGCAAAAATCCAACTTCACCACGAGATAGACCATGAAATTCTATTCAGAACACATATATTGATTGTACAAATAACATTTGATAAAGGTAAAATTATATTGTTCAGAATCAGGGTAATAGGTTTTTGTGGCTCACCCTGTATAATGCGTTTTTTTTTTTTTTTTTCTGCCGGAACACACCGGCACGGCGTACTAGTATTTTTTCATGAATTGATAGCAAAAATAAACAAAACTTAACGATTTCGTCTTTCATTTACAACTCTGCTCCGTTTTTACCGCAGCTTTAATTATTCAATTGTCACAACCGCCACTCTACGTTCATTTATTGCACTGTGTACAAGGTGTAACAAAAGTCCGTTCCCATAGGGAAATAAGATATAACAGAATTGAACAACATAATAGTTTTAACTATCGGTGCTGGACAAAGTACTGAAAAATGCTACTTAAGTAAAAGTATTGTTACTGGGAAAAAAGTTACTCGAGTAAAAGTAAAAAGTACCATTATTGGAGACTACTTAAGTAAAAGTAAAAAGTAACGGACTTCGGAAGTACTCGAATACAGAAAGTAAAAAGTAACTCTTCTGAACTAAAACTTATGCTTAGTGACGAAATCCAACGCCAATATTGAACTAATTATGCGCATTTACTAGGTAATAAGAAAAAAGACTCGAGTTGGCAAATCATCATCGCCATTTATTTACTATCTAACTTAATCTAACATTATCTTACAATTTCACTTAAGTAACAAAATTCAACACTCCTTGAAACTCCGTAGTCCACACAGTACCACCATAACTCACACCACAACACACCTATCTACAGTTTATGCTACATTCACTGATAAACAAAATCTACCAAAACTTTGCGTTAAATTTCAGGGACAGTTGGTTTTCAAAATTTTTGTTTCCCACCGTCGCACGCTTTGGACTAAAAAATTAAACCAGCACAGCTGAACAAGCGTTCACACGCTGCTGAGGCTGGCAAGGGTGGGTTCAGCTGTACAGATAATTTCATTATTGGGGGGAAGGAGCGAAGGAGGTCCATTGCTCGTGATGAGTTGCCCAGATACTCCTCCAATTCCCCATTCTCTGGAGCCCTATGCGACAATTTCATTGATGAGAAAAAGTCGTCATCATCATTATGATTGGTCGGGACAAGATCACGCATCTTTTGCTACGTTTTGATTGGTTAATCCAAATTGAGCCCATGACGGGTACTTCCAAATGTAACGAGACGACTTGAACAAAAGTAACGAAGTAAAAGTACATTACTTGAGCCGAAAAGTTACTCAAGTAAAAGTACCGAAAATGTAAAGTACTTTAAAGTACTCAAAATCTTCCAGAAAGTTATTTGAGTAAAGTAAAGAAGTCCTGCTACCTCGTTCCTGGCCACCTCTGTTAACTATACATTACAAATAATACAATCAACTTACCAATTAATGAAGTACATGCTCGTCGCTCCAGTAATGATAATTGTGTCGATTCACTGTTCCATTTAAATGAAAACAAGCCTCGTCGCTAAATAAAATATCGGAAAAGATTTCTCTATGAGAACGGGCTTTTGTTACACCCTGTATTATGTATTATAATTCAAATCGTGACATACTTCCGTAATTTAATTTTATTTTTGGTATATTATACTTCATTTAACTTATTGCACTCAAGATAAGAATAACAATTATTAAATTACATTACATTTGGAAAACATGAAGCCACTCGGGCCTGTCGAGGTTATCTAAGTCAGTTAAATGGTAAATATCAATTTGAAGTCAGCTAATTATCCTTAAATTATTTACAGAGTTACTGAAGTACCCTCTATTAGGCCTACTTGATCTAAACTATACATTATATAATTATTTACGCAATTTACAAACAGTCTCTAATGTTTACAGTAGCACTGGTTCTACTTTACAATATATATATATATATATATATATATTGTGTGTGTGTGTGTGTGTGGTGATGGGTTTGTATTAAGTTTTGACATATGACACTCAACAAAAATTAAATTAATTGATTAATTAAAACAGTGTCCATTAAAATGCTACATTACCACAGACCCACATTACTCATTTCACAGGAGGCACTCTATCAGAGTGCTGCCTAATGCGTATCACAGTCTGCATCATAACGCGTAAAAGCAAATGCTTGAGAAGGTTGTTGTTCGGAATTTAATCCTTTCGGAAGCTAACGCGCGTATAAAGTCACAGAAAGAAGTACTATTTTTGAGTGGATTCCGGATCTTGACACGATTCAGAAAATATACCTCGGTTAACCTTGGTTTTACTTTGGCCCAAATTGTTCACTCTGACGAAGCTTGTCAAGCTTGTCACTCCACCTTAGACCTATAGTTTAACGTGAATCCGAACCACGCCCCACCAGCAGCCAAGCGTCTTAACCACTAGGCTACCCAGGGTACCCATTTATCTACCAACCAATTTCTTTGTGTGGAAAGAGGAACAGCTGGGTTTTGCTGCGCGCCGCCTGCCGTCAACGGCTGTATTTAAAAACGGGGGTCAAGGGGTTCAACCCCCTCCCCGAAGTATCTCCCGCGTTTTATACTTAATATTATTGTATCAATATGTAATTAATACGGCCCACAACTCCAGAACAATAACACCTTTGCCACGTTCATGCGAATAAGGATAAAATTTTCTCTGTATTTGAGGGAAGAATGTCGGATATTTTCGACAAAATAAAAAATAATTATTAACATATTTCTCTCTCCTCTCTCTCTCTCTAATATATATATATATACTGTATATTACACCTTGGTTAACCTTGGTTTCGCTTCTGCCCGAATTGTTCATTCTGACGAAAGTCAAGCTTATCACTCCACCTTAGACCTACAGTTTAACGTGGAATCCGAACCACGCCCCACCAGCAGCCCAGGCCTTAACCACTAGGCTATCCAGGTTACTCATTTATCTACCAACCAATTTTTTTTATTGTGTATATATATATATATATATATATATTATAATATATATATATATATATATATACACGCATCGGTTGTGTACTTGTTAGCTTCGCTGACTACAAATATATCAACCCCGAGTTCGATTCCAGGCGATGAAAGGTGGTGAGCACTTCACCGAGTTGTTCATCCTTCCATGAAAATATTGGTTCATAGATAAATGCTGCGCTGCTGATCGTGAGGCCGTGTGATCGAGTTCGGACAAGGATTTTGTAATTTCTGACTTTTTTGGTGAGTCGTGGTTCTGATTTCACGTTGAGCTGTAGGTCTAAGGTGAAGCAACAAGCTTGAACTTCGTCAGATTACGCAATCTGGGTGGAAACAAAACTAAGGTATTACCATAAATCATGAAAACCGAATTCGAGTTACAAAAAAAAAAACCGTCAGTGAACAAAAACAGCACCAATCTCGAAAATTTCTGAAAGAAATTTGACAACTACTGGAATATCAGACGTAAACTTATAAAAATTTGAGCGCCATTTACCTTCAGGCAACAAAAGAGAATTTAATCTCAGTTATTTATTCCATGCATGTGGACTCTCTTACTTACAAAACTAATACTGTATATATTTAATAATAATAATAATAATAATAATAACAATAATAAGGTGAAGGTATCATACCTTCAGCAGCAGTCTTATAATAATACAAACTCAACAATACCACATTATACGATACTTCATTTAAAAATCATAAACTTAATTTAAATTATTGCTATCCACCATTGAAACATTTTTATTGTCATATACCGTCATTCTAAATCGAGCCCATACACATTTGTCTTAGTTTAATTTTAGGGTAGATAATAATTAATTATAGGAGCTTTCGCCAACGGTATAGTTTCCTTGTTATCCTCATTGGGTAATAACTCTCTATTGTTGCCGGAGCGACTATATTTCTGCAAATAGGTACTAATCTTAACGTCCATTAGGTACATATTCATAGGCCTAACTTTGCATTCGTAAGTCTATCATCTCATAAGCCCGTATAATCAAATCTAAGCCTATTTATTATCAAATAATAGATCCTTATTTCCATGCAAATCGTCAAATGATCCGAAAAGGGATCAAGATAAAAATAAGAAAGTGAATCAAGCAACAAATAAACTTTAATATCATAACGACACAAAGAAAAAGGAGTCTGAAGACAAAGAAACAATTGCACTTGTAAGGAGAAAACGAGACTGCTCAAGTAATCGTGGAATTGACTAGTGGAAGACGGTGCTGTGGACTGATGAGACCAAGATTAAACTCTTTGGCCAAAATGATCAACGACATCTCTGGAGTCTGGTAAAGCATTTGAAGAGAAAACACCATACCACGGTCAAACATGTGGTGCCAGTGTTCCTTTGTGCGACTGTTTCAATGCTTCTGGATTCCATCAAATATCAAGAAATCTTGGAAGAAAATATCATGCCTTCAGTTCGTCAGGTTTCCATGAGTCGCAGTTTTATTCTGCAGCAGGATAATGATCCGAAACACATGAGTAAATCTACCAAGGTATGGCTGAAGATGAGGAAATGGAAGCTTTTGGAGTGGCCAAGCCAGTCACCAGATCTCAATTTGATTGAGCATTTGTGGTTTGATCTCAAGAGAGCTGTCCATGCACGGAGGCCAACTACTCTCAATTAGCTCCGCGAACTTTATCAAGAAGGATGGGCCAGAATTTCTCCCGAGAAGTGCAGGAAGCTGGTAAAGAAATATCCCAATCGTTTGATTGAAGTTATTCAAGCTAATGGTAGTCATACAGCACATTAATCATCTGTACTTAAACATTTGCTCAGCATTAATTTTAAATTTTTTCTATTATGAGTTGCATTTTGGCTTAGTTTATTCTTCTTATGGTTATGTCTATAAATCTATTGTTTCCGAAACTATTTTATGGTTTTTACTTTAACTATTTCTAATGCTTCAGTCATGATACAATTTTTTATTAGGTTTTCAAGTGTACTTAAGCTTTTTCGCACAACTGTATAAACATATATATTTATTTAGTTATATACTCTATAATGTCAAATTAAAAGCGGACAGTCCTATAATTATATCGGTACTGACGCTAATACGCGTAACTTTAGCCAAAGTCACACTTTATTGGCTATTATCGCCTAATCTTGCTCCTAAATTTGTGTTATACGATTACCTTCACTTGAATTTAAATCACACTTAAGTAAGTGTTGATGCTTTTTATAAGATATCATTCTAGGATATAAATAATGAAGACAAACTTATTTATGAGTTTATTTTATATGTACATTATTTAAAATTAATTTCTATTTGTGTCTTTTAGTAATACATTCTCAATTCCAAATGTATCATATTTGCATAATTGTGTTATTATTAATAAAATATAAACAAAGTTTGCTATCATTTTTTAATATATGAAATGCTAAATTCTGCGAACAAATCTCTCTCTCTCTCTCTCTCTCTCTCTCTCTCTCTCTCTCTCTCTCTCTCTCTCTCTCTCTCTCTCTCTCTCTATATATATATATATATATATATATATATATATAACTACTGATTATCAGTTCGGCGGTTAATTCTGTCTGTTCACTGAATTTCTGTATTGAGCGGCCCCAAAATAAAAGTCATAAAACTCGGATAAAATTTCGCTGGAGAAACTAGAAAAGCGGAAAGGAAAGAGAAGGAAGAAAGTAAACCAAAACTATGGCATGAAAAAAGAAAAATGTGTAAGTTGCTGTAAATCTAGAAAGTTAAATAGAGATGAATTGTGTTTAACAGAATACGCCGCTTACCAGCTCTGCAACTGCGAAAATGAAGCGGACCAGACCACTGGCTCAGAATGCATTCTGTGAAATACATTTAAGCATTACGAATGTAACTTATAAACTTAGGGAAAGAAGGACAGGAAAATGATGAATAGGACAAATAACGAAATCATTGGCTTTTAGGGCTTCGTGTGCGTCAAGTGCGTGGAAAACCGCAGACAGGTAATACAAACGGGAATGGAGAATGTTGCAGTGGGAGAAACGATTACGACGAGTTCACCGACAGAAAGACAGGAAATGACAGAGAACACCAACACAAATAAAAATGGGACTCAGAACACAGAGAGGAACTCATCGAGGGAGGTGGAGAAGTAACTTCATTCGAAGAATACCTCCTGCACAAAATAGAAACATCATGAACAAAAGTGAAAGCACACTAAAGGTTAAAAAGTCACCGAGTAGAGTAGAAGTGGTGCTAGGACAAAAGAAAGAACTTGAATACCACAGGATTCATAAGGAATTGAAAAGACCGACCACATGCAAATATTACAAAACGAGTTCGTGTAAATATGGCTCTGGATACAAAATAATCACCCTAAAAGATGTTTCTTCATGAAGAGGCGTGAAAGTTGCAGGTACGGAGCAAACTGCTACTGTTTCTATCCTTCAGTGTGCAGAGAATCAATTAATGAGAAAAAATGTCTAAATATGGAGTGCCCGTATTTTCATATTAAGGGTACTCAAAGGATAGGAAGAGAAACAATAGCTCAAACCCCAAATAAAAGAAGTAACACTTTTAGAAGTAAGAACGATAAAAGAACTATCCATTTTAATGAAAAAAGACCGAACTCCGCAAACATATGTACCCCAGTAATGCATACACCACTATCCTGTCCAACATCACCCACCATTAATTCAACAACCACATCAAGGGCCGCTTCCCCAATATTCCCAACGGCCCATCCAATAACACCGAACAGGAACCGACCAGAAAATCGACCAGAAAGCGTCCATTATCCAGATAAACCGAGCACTAAAATTTTTACCCATGTAAATTTTTTATATATAATATACAGGGACTGTACAATGTACACTGACCATACCGAGTGAAAATTATAATAGCTGCATAATTTAGCTCAAGAAACAAGCACAGATAATCATATGCCTAACGGAAGCACGCTTACATAAATGCGAAAAAGGCTATGAAAACTGCATCGAAGACACTGAAATAGCAATAAAGAACTACGACATATACAGAGCAGATAGAGTTGCTAGAAAGGGAGGAGGCTGTTGAATTTATATGAAAAACACATTCACATGTGAAATGAAGGTAAGCAAATCAAACAGCACGGTCGAAATTCTTATTTTAGAAGTAAAAGAACTGAACCTAATCGTTATGAACTTGTACATACCACCAAACACCACAACAGTGAATTCCAAGTCGTTACAAATGAAATAGAAAATATATTAAAATCACTTAAAACCCCAGTATCAAACATTTTAATTTGTGCGAGTTTCAATTTCCGATTCATAACATGGAGGAAAAATGGCGAAGTCATATATGTTGAGAAGTTTCATAGTAACATTACAAAAGAACCCAGGCAATAATGCTACTAGTTATTATGGAACATTATGCACATACCCGGGAAATCTGTGAAGCGACTAAGAAACAAAAGTTATTGGATTTAATTTTGACGAGTAACAACGATATAATAATAAATAAAAATGTGACGCCCACAAATTTCTCTGACCACAACCTAATCGATACGCAGTTAAAGTCAGCAACCAAGGGACCAAAAACGTATCCCAGAGAGTCAAGAATATTTGAAGGTCTAATTACGAATTCAAAGAAAGTGGACTGGGAAAGTGTAAATGAAGACTTAAAGAAAATAAATGAGAGAAGACTCCAGAAGAAATATCTAAAATAAAAAATTAAACTAAACCCATATTGTTGAAACATGTTCCGAAGAGATAAAAAAGTAAATATAGCGAGCTCGATGGGAAAATAAGGACATTATTTAGATTTTAAACAACGGAAACAAACTGTAAAAAATTTATACAGATGCAGAATTGAAGCAAGGGGACTGAAACAAGAGGAAATTCTATGCAAAATAGAAATGGACCTAAAACGAGCATTTATCCACAAGATAAACGAGAAGGAAAACAAAGTAGCAGAAAGCGTAAAAAATAACCCAAAATATTTCGACCTGAAAAGAAAAATGTGGTGTAAAGAGAGTATTAGTTGATTAAAAGATGGGGTAACCGAGTACACAAATAACCCAGAATAAATGAGCTAACTGCTTCAGGAACAAATTTAATTCTGCGTTTCACACCCCTAAGTCCGAGAAAAAAGTCCAGATGAATTCTTTGACAGATAGAAATCAGCCAAGAACAAATTCGAACGAATCTACTATTAATTGATTTAGAGTTCTCGGAAGGAGACATAATTAAGGCTGAATCACAAATATGAGGAAATTCAGCACCAGGGCTAGACACATGGACTGCCACGTTTCTGAAGAAATGTAGAGAAAGTATTGCCACGTTACTGTACTTACTGTGGAGAAAATCACTCGACACAGGACAAATTCCACTTTCACTAAAGAACGGGTAATCAGAGGCAAAATTGCTCGCGACCTACGAGAAAAGAATTTATCCAATCCAAATCAACATGGTTTCAGGACTGGACGATCGTGCCTATCACAGTTATTAGACCACCAGAAGAAAATAATGTAAACATTGTGTCGAGGATCATGGAATTATAGCGCACAAACTTAATTCAGGAATTACTGGAAAGCTGGGACGATGGATATTTAATTTTCTGACTCAAAGAACACAAATAGCAGTCCCGTAGGCAGGACTTCCCAAGGAGAGGGGAGAGTCGAAATTGTAGAAAAGCGGACCTTTTGGTGCAATGACCTAGTCACTGCGGAGTGGGTTTAGAGTAGTTTAGAGTAGTTTGTGATGTTTCAAAAGAAAAAATGCAAAAAAAATGCGAGTGTTTATTTACTAAATGATGTTATCTATTATAATATCACATCATAAGTTATAATTATGGTTACAAAAGTGGACCTTTCCTCTCAAGGGGGGGTCGTTCGAACCCCCTGACCACCCCCTGGCTACGGGCCTGAATAGTGATAGTAAATGGAGTCAAATCTGAAGCCTCCGAAGTCGTGAGCTCTGTCCCACAAGATACAGTATAAGTTTCCTTGCTAACGATTGCAAACACTGATGCAAATATTAATGACAGTATCATATCGTGTTTCGCGGATGACATAAAGATATTCAAAGAAATATTAAACGAAGGTGACATAGAAAAATTACAAAGCGACATTGAAACATTATTCAAGTGGGCGGAAGACAACAAAATGAAATTCAACGAAGAAAAATTCCAACGTATAAGATATGGCAACATAAAGGTGCTGCAGAATGAAGGATACAAAATTCTGTAAGCCAAACGGATAACACCAAACCCACAAGTCGGAGATTTTGGAGTAATAATATCATCGGACGAAGAATTCAGAGAGCACTATAACATTAAAATCACAAAGGTAGAAAATTAATGGGAATTATCTGGAGGAGCTTCCAGAGCAGAAAAACCAACATCATGCTAAAATTATGTAAGAGTTTATTCCCACCAAAAAATGGATATTGCTCAGTACTCACCAGCACTTACAGAAAACGAGACATTGCAAATACTAAAGCCATACAAAGGAATTTTACGACTTAAATGGAGGAAACGAAAGATGAAGATTACTGGTCTCGACTACAATTCGGGCATAGATGTAGTGTATTTAGATTTTCAAAAAGCGTTTGACACCGTACCGCACAAAAGACTCGTTGAAAAAAACTAAGGCTCATGGAATCAGGGGTGTAGTAATAAATTGGATAGAAGAGTGGTTGCGAGGTAGGAAACAGAGGGTGGTCGTTGATTTAGCGGAGTCGTCTTGGGCTAATGTAGCGAGCGGCGTTCCTCAGGGTTCTGTATTGGGCCCCTTGCATTTTCTTTTATATATTAACGATTTAGATGTCGGCCTTGTTAGTACAGTTTCAAAGTTTGCGGATGACACGAAGTTGGGTGGTAGGACGATTAATGACGAAGATAGAGGTAAAATCCAGGAAGATTTGAATAAAATCGTAGATTGGTCAGTCACATGGCAAATGAGATTTAACGTCGATAAGTGCAAAATTTTACATATAGGTTCGCGTAATGGTAATTTTGCGTATAGTATGTCAGGGAAGGAGTTCGCAAGCGTAGATCAGGAAAAAGATTTAGGAGTTATAGTCACTTTGTTAGGAGTTTTCGCCACTTTGTTTAAAAGTGGCGAAACAAAGTACAGCAGCGGTCAGTAAGGCGAACAAAGTGCTAGGTTTTATAGCTAGGAATTTTGAGTACAAATCGCGCGATATTATTGTTCCTCTTTATAAATCATTAGTTTTGGAGTACGCGATCCAATTTTGGAATCCGCATATGCGCAAAGATATAGACAAAATCAAAAGAGTTCAAAGACGAACAACTAAGATGATTCCGTCGCTTAGGTCAAAGTCGTACCAGGATAGGCTTAAGGAGTTAAAATTGACTACACTCGAGACTAGGAGGCTAAATGGGTGATCTAATCCAGGTTTTTAAAATTATGAATGGGTTCGATAACGTAAAGAGAGATAGCTTTTTCGAAATAGCACAATATAGTAAAGCCAGAAATAACGGGTGTAAGCTGACAAGTAGAAGGTTCGAGAAAGCAGTTGTCAAAAACTTTTTTACGCATAGAATAATAAATAGCTAGAATAGTTTGTTGGTAGAAGTAATTAGTAGCACGTCTATAAACATGTTTAAAAATCGATTAGACGCATATGTTGATAGATTGGGTATAGTTTAAGGTAGTAAAATTAAGGCTTTTGTGCTTCGGAACCAACATAAAATTGTAGGTCCCCTCCGCCACCTCGGAGGACGTGCGCAATACACAATTATAAACACAGTTAGGTAGACCAGCCATGAGTGGATCCCAGGGTCTTAGTTGGTTCTGAAACATTATAACATTATAACAATTGCTGAAACTCTACTCCCTGGAAAGAAGACGCGAGCGGTATAGAAAATACTCGAGGATTGTGTCCGTAATCTAAGAAATGAAATAGAACCACACTGGAATGAGAGAAGAGGCACATCTGTACTGCACGGGGCCATGAAAACGAGGATGGAAAATACTCTCATAATACGAAGTCCAAAACTTTTCAACGATCTGCCAAATGAACTGAGGAACCTCCACCACACCAACCAAAATAATTTGAAGAACCAGTTGGACAGGGTCTTGTGCAAAGTCCCTGACCAACTATGCGTATCTGGCTACGAGGGCAGGAGGAGAGCGGAAACCAATTCCCTCCTCCACCAAATCTTGCAAATGAGGCGGGATGCTGCAGAGGGGTCGACCGCAGGTCGATCCTGACCCGTCGTTCGAAACCTTCTATAGGTATTTTAAGGTAAGGTAAGATTATATATATATATATATATATATATATATATATATATATAATATATATATATATATATTGAAAGAAAAACTGAAAGGCCCAACAAGGGACTTCTTCAACACTGAAGGAAAATAGCTTGGTTTTGAGGGGGCCCAAGACTTTTTAACCAGCTTCCAAAGGACCTCAGAAACGTCACAGGGGTCAAAGTTGAAGTCTTCAAAAGAAGACTAGATGCCTGGCTCAGGACGATACCAGATGAGCCGGGTGTACCTGGCTATATGCGGTGCAGAGCGCAAAAGAACAACTCGCTTGATCACCAGCTTGACCTTCGTGCGAAGATAGATCAACGCACGGAACTGCTACGAGGTTACGAGGTATATATATATATATATATATATTATATATATAAGACAGAGAGAGAGAGAGAGAGAGAGAGAGAGAGAGAGAGATCCATGGAAGACGAGATATCTGTCAAAGGCAAAATATTAAAATAAGACAAAATCTTTTACGTGATTAATAGCTTTCGTCAGATCCTTTGCAGCAACATCTGACAAGATTGTTAAAAAAAAAAAAAAAAAAAGCGATCTGAGAATTGAAAATTGAAGCTGTATCAACATGACAACATTTTGGGCAGAAAGGAAATGAAAATTAATTCTACTGTCTAAAGTTCTTTTAAAAAAATAGCATACATTACATATATGTACAGACACTGCGTAAGCGTACGCACATTACGTAAGTGTACACGCATTACCATATATTACCGAAGTGTACATACGTATACGACCATTGGCGTCCACAGGATATTTTCCTCGGGGAAGCAAAAAGTTTGGAAGTAAAGTCGGGCCTCTGAGCTGTCTCTCACGGCCCCAAATTGTTTATTATTTGTTAAATAAAACTAATTATATTTACATTTATATGTTTATAGGAAAAAAATAGGGAGAATTTTCCGATTTTTCGAATTTTTGGTGTTGTTAAACATGAAGATGAAGACGACTAAAAATTAAGTTTTCTTTCAGTTTTTTCTTTAGCAAAGATTTTATTTGCCGCTCTTTATATTAACGACAGTTAGAACGAACTTAACACTATAATAATAACGATGTTTGAAGTCGTTTAGATTCCTTCGTAACGTCAGAGGTCACGTGACGGAGGAAACTTGCAGTTTTACGTGGAATCCGAACCACGGGTCGCTACATCACCTCAACGGGGAGGACGGTCACCCATTCAACTATTGAATAGACTTCATGTCACTTAATCTTGCCGATCTAACAGGAAACGCGTTGCGACGTGGCCACGATGTAGTCCAATTTAACTGCTGGCATAACTAAAATAAATCTATATAGTTACATCTATGGAAATTATACAGGCGACCTCGTTTATAGCGTACTCTCATTATCCCCCAAAAAGTGTGCTACGGCCCAAGTAAGTGTATAAATACAATTACATGAATTAGGTCGAACTGGAATGCGATCTAATTCGACTTACTTCCATTTGATTTAATTCCAGTTTGAATTTGTTGCGCTCTGGCAAACTTCGACCTTATTCTAGTCCAGTGTTTCTCAAACGGTAGGTCGCGACCCCCAGGGTCGTATTTGTTTACCCCTTTACCCCTGTAGTAGTGATTTGTGCAAAAAAAAACAACAACCCCGCTTGTTTACCTCTGTAGGATGATAAGGGATCGCGCCGACCTAGGACCCTGACACGGTGATCGTGGGGGAAATCCGGCTGAGAAACACTATTCTAATCCCACGAAATTTCAGTGAGTTAGTCCTAATTCTGGTATAAATACTGTAGTTTGATCTAATTCTAATTCGACTTTGTTAACCTAACCTAATTTAATCAAACAGTAGCCTAATCGGGCATTAAATAATAGTTCGATCTAATTCCAGTATTATTCGACTGAGTTCCAGTACATTCGATTTACTTTCAATCCAGCTGATTCGACTTGCTTCCAGTTTGACCTTATTCCAGTCCCAAATTTTGGGTCTACTTTATTCCAGCGAATCTACTTCAGCGTTCTCGTAAAAATACATTTCGTATACATCCTTTCGATTTTAAATTGCTTTTCTAGAAAACACAATCGAAAAGAAAATGCCATAAAATAAATGCATGTGACAAATTCAAAACCAAATTTCTCCTCATTTGCTCCATTATATGATGCGAATAAAGTTTACCATTTCGTCCTTCACATCTGGCGGGCATCACATGTTTGTATGTACTCTCTGCGAGGTGTCCGATCATGGATTTCTCAACAGTTTGGGAGGTAAGAAATATGAAAAATTTCACACGAAATACGGTCTAGTGACTTTAAAAAAAAAAGAGGAGGAAAACTGTGTGCTGCTGGTAAAGCATTTAAGAAAATTCAGAGATCTTTTGCAAGTGATGTAAATGTTTGCAAAAAATACGGACAACATATTTACGCTACGCTACCAGCGAAAGTTTGTTACGCTTTCTTACGCAATATCCTTATCACAATACAGTATATAGTGATGAAATAACTTAATCACAAGGAAATAAGGATATCAAAATCAGCTATAACTCAATGATGAAGTAAAAGCTTTTATATATATATATATATATATATATATATATATATATATATATATATATATATATATAGAGAGAGAGAGAGAGAGAGAGAGAGAGAATTCTACGCACGTTATAACTTTTACTATTATTATTATATAACCTCAAAACAAACATTTAATTAAATTAAATTAATGAATGACTCACTCTTATCATATAACTATTCAGCAAGTTTTTTTTAATGTATTTCTAGAATAAGCGATTCTTCTGTTTTCAATAACAATCAGTTTAAAAGAAGGTCATTTATGATAAACATTTCTATAACTTTGTTCAGTGGAAATGCGTTAGCGAGGACAGAGTTGTATCCTTAACGCAGTCCACTCGGCACTGCGGTCAGAAATAAACTAAACTGCAAAGGAACCCACCAGACATACGCTACACACACACCGATCACCCTTCAACAACGTGGCGAAGGATGAAAAACATTAGACGCTACTATAATAATTCAATGGGAGAATTTCACATAAAAGTTGTTAATTACCAACCGTGAGAAAATACGCTTTTAACTCTTCTTATAGATTAATTATGCAATTCTTTTTATTTGCATATTATTATTATTATTATTATTATTATTATTAGTAGTAGTAGTAGTAGTAGTAGTTAAGCGACATTGGGTCTGGGTAGTAGTTGGATGGAAGACCGTCCTCCGCACCCAGATTATGTAGCGACCCGTGGTTCGGATCCCACGTAAAGCTGTAGGTCCCCTTCGTCATATGACTTTAAATGTTGCGAAGGAGGTTAAACAACCCCCAATAAATTAATTAAGTAGTAATATAAAAGTTAGCCATCGGGGCAGTGTAACATTTTTGTGTACTTTTGTTCTAGTACGCATTTGCTATTTAGTGGTCATGTTATGCTATGTGTATTAGAGGAAATTATACGTCTCGGTGGACTAGTGGTTAGCATCGCTGACTACGAATCTATCGACCCCGGGTTCGGTTCCTGGTGACAGCAAGCGGCGCGCAGCTAACCCAGCTGTTCATCCTTCCACGCAATAAAATTTGGTTGGTAGATAAATGGCTTAAGACCAGAGGCGGGTCCGCAAATTTGGTGGGGCGGTCACCTTTCAGAACCTGAGATATAATATAGTAC
Source organism: Bathynomus jamesi (assembly GCA_023014485.1). Taxonomy (NCBI): domain Eukaryota; kingdom Metazoa; phylum Arthropoda; class Malacostraca; order Isopoda; family Cirolanidae; genus Bathynomus; species Bathynomus jamesi. The sequence continues at coordinate 697,200 of JAJOZX010001422.1, forward strand.
ATTGGCAGGCAACTGGTGTGATAAAATTGCCAACGATTATCACATATTCGTTCTACCTATAAAGAATGCAGGAAGGTATCTGTTTTTGGTTAAAAAAGTCAATTCCTTAAGATGACAGTAAGCTCCAGTGAGGCATAAAATTAGCGCAACAACATTTACATTACTATTTTATTAAGTATCATTATTAGGGGCAATAAAGAAAAATATATATATTAAATGGCTCACTTTTGAACATCAATGTGCCCCTATATACACTCTTTTGCCCAGTATACCAGCATACCTCAGTGGATGCATCCCTACTTACACGATATCAATATGAAATCAAAAGCTCCCCTATGTATTCATGTTCACATTTTGTTCAGCAGCTGTGCCCTAAATATATACAAGAGTTACAAATTACAAGAGACATGGCACGCTCACATTACCAATAGCAGTCTATGATTTCCTCTCTTCTGAAATCTCTTAATAAAATTTTGATGTTTACCTTTTTGTTAATGAGCTGTGTCCTAAATATAAACAACTTATTACAACATTACAACTACTACAACAACTAAATTACAAGACACCCCACTTTCACAGTACAAATTGCAGCCTACGATTTCCTGTGTTCTTAAATCTCCCAAAAACATTTTCTATGACCACTGGAATGTCATGATGTATGTGAAGAAGAGCAAGCCCTGAAAGTCGCTCTGCACCTATTTGTGAGCGTAACCATGTGTTTAGTCTCCTTAGAGCTGAGAATGACCTCTTTGCGCTTTCAACACTGACAGGCAATGTTATCATAATCTGCAGAAGTTTGTTCATAAAGGGGAATACGTCTTTGTCACAGTGCATGAATGCATCCATTGCCGTCATAGGAATAACTTTTCCCTTCTCTTTCTCATGCAACAAGTGCTTTTTCCAAATACGGAGCTTACCAAGAAGCATGGTCTGGGCACTGTTGCCAGATGGCGGCTCACAAATACCTCTGAAACAACTGCGCATTGCGTGAAAAGTAACCACGAAAGGGGTACACCTACAACTTTATTAAAGTACCAAGCGTAACATCAAAATTCTGATCTGCTTATTTTTCATGCCTAAACCTTGGCCAGTTTTTTTCCAGCTGACAGCAGTGTAGTGGCGAGCGGTATCAACAAATTTAGTCCACCATTCTACACGCAGTGTGCACGTTCAGAGACCGTTCCTTTATATGTTACACTTACTACAACTGTCCAAAGGAAAGCAACAGCGATTAGTTTTATAGGATGTTTCACTCTAATTTTGTGTTCTCTTCTTTATGTTTCCGATTTCCTTTTTTCTTTAATTTCCTTTACCTTTAAGGTTTAGAGGCCTCATGGTTTATTGGGGGTAGGGTTGCCAGACGTCCCGCATTTGATCCAAAACTCCCTTTGTATTCAAAATGTCCCGCAAAAAATATTTTTTAAGCAAATTTTTTGGGGATGAATTGATTTAGAATTTTCTGGGATTATGTAGGATCCTGTGGAATTCTGTAGAGTAATGTTGAATGTTCTAGAACAGGGGTTCTTAACCTTTTTGGCACTGCGCCCCCCTTTGGTCAACCTTGTATCCATGGCGCCCCCCATACCCAAAGGGCGAAAGTTTTCATCAGTTCCATATGGACGTCTAGAATCCAGATAATTATAGGATTAATAATAAAAAACATCAAAGCTCATGTGTTTATGAGAAAATTAAGTATTTATATGTACAAAAAATATGAAACTAAGAAACCTTAGTGTACTTTTGCAGATTAAATAAATTCATGTATTGTATACTTTTTTAGAAAATCAAAATAATACTTCTTACAAACTAAAAATTAAGTATTTGAACGGAAATAATATATTTTCTTATAAATTTGAATGGCATTTGTTGACCGTTGACCACCTCACGCCCCCCCTAGGAATCTCAAACGTCCCCCAGGTTGGGAACCGTTGTTCTAGAACATCCTAGAAATTACATAACGCTTATAAAATGTTGTGTTTGGCCACGAGTTGGCAGTTTTTCGGCTGTACAGTAGTTATATTGTAAGCTTTGAATTAGTGTGAATCCTGCGATTGCTTGACCATACAACTTGAGATTGTGTAGTCAATAAAATCTGTAAGTATGTCTACTTTTTATAAGAAATTGTTCAGGTGTAAATTGCTGCATTTGCGTGAAAGAGGAACATACACACACACACTTGATTTTATTTATAAGGTTTAGAATATTTTTTTGAACTAATTATTTACAATCATGACTTGCAAGGAATTTCAGTTATATTTGAAGTCAGAAGATGGAGCTAAAATTTTGAAGAAGATTAAAAGTTCAGAAAAATATTGACATATGTCATAATATAATTAGTAAAGCGATGTATACTACAATATTTAATATGCTTTGATAATTTCAATATTATTTACGATATTTTAATATTATGTATAATAATTTCAATATTATTCACGGTTTAATTGTTAAATATTATTTTAATAAATTTTTTCTAATTTTGTTTGTTGTAACCGTTCAAGAAATCTAGTTTCAATTTGAAAAAAATTTGGTCTTAAAAAAACCTCAGAAAATTTTTTGTCCCGCATGGGCATTTGAAAAATCTGGCAACCCTAATTGGGGGGGAAGGGACGATCACCAACCTCGCCCCCCCTAAATCTGCCCCTGGTTAAAACGTTGGGCTGCTGATCGGGAGGTTGTGAGATGGCGTCCGGGCAAGGACTTTGTACTGTAATTTCTGACCACCCGTGGTGGATCGTGGATCGTGGTTCGGATTCCACATTAAGCTCTAGGTCCAAGGTTGAGTAACAAGCTTGACCTTCGTCAGAATGAACAGTTCGGGCAGAAGCAAAACCAAGGTGACTAAGGTATTAATATATATACAGGGCGTCCCCAAAAAAATGTATACACACTTTAACAGCTGATAGCTCAATTGATGTTTCTTTCTTTCCAAGTTAAACCCATTAGAATTAATAATGGCAGTCAGACTAAGCTTTGAACAAAGGAAATTCATTCTAAAATGCTACTGGAAGTGTGAAAACGCAGTTGAAGTGCAAAGACAGTTTAGGAGGGACTTTCAAACAGATCCACCAACGCGACTTACCATCACTCGAATTAGAGATAAGTTTGAAGCCGATGGAACTGTTCAGAATGTCCACAAGAAGCGTTCCGGAAGACCACGGACATCGACAAGCCCCACAAAGCAAGAAAGAGTACTGGAAACGTATCACCAAAGTCCAAGAAAATCTGTGCGGCAAGCGAGTCGTGAGGTAGGAATTTCAGAATCGTCTGTCCAACGCATTTTGAAGCGCTGTCAATGGAAAAGTTACATTCCAAGATTAGTCCATGCTATTAATGAAGATGATGATCCGGACCGAAGAGTGGAGTATTGCGAGTGGTACTTGGCACGATGTGGATGTGGATTGGACGAAGGGGTTTCGTAGAATACCCTCCTCGTTCACCAGACCTCACACCACTAGACTTTTTTATGGGGATACTTAAAAGACAAAGTCTACGCTATAAAACCTGCAACAGTCGCTGAATTGAGAGCAGCCATTGAACGAGAATGCACACAAATACCAAACGAAATGTTTCGTGATGTTTGCGATTCCATTGCTTCGCGTTATCAGCAGTGCCTGGACCAGAACGGACGTCAGTTTGAAAACAGGCGTTGACAAAACAATTAATAATGTCTGTAGATTCTATTACATTTTGAAAATGAAATGTATTTTAATAAACACTGCCTTTATAATTATTTAAAGTGTGTATACATTTTTTTGGGACGCCCTGTATATATATATATATATATATATTATATATATATATATATATATATATGAAAAATTATTTCACGAAAGTGACACGTGAAAAGTATTTATGATGAATAAAACCACGAAGGAAAAAAGAAACACAAAGGGGTGCTCAAGCGCTTTCGTCTAATGACATCCTCAGGAACACTGGAGTGAAAGGACAGATCAAGGCAATATATAGGTTACAAAAATAAACATACATACATACATATTCTATATATATACATATATATATATATATATATATATACATATACATATATATAGCATAGAAAAAATTGTGGGAGGAGCAAACATTTATGGTTTATGAAACAGGTCACAAAAGAATAAAGAAATAAAAATAAATATAAATATAAATTGAGAAAAAATTAATTACCAAATAGTGCCTTAGTGATATATATGTCACAGCCTAAATAATCATAAAGAAATAAACGGGCAAATAAAAAAACCACAAATATATATATATATATATATATATATATATATATATATATATATATATATATATATATATATATAAAAAGACACTTTTAGCACTTTTGGCCGACCTTTCCTAAACGTTTCCGCAATAGCCTTTCACAATTAAAAAAAGATAGTGAGCTCCATATTACTAAAGCAGACAAGGCTAACACCTTAGTCATTATGGACAAAGTGGATTACATTGGAAAGATGAATGAGCTGCTTCAGGACCCCGCCACTTACGTGAAACTTAGGAAGAACTTACAGGATGATGTCATCAAATCATTCAATAGTGGCTTGAAACGCATTCTCAAAGATCATAAGGATTTAATTCCCCTTTTTTTGTCCACTTCACCTGCTCTGCCTTATCTTTATGGTCTTATTAAAACCCACAAACCGGGTAACCCTATGCGCCCTATTATTAGCTCGGTGGGCTCTATTACCTATAAACTCTCCAAATGGCTTGTTAATGTTTTGTCCCCCATTCTTGGAACTGTCTCTGATTCACACGTAAAAAATTCCATGGATCTCACTGAAAAATTGAATAATGTTCGCATTAATACCAACGATAGATTGATCAGTTTCGACGTTTGTTCATTGTTCACAAAAGTGCCGATTGATGATATGCTTGACTTTCTCGCCAGAGAATTACATAATTATGATTTACCATTACCTGCACACACTGTTTTGGAGCTTATTAAGCTTTGTATCAAGGATTGTAAATTCACTTTCAATGGCGAGCATTATCAACAAGTTTTTGGGATGGCCATGGGCAACCCTTTGTCGCCCCTTCTCTCCAATATTTATATGGAGTTTTTTGAAATTACTTACATTCCGAGAATCCTGGGGGTTGGCATCCCTTGGTTGCGGTACGTCGACGATATTTGTGTATCTGGCCCATGAATCGTGACCTGGATGACTTCCTCCTTCAGTTAAATGACCAAGTCCCCTCCATTAAATTTACTTTAGAAGTGGAACAAGACACTCAATCCCGTTTTTGGATGTGCGTGTTCATAGGGATAGCCCGGGTTTTAAGTTTAGTATCTATCGGAAAAAACAAACAATTTGTCCTACGTACACTTTTACTCTGGACATGACACCCCTATTAAAAAGGCCATATTTTCCTCAATGTTTCTCCGCGCTCTTAGGATCGCCAGTCCGGAATACATCGATGCCGAATTGGAAAATATCAACGGTATTGGAAGTGAGTTGTGTTACCCTTCTGCGTTCATGGAATCTTGTCTTAATAAGGCTAAACGAACCTTCTATCGTGTGAATAATAACACTCGCACCTTGTCAAAGAATATTTTAGTACTTCCATTTTTCCCGGGCTTCTTAGGCATTGCTAATGTACTTAAACTTTTGGATATCAGTGTAGTTTTTTCATATAACAATATTGTGAAAAACATCATAGTAAAAAATAGCCCTACCAATAATTTAGGCATTATCTATAAAATTGGGTGTAAGCAATGTGATTCCTTTTACATAGGTCAGACGGGAAAGGATTTGCAAACGCGTGTAAAACAGCATCAATATTCCGTTAGAACGGGACAGTTGTCCAGTGCCCTTTTTGTCCATTTGTCAGAGTTATCCCATTGTATTGATTGGAATAATGTTTCAGTTTTGTTTCACTCTAGCAACATTGTTGATAGAAATATTCTTGAGTCGGCTACAATTCAACTTACAAATAACCTTAACATGAGTAAAGGTCTGTTTCAACTCGATCCCGTTGCTCTGAATTCCTTCAGAATGGATTTAAACAAAAAGGGCAGGTTGTTAAATCTTTGGTAAAAAATTTGTTTTGTCTTTTGTTTCTCTTACAATTTTATTTTTCAATTTTTTGCTGTATGCGTGTATGTGTATGTATGTATGTGTATGTGAGTATGTGTGTGGTCATTGCAGTTAAATGTGTTTGTATGTATATGTGTGTATATGTATGTATGTATGTGTGTATATGTATGTATGTATGTATGTATGTATGTTAAATGTGTATATATATATATATATATATATATATATATATGTGTATGTACCTTACATTACCTTACAACCTCACAAAGGTTCTGCGCGATGATTTCTCATTTCGCGATGGTCAAGCTTGTATGTGTATATATATATATATGTGTGTGTGTGTGTGTGTGTGTTTGTATATATGTGTGTATATGTATATATATTTGGTTATGCGGGTATACATGTGTACGTGTATTATTTGTAATTTTTTCAATTTATATTTATTTTTATTTCTTTATTCTTTTGCGACCTACCGTTTTTTCAGACAATAATTATAAAAACAAATTTGGTAATTTTTTTCCCTTATGCATATATATATATATATATATATATATTCTGTATATATTGCGTTTATATTTCGTATATATACCGTATATATGTTGTATATATATTTTATTGTTCTTTATATATCATCTAGGCATCATTTTGTTTTCCAATTTATATTTACTTGTACTTTTTTATTCGTTTGTGACTATAATATGCATATGTGGTAATTTTTCCCTTATAAATTGGTGTGCCTCTCTTAAAATTTATCTTTCAATTTATTATTATTATTTTTTATTATTTTTTTAATAATTAATTTCTTTTTTTTTGGTTTATTTCTTTATTTCTTTGTGACATATATATCAATTTGGCATCATCTATTAAATTGATTGTAAAACTTCCCTTTTGAGCTTGAATTTGTAGACTCCACTTACAATATTTATATTTATTTTTATTTCTTTATTCTTTTGTGACCTGTTCCATAAACAAGCCATTTGAATTTATATTGAAGGTCGGCCAAAGTGCTAAAAGTGTCTTTTATATATATATTATATATATATATATATATATATATATGTATATATATTTGTGGTTTTTTTATTTGCCTGTTTATTTCTTTATGATTATTTAGGCTGTGACATATATATCACTAAGGCACTATTTGGTAATTAATTTTTTCTCAATTTATATTTATATTTATTTTTATTTCTTATTCTTTTGTGACCTGTTTCATAAACCATAAATGTTTGCTCCTCCCACAATTTTTTCTATGCTTACTATATATATGTATATGTATATATATATATATATATATATGTATATATTATGAATATGTATGTATGTTTATTTTTGTAACCTATATATTGCCTTGATCTGTCCTTTCACTCCAGTGTTCCTGAGGATGTCATTAGACGAAAGCGCTTGAGCACCCCTTTGTGTTTCTTTTTTCCTTCGTGGTTTTATTCATCATATATATATATATATATATATATTAATTAATAGTAGACTCGAAATTTGGGAGCTATTGAAGAATAGGGACCCCAGCCTTCTTTAGTTAGCTTTATAAGGCTAACTAACGAAAATATCATGACCTAACCTAACCAATCGTCAAGGGCGTACAGTTAACCTAACGAATGGTTAGGTTAGGTCGTGATATTTTCGTTAGTTAGCCTTATAAGCCTAACTAAAGAAGGCTGGGGTCCCTATTCTTCAATAGCTCCGAAATTTGTGTTTAATAATTAATGAATATTTTAGGCAGAAATTTGGCATGGCTATGGGAAATCCCCTCTCCCCCATTTTAAGTAACTTATATATGGAGTTCTTTGAAAGTAAATTATTAAGGAAGATTCTGCCAAATTACGTTCCTTGGTTTAGATATGTAGATGATATTCTGTGTCTTTGGCCAGAAACTTTAAATCTCAATGAATTCTTACCCAAGCTTAATAATTTAACTCCCTCTATCAATTTTACAGTTGAAATAGAAAAAGACTCATCAATCCCTTTTTTAGATGTTTTAATATATAGGTCTGGAAAAAAGTTTAAGTACAATATTTACAGAAAACCCACTAATAATTGTTCCTATATACATTATTATTCGGCTCACCATATTAACGTAAAACGAACCGTTCTTTCTACTTTGTTCCTAAGAGGCTTACGAATTTGTAGCCCAGAGTTCATTGATGATGAAATTAGTAAAATATATAAAATTGCGTTTGATTGAAAATATCCAAAGAACTGCATAGATAAATCCTTGAAAATGGCAAAGAAAACCTTCTACGAGGTAAAGGACAAGATTCCTTTAACACAAAAAATGTTTTAGTGTTACCATTTAGAGAAAATTTCCTTGATCTGCCGAAACTACTAAGGATCTTCAACGTAAATATTGCGTTCAGAAATTTGGATGTAATTAAGAATTCACTGATTAAAAACTCCCCTTTAAGTGAACAGGGTTGTGTATATAAAATTCCATGCACAATATGTAATAAATTTTACATTGGTCAAACTGGCAAGACCCTAGAGTTACGTATTAAACAGCATAAATACAGTATAAGAATCGGTCAGGAATCTAACGACATTTTCATTCATGTAAGAGATACTAATCATCCCATTGACTGGAAAAATGCCTCCAAATTAAGTTTTAGTAAATCTATTGTTAGTAGAAATATACTTGAATCGAGTGTGATCAAGAATAATGCAGATTTGGTTCTTAATATTAGCCCTGGCTTTATAAATTAGACTCGTACATTGTTAGAAAGTTGATGTAAGGCCTTTTATTTTTTGACCGCTTTCTTGCCTCTTAACTGTTTGCCTTCATTAAATAAATAATATTTTAAGAATTGTTAACATTCTTATGTGTACATTTTAATTGTATTTGCTTTCATATAATCTTTATGTACTTGATAGTTTATTAGATTTTTGAACAGGTTATCTATTGAAGAAAATTTTTTCAGATTATTCGTAGATATTAGGAATATTCCATACGACGATGGCACCATGCTTTTGTTTCCTTAAATCGTTGCCACTTACTGTCTGCTTTAATTAATAACTGTTATAATAAATTTTGTTTTCTGTACATGTTAATTGTCTAATTTCATTTATAGAGTTCTTATGTATTCAATAATTAAGTTACCTATTGAGAAAAAATCTTGATTGTTTTATTGTTTTTTAAATTTAGTTGCCGTAGGCCTATTACTTTTGATTGTATTCTTGCCCCGTAACTATTTGCCTTAATTAAATAAATAATATTTTGAAGAATTGTTAACATTCTTATGTGTACATTTTAAGGATAATTTTTTCTTTCATATAATCTTTATGTACTTGATAGTTTATTAGACTTTTGAACAGGTTGTCTATTGGGGAAAAAGAAAAAAAAAAATTTTTCAGATTGCTTTGTAGATATTTGAAATATTCCGTACGATGATGGCACCAAGCTTCTCTCTTAAATTCTTGCCACTTAACTGCCTGCTTTAATTAAATACTATTTCTAATAACTGTTATAATAATTTTTGTTTTCTGTACTTGTTAATTGTCTAGGTTCATTTATATAGTTCTTGTGTATTCAATAATTTAGTACCTTTTAGATTAAGTTACCTATTGAAAAACTCTTTAGAATGTTTTATTGTTTTTAAATTGAGTTGCCGATTGGGAATTTTTCGCTTGTGTATTTAACTCATTTATTTGGTAAATTCTGTCTATTTCTTGCTTGTCCTTGAAAATGTGAATATATCACGAAAGCGCTCGGAATTCGTGTTTCTTTTTTCCTTTTTCCCTGTGGGTGTTTGCTTATATATATATATATATATATATATTATTTGGTCTGCAAAAAATCAATGGAGTGCTGGAAGCAGTGCCGTATTAAGGATTTTTTGGGCCCTGAGGCCAAAATATTCTTGGAGGTCCCTCAACAAGACAAAGCTTTGAGTCATGTAAATTAATAAAACCATTTATTTCTAAATCAAATAATGCAAGCTTTACACAAATACCAAGCTGCTACAATTACACCAAACCAATTACACAACTACAAGTCCACTACTAATCTACCAAAGTTGGTCACAAAATCATCCACCACCAGTATACAAAAGTTTTTTGAGCTGCTTTATATCACTAAATTTTCCAATCACAAGCTCAGTATTTAAATTCTGCAAAATATTCTTTTCTATGCATAACAATGACAGACTTTGCAATTTCTTTTAGGTTAGCATTTGACGTTTAACATTTTTAATCATGCTCAAATGAGAAAAAGAACGCTCCGCAGTTGCATTTGACATCATCAAACACAAATAAATGCAATAAACAATGAAAGCATTTGGGAAAAGCCCTCAATTTGTGAATTTCCTGTAGTACTCCTAATGGGTGAGTGTCAGCTAAAGCGTTTTGTTTGACAAACAGTACAAAATGCTGAAACTCAAATGGGAAGCTGTCCTCAAAATCATTTGGGTAATGGACTAGCCAGATTTTTTGTTGCTTTTGATGCTTCCTCTGAAGTTAGTTGAGAGATATTGTTGAGCATTCCAAATTTATCATTGATATCATTATAAACATCAGCCCCTAAAACAGCTGGGGCCTGGCCCCCCCTTGGCCCCCCTTAATACGTCACTGGCTGGAAGAGGGGGTCAGCACATCTATTGTTTTTTTGCAGATCAAATAATGTTATTAATTAAGAAGTTAATAGAGTGAGTTTTCTTCCTTTATTAAACAAAATAAATGAGATTTAAGTGAAACAAATAAACGTTGCAGTTGTTTGAATGAAAGTTGTATTGAAATGTTATAAATGTGCACTTGATTAATGACATCAATATTATACGTGCGAGGTAATGAAAGTCTTTATTTAAAGTGAGGTGAAAGACACCAGGCCAATGGGGCCTGTTACACGTTGTTACATGGTGAGATCTTTCGTGTCACTGAAGAACGAGGTGAGATGCGATCGAGGCGTCATGCATGAGGGTCCCTTATAACGAGGTTGGGGTGTGGCGTTCAGGGCAGAGAAAATGCCCCTGAGTGAATCTCGCAATGTGACGTTATCTTAGTCGTGGTTGTGTCGATGGAGCAGCGGGTATTGTCAAGTGGAAATTGCGAAAGTATCTGAAGGCGTCTCTGTCGCTACACACACACACACACACACACACACACATATATATATATATATATATATATATATATATATATATATATCAGTGGCGGCTTTTCAGAGGAGGCATGGGAGACCGGGCCTCCTCTGTTTTTATCACTAAAAACTATGAAAGAGGATTTTATTTCATAGTATTAATTCTATACGATCGTAACATGCAGAAAGTAGGGCAACTAACACTTTGTAATCTATTTTATTTATATAGCATATATTATAGACAATTTTGGGCCTCCCTTTGTGCCTTCCTACTCTCCCTCACCACGAGCCACCACTGATATATTAATATATAATATATATATATATATATAATATATATATATATATATATATAATATATATATATGCAGAGGGAGAGAAACTTGGACAAACATATGAAACACTGCAAATATTGTTATTGGTTTGAAATATATAGTTTTCAAATAAAGGTTGCCAAGAAACCTAAAATTTGTGAAAAACCTAAAAAATTTGTAATGGGAATGATTAGGTTTTGTTTTGGGAATTTTATTACTGTCACCAAAATAAAACATATTCAAGGAAAAACATAATATTACCAATAAGTATTTTTTTTAGCTTTCTAGACATTTTATATCTAAAATCCTTTAGGGATTTCGGTAAAAACTTTGCTATTGCGCTAGACATATCAAAAGCTTTTGATAGAGTCTCGCACAAATCTTTAATTTCTAAACTGCCCTCCTTCGGTTTCTATCCTTCTATCTGTACCTTTATCTCTGATTTCCTTCCTGGCAGATCTATAGCTGCGGTTGTAGATGAACACTGCCTCTCCTAAAGATAGTGGTGTTCCTCAGTCCTGTTACCCACTCGTTTCCTTTTATTTATCAATTATCTATTAAGTCGCACTTCCTGTCCTATCCACTCCTATACCGATAATTGCACTCTTCACTTCTCCATCCACTTCACAAAGCGCTCCTCTCAACAGTCACTCCATGATTTGGGTAGAACGGCCATGGTGTACCGCCTCACCTCTGGTCTTTCTACCATCTCTGAGTGAGGCAGAGAAATCCTTGTGGCTTTCAATCCCTCAAAAACTCAGTTCCTTTATCTGCCTACTCGTCACAACCTTCCACACAACTATCCCCTTACCTTCAACAATACACAACTCAATCTTTCCTCTTCTCTTAACATTCTTGGTGTTTCCTTTTGGTAAACCTTTCCTGTGTCACTCTCAATAGTTTTTCAATCCTTTGTAAGCTAACCTCTGAAACTGATCTGATACTTACGGATTCAATTTACATTTGTAGAGACATTACCGGAAATCCCTTTTCTTCACCTCCTTCTCATGGCTTGAAGCTGCAACCAAACTGGGGAAATTCAAACAGGTAGGCAGAAGCCCGCATAAAATGCAGAGTTCACTTTGTCTCCCGAAAAGTTCGCGCCAAACAATCACGCCTTCAGAGAAGCTATAAAAGCGCCAGTCCACTTCAATTCGTTCTCATTCTTACACTCCGCTCCCGACCTTCGTCACGAAACCTTGAGTCGGTCTCATTCCAGCCTGCCGATCTCCGAACCTCAGCTTGAATCTACGCGAAGTACATCACTTTTGCAGGCCTACGACTATTTCGCCCCCAGCGTAGCAACATCATTTCTGCAAAAACTCAACCTGGCCCCGAGTCTTCGTTGTTCAGCCGGCTCAGAGGTGCCCCCGTTTTCATAGCCTATCTTCATCATCAAGAACCAGGTTTGTAAACCTCGCATAGGCCACCAGTTTACTTGGCCTACAGTGTTTTATTTCGTTGTGTTAAGCTACTTTGTTACATAGCCTACAAACTCAACAAATTCTCAGTCTAACCGTATAAGCTCTCTGAAATATTTTCATACCGTTAAATCGAACTCACGTGTTTATGACTGCAAGTAGGCTTATTCATTTTTGTGCATTAAATGCCCTATATTTTGTTACTTTAATTTTGTTTCTTATCACCATTGTATCATTTATTTCTTGACCTATATAGAATCATTCCTTATTGTCAACAATCATTCATTTATAATAGTGCACAATTCTGTACAAATAATTGTTAATCGCTGTAAACAAATAATTCATTTATTTTTCTAACTTATTAAACTAAAACAACAAAGTCATTTCTGTCCCCTTTATTAAATGTAGTTTATTTGGTCGAAAGACCAAATTGGTGACCCTGCAAACATTTTAATTTTTAACTAAATTACTTCATTATAGTGGGCCTACCGTCAACAGGCCACTATACATTTTTAGTAATAAACTACTTTAAATGAGTATGGCTTATTTATTGAATTAAACATTTTAAAGTAATATACTTTTAGTTATTTTAATTGTTTTAGTTCATCTATTAGCATTTTCAACCATGTACTACATATAATATCAACAAATCATGCATATATTTTAAGGTTTCTTTTTAACTTTTGAGTGTGACGTAATTGTCGTATTATGGGTTATGACTACCACTGAAGATGGGAATTAAGATTCCCGAAACGTTTGGTGATTAAAGAATGTCAGTTCAAGCGTTTGTTTTTTTATTCATCTTGAAATGCCGCGTCCCAAGGAACAAACCCTCTCTCTCTCGTCTTGTGCGGAATATCTCCTATACAAGCGTCGTTCTTTACGATATATATATATATATATATATATATATGGGATGAATTTCACAATTAAACACGTGAAATGAATGAATGATGTAAACCCACAAGGAAAAAGAAAAAATTATTCCAAGCTCTTTCGTGTATTCAGAAGTACACCTCGTCAGGGAATGAAGGGGGGCAGGCCTTTACAGTTACCTTTACAGTTACCTATTATTGGCTTTTTTAAGGCAATTATCTAAAAATGAAATAGGATAACATAATTTAGTACCAATATTCATGATATTGCACAACTCAAAATCTAAAAATTCAGGACTGACAATTCTCAATGCTCTAAGAAACATGGCAGAGAAAATAAAAGATTTTATCGAGGGATGATGGTCAGAATAAAAATGCACATAAGAGTTATTATTAGTAGGATTACAAAAAACTTCAAATTTGAACTGATTCAAGCATCTCCGAATTTTTAGATCCAGAAAAGATAGGCTTCCACATTTTCTTTTTCAACCGTGAGCTTAATAGATGGGCCTAAATTGTTGAGCCTACCAAGAAATAAGTCAACATCCAAATTATTAGGCCAAAGACATAAAATATCATCTATATACCTGTACCAAACAAGGTTAAAATTAACAATCGTATGCAAAATTCTGCTTTCAAAAAATTCCATATATAAGTTAGCCAATACAGGTGAAAGGGAATTTCCCATCGCCAATCCAAACGACATAGCATAAAACTTATTATCAAACTGAAATTTACAATTTTGACGCAAAGCTTAATTAACTCAGAGTGTTGTGTTGAACAGGGAAAGAATATTCAGAGATCTTATCTTTTAAAAAATCAAGTAGGTCGTAGTAGTATAGCCGCAAAAGGGGAGAGTGCAGGAATGTTGCAGGTTATTATGTAATGTTGCAAAGGGGGGTTGTTGCAAAGGGGGGGTTGTTGCAAAGGGGGTGGGGGAAAGGGGGGTGGGGGGAAAACTTGGAGGCGGCGTTACCCCCCAAGAGAAAGGAGGAGGAGGAGAGAAAGGAGGAGAGGTGTTCACCTGGCAGGAGCCAAGTGCACACTAAGACTTCCAGCCGGGCTGGCGTTGTTTTATAGGCTCCTAATCAGCCAGTTGGCGTAATTGGCTTGAGTTGCCAGATACCGCGATACCATTGTATACACTATTATAGACTCCTAATCAGCCAGTTGGCTGGTTGTCAGATACCTCTTTTTAGCAGTATTATTGCATACATTATTATTATATACGCCTAATCAGCCAGTTGGCTGAGTTGCCAGATAGCGCCATGTATTCCATTGTATGCACTATTATAGACTCCTAATCAGCCAGTTGGCTGGTTGTCAGATACCTCTTTTTAGCAGTATTATTGCATACATTATTATTATATACGCCTAATCAGCCAGTTGGCTGAGTTGCCAGATAGCTCCATGTATTCCGAAGACAGAGTTGCCAGATACCTCTTTTTAGCAGTATTATTGCATACATTATTATTATATACGCCTAATCAGCCAGTTGGCTGAGTTGCCAGATAGCTCCATGTATTCCGAAGACAGAGTTGCCAGATACCATTGTATACACTATTATAGACTCCTAATCAGCCAGTTGGCTTAGAAGGCTTAAATATTGCCAGATAACTGTTGTATACAGAATACCGGTAGTAGAAGGCATAACAATAAACAACATTGCATCATTCTTTTTATTATAAATATATAGAAAATAAATATACATTTGAGGAATATGCGTATAACAGAAATATATACACACAATTATGGATATATATATATATATAAAATAAAATATACATTTCATATACATTTGAGGAATATGCGTATAACAGAAATATATACACACAATTATGGATGTATATATATATAAAATAAAATATACATTTCATATACATTTGAGGAATATGCGTATAACAGAAATATATACACATAATTATATATAAAATAAATATACATTTCATATACATTTCATATACATTTCAATATGTACATAACAGAAATATACACACACACACACAAATATGGTGATATATAAATAAAATATACATTTCATATACACTTCAATATGTACATAACAGTACAGGAGAAATATCAAGCAAAATATATATATATATAAACACAAATCAATAGAAATATGCGTATAATCAAAATATATATATACAATTCACTTTTTTTCAAAATACTAAAATCGGTCTTAATCGAGTTTACAATTACATCATTATTGCTCTGCATTACGCAGTCTATGCGGCTTAATAATATTTCACCGCTTAAAGTATAGGGAAACCTGTATTCGATATGAATGGCTTTCATATCGTTCAGTACTATTTTTGTCCCCACTTTACAACCGGTTGGCAAGTCATCTTTAAATACGTCTAGAATACAATCAAAAGCACGCACAAAGAGTTCATCGTTAGCTACATTATTAAACGCAAGTTTATAAGAATGCTTTTCCAATCGAGGGTTTATTTCTACCGACTCGAGCTTTTCAATCGTGAACTCTTCACTCAACATAACGGCAATTGAAATAATCTTCTAAATCGTTACGGCAACTGCGCGTTATATAAAGAAATAGTTCTTCAGGGTGAACGGTGTAGGTGAGCTCAGCCTTGTACCGATCAATTGCTTTGTACCAAAGTTCATGGTATTTCAAAGAGTCTAAACTTTTTAAATAAACATCCAGCACTAGACCATTCTCACCAGTCCTACACTCGGTAAACCCATCGAGCAGAGCAGTGTATGCGTATTCAAGAACTGTATCAAAATAAAGCATATCCGTAACACGCGCGTCTAATATAGATTTCAGTTTACGGAATCCGACGATTTCAAACATTCTGTCGAGGATGAAACGGTTTCGCGTAGGAATAAGAGCGTTATTATCAGAAGCATTCTTCCACATAAGCCTTATATCAATGCATGGCCGATCGTTATTTATACACAACGTACATACAACGGCGTATGAGGGCGCGTCACTAATCTGCTCTCTTCTTGTACCTACGTTAGCAGGTATTTTATAACGATCTTCACACCACTTATCAACTATCACAAAGATTCTATTCATCTCCTCGATACTTAAATAAACCCGTTTGTTTGTCGGTCTACATTCCGTTTCCAGTACATAGCTAATGGTACCGGAATTACGCCTGAACACGCGCAACGATTTCGTCACGGACACATCGTACGAGGCGTTGAGAATGCTGCTCAAAGGAAGTTCCATCGTATTCGAGGAGCGCACGTCCACTCGGCTCAAGCTCTGAGATAACTATGAGCCGTGTGAGGCACAGGCAGGAATGGTTCGACGGGCGGCTGACTCGATGATACGTGAATGGGCATGTTCGTACGACTCGAATTGTTGCACATATTTGTTTTTCCGTTTCGTCACTACCAGCCTACGCACTTTGGATAAGAACTAGGCGCTAATCATCTCCACACTCCGGCGCACTATTTGAGAGGAACATATGCTCATATTTTTCCTTTCTACCCATCAAACGATACTCGTCTCTAAAATCTGTTAAAAACTCACGCATGGCACTAGCCACAACCTCACTATGAACCTCATCATGATATACGTTAATATAGTGATAAAAACACCTAAGATTGTCCATGATCACGAGATTCACATTTTCAGACGTAGGGTATGAGTAATCGACATGGTGTAGCATGACGTAATACCGCTTGTCACACCACCCATCCACAAGGCTCATTATCCATACCTGCTGCTTCTCTTCTGCACGCGTTGTTTCTTTTACTTCACGGTGTATGTGAGACTTTATAAAGTTTAGCCCTGCAGCATACTTCAGCACATCGTCTGTGCAACGAAAGCCTTCAACAGTCTCACCAGAACATCCGTAGAGTATTTGTACATCTTGGAACTTCGCACAATCCAATGTGGTTTTAAAAGAGGCATAGGAGGGGGGAATAGGAAGTTTTTCGGTATCCACCACATCCTCACACTTTACTGAATACCATTTCATAAACGTTGTGCAAGCAATATTAAAGGTAGCCATTTCAATATACGTCTGATCTGAATACACGTCTGATCTCTCGGGCTTACTGCGGTCGACTGACCACGCAGGAACTCCCAGATAGTAGCATGACTCACGCAGTGGGCGGAGCTTAGAACTTTCACCTACACACACACACACACACACACACACACACACACACACACAAAGGAGAAAGTGAAACGCTATTTGATTTATTGAGATATTCATATATTTACAAATACGATTCGAGATATTCAAGTTATATATATATATACATATTTACAAATAGATACGATTATATACAAGACGTGTGAGTTAGAAGCATCATTGGTATCCAAAGGGTACGGTATCATAGGTGCCAGGTAACTGGTAACGTTTCCTATAGGTGTTACGGCACACCATCGTACCCCTAAGTTCCTTCACGCCTCCCAGCTTCTGCGCCCGAAAATTGTGGGTGCCTACAATTAGTTGATGAGGTTCCAAACATACTAGATCCTTCAACGACTCAAAGTTAACAACCTCCCGATTCGCATGGTTGAGCGTAATACCCTTTGCCTTCACGATATATTTCATTTCATCCCCTACCCTGACCCGTACCCCATAAGTCTTAGGTCCTGTTGAGATAAAAGAGTCGGCGTATGCGTCGTCCCCATACTCATCCTTGATCTCATCAGTGAGCTCGCCGAGGAACTCCCCAATAGCGGGCATGTAATCACCCTCCCTCTCTGTGAATATCACGCTATCTGTATCGGCATACAATACTCTCCGCCCAAGAGAATGCAATAGATCCCAAAGTTTTATACGGGCGTAGGCTGTTGTGAAGCTCGCCACAGGTATGTTTGTAACCCTTGAGGTATCTGTGGCAAATTCAGTGTTGTTGTACTTTATTACGTAAGTATTACCTACATTCACGATCTCCATGACCTCTTTATCGGGGGCATTGGCATAATCCCAGACATCGCTACAACTTTGTGCCAAATGAATGTTCCCTCTGCCGGTATTCTGCGCAAATTTTCCCCATAGACTGTTTAGACACAATTTTGCACTAAAGCGCTTGCCAGGATTCTTTACAATTTGGACACGATCAAGTTGTATACCTTCGCGGTCGCGGTAACGTTGAATATAGGCAGACTTTTCATCTTCGGTATCAACTCCTCGCGGATACCCTGATGCTTCAACCTTATCCTTCAAAAAGGCGTTTATATATGGTGTGAAAAGGTTGGGAGCTTCTGAAACCTCCACACCTCGTGTATCTTCAGTATTCTATAACCATGGCGTACGGCTAGGGCCAGCTCAGGACTTGTATATACGCCTCTGATCTTACGCTGGTGGGGTATATGGTTACATTCGCCGTTATCCTCTTCCGCGCACTTCACGCACAGGGGAAACATGAGCTTGTCGTCGATAACGACAGGTAAGATCGGCATCCATAAATTGCGTGGGGGGAGTACGTCTACGAAAGAGAGCCCAAAGTAATGATCATTCAAATTTTTTGAAAATTCATTGATGGATGGTAGGCTAGGCCCCACCAGTTTCTCAGGAGCGCCCACGGGGTACGGATTGCTCTTCATCACGTATGGGTATAAAGAACAGAAATCGTAGTAATGGAGCTTCACGCCCTCCGTAGGTGGGAAGTATAGTCTGAAAGGATTTGTACGTCCTCCAAACAAGCTATCACCACATTTGAGAGGATCCAGCACCATTGAACGCTTGATCGTTTTTATTTCCTCACGGTATACATCGTCTGTCTCCATCCGTGCATCATATTCATGCTCCCACAAGACTTTGTGAGTGAACTGTGATCCTAGAAGTTGATCGCGGGTGCGGGTCGATGCAAGACAGTCGGCAGGAGACCTACCGTTGATATCTCCGGTGACTCCGCACTCAGGACGGGGGCATCCATGCCACCAGCAACCGTTAAAGGAGTACACAGTCTTCACACCAGTGACACGGTTTTCACTTAACCCATCAACCCAAAAAACACGTCCATTAATCTTAATGGGTACTTCACCCGTGTTGCGAGCGTGCTTTATGTATACACCTGTTTGTTGCTGCAGGTGTATGAGCCAGTAAATAGCCTTGTGTCCGTAACTGCGGGGGTTGTTTCGGTGAATAATGGCTAAGGTGTCTTTAGGCATGAAGTTATTCTTGAACACCGTAAAACATAATGATGCGATGGTGGTTGCGACTTGCAGTGGATCGCATTTGAAACGGGCTATGTACATACTTCTAAAGGCCTGGAAACATACTCTAAGCACGCGCACATCATTCACGCAATAACGCTCACATTCATCAGCTATATTATAAGGGTTACTTTCATTAAAACTGTCGTAGTATCGATCAAAGTCTTCACGTTCATCCATGCAGTCAAAATAATGTTTGGGGGGTGGTGGGCCTACGTAGTTTAAAGTCTCGCTGGTGAGGAAAGTGTATGGGAAGTATCCTTTCGAAACTTCAGCTGCTACTCCCATCACCTTGGGTAGCTTTGCTAATTTACAAGGTGTGAATAATAAAGTATCTTTAAATTGTACATTGCCTCTTATCTGCATCTGTATTAATTTGTTGCCTCTTTTCAATGGATCACCTGTAAATATCTCAGAGGATTCGTGTTCAAGCAACTCCTTATAAAGGAACTGCGTGTCAAACTTTGCCCCGTTATGGGCGAGAATATACACAGTCATTTTTTTGAACTTGTCGGCTAACTTGACAATATAGGACACAAATAGTTTCACAGGACTATCGCCGACATTCGTTTTAAAAACGTTTGTCCGTTTACCGCATTTGGGGCACTCGTCACATTCGATACCCATACACTCATCACAGATGGTCTGGCTCACAAGTAAATGTGGAATTACCTCTTTGGTTTCAGCGTTCGTATATGTTTCTATATCGTAGTACACAGTTATACAAGGGTTATTTTTAGGCTTAGCATCTTTCATATAACACATGCTTTACTCCATCCGCCTTATATTCCTCCTGGCATGTAGGACAGTGAATTACGTCGCACTTGTGCTTAAATTTTCCCCAATTATCCATTGTGTGAAACATACCACATTCACAGATTCTCATTTCCTGCACGTACAAATTGATTTATGGAGATCAAAGCAGCTATTATTGAAAAATGTGCGTCTACACACATCACAGTCTCTCTTCTCACTACACGGCTTTCACATTTGGTGCTTTTACACTGCTCACATACCATGTGACATTCTTTACAATGTCTCACTATATCATCCGCAAACTCGAGGCACCCCTTACACAAATCATGATGTCTCCCATATTTTCGACTTTTGTCATAACTCGCGTAAAGCCCCCTTATATTACGGATGTGGAGATACGTTGTCCCTGACAATCCTAAAATAAGTAGGGGCCTTGTACGATCTCTCACACAGCTTTTAAAAACATACACAGTCCGGCGGCGATCATCCAAACCAAATATAACTATGCGCACATTCATTTCCTGTTCTACCTTTCTCAGCTCTTCAGGACCCATATTACAGTCAAATTCAAGTTCACAGTCTACAGCTAGTTTACGGGCACGCTCAACGATCGTAGGCAGCCAAATTTTTTGAGTCCGTGTATTTTGTACAGTAAACATACGTGCTAAGAGTACTGCTATAAAGCCGCAACCACGATCGACGTTTATATGCCTTCGGTAAATAGTTGGAGAATTGAAGTTAAGAGTGTACGGTATGGCACTATGACCCGCAACACGGAATACACGGTCAATATTTACCGTGAAGTTGTCCATATTGAAGGCTATACTACTTTGGACGGCTTGCATTATACGCCCTAATATATATTCTACATCTTCAGCAGCCAAACGTCTAAACGGTACTATCACCCAATAATCGTCTACATCACCGTCATCTGACCCGAACCCAAAGGACAGACTCGTCCTGACCTCACGCTCGTCGCGATTCTGAAGAGCAAACTCTATAATACGCTCTACAACCCTGCGTATCCCGCGCTCAATTCCATTGCTATACAGGGCTCTAGGGTCGACCCTGACTCTATACCGATTTCTAGTCAAGGCGGGGGTGGGGGCTGCGGCGCGCACTAACTCGAACGTAATAACATCCTCAACAGAACGGGGGGCGGAATTAGTGGCTATATTAGGTGCTGCTGCTGATGGGGGCCCTGTTGCGTAGGAGGGTTGGGGATCTATTATTGTAGACTTAACAGAACGGGGGGCGGAATAAGGGGGTATATTAGGTGCTGCTGCTGCTGGGGAGGTTGTTGCGTAAGAGGTTGAGGGTTGGGGGTCTGCTGCAACAGGTACGTATTTCGGTCGCTTTATACCTGATGTGGGGTTCTCATACCTCCGCTTTGGACGTGCAACCTGTATCGCTGGTGAGGGTTCAGGGGAGGAGATCACAACTACACTGTCATCGTCATCCGTAATGATAGGGTGCTCTACCTCATCGTCGGTTCTGTGGGAGAAGAAATATAAGGATCAGCACTCAAAATTTGTAATATTTTGTAAATGACCCACTTAGGAGTGTGACGTGTTAGAAATGGACTCTGTAGAAAAATTCAGATTCACGAGCCCATCCACATGTATTATATCTGGACCTACAGGATGTGGTAAAACTGTGTTTATGCTTAAAATCATTAAAGAAAAGGGCGAGATGTTCTCGAAATTTGTGCATAAAGTTATATGGTGCTATTCGACGTATCAATCAGTGTTCAACGAGTACCAAGATGATATTTTGTTCCACAAAGGTGTATATGACGTTAATTCGCTAAAGGGAACTGAACATACAATCATTGTAATTGACGATCTCATGTTGGAGATGGATAAAACGTTTGCCGAGACATTTACAGTATACTCCCACCATCTTAACATAAGCGTGTTCTTCATCAATCAGAATCTATTTTTCAAAAATAGATACATGCGCGATGTGTCGTTAAATACGCAATATCTAGTCTTATTCGCGCAACGTAGAGATGTATCACAAATTGGGGTATTAGCCAATCAAATGTTCCCGAATCAGCGTAAGGAGTTTTTGGAAGTTTATAAAGAAGCTACAAGCACGCGTTACGGATATTTGCTTTGCGACCTTCATCCGCGAAACACGTTTAGAGTGCTTCTGCGAACGAATATATTTCCAAACGAGCCTGAAACGGTGTATATTCCAGAATGACAAAGAGACTAAAGAAATACCATGAATTAATAAAAATCTATCATCGACTGCCCCGGGCAATGCAGCAGATGTTTATTAAAAATATCGACGCCGACTTTTTAAAATGCATCTGTGAAATCTGTCTTAACGTTATAAATTGCAATGTATCAATGAAAACCCATCAGAAGGCTCGCCTACGCCGCTACAAGAACATAATACGTACACTCGCTCGTAAAAGTCAAACTGTAGCGAAGAAAAAACGAGTTATTGTGCAAACAGGAGGGTCATTTCTCCCCATCTTATTTTCAGTTTTGGGCCCTTTACTGACTAGATTAATATAATGAAGAAAGTGGTAGTGATTCCCCACGAGGTGTACGCTTCACTGCAAAGAGACACGGATCTAGATCCCCGTAAAAGCAGACTTAAAAGAATGGAAAGCGAATTGTTAGCCCTATTAAACAGTGAAAAAACACCTGATGAGAAAAGAATCTTATACCAAGAAGCTCTGCAGAAATTTCTTCACGAGTACGAAAATTATAAGAGCCCTACGGAGATTCCTGTGGTTATTAGGCACAGCACGGGGGACGATGGCGACATAGGACCTGTACCCGACGATACAGCTGATCAACCAAAAAGATTAGCCACACAACATATCGAACATGTATTAAAAAATACCCTCCCACTTACATTGAGGAGTAAAGGCTTAAGTCTTTATAATCTATTGAATGAGGATCCCGCCATACAATGGACCGATACAGGGGAGATCATTGTGGAAGGATCAAAGGTACAGGGATCGAATATCGTAGACATTGTCCATGATCTGGTGAGAAAGTGGGATAGGCCATCACCATCAGGATGGAAGCATATTAAAGCAAGACTACAACAAATAAATGTCCCTAAAACGTTGATAGGAAATCTGAACAGGTTAAAAGACTTGGAACACGCAACGCCTGTGACACAATTGAAGGCGCCGTCACCCCCTGCGGTAACACCTTTGAAGAGGAGCAAGAAGAGGTTAAACCAACCCTACCCACGTGCCTCTAAAATACGCAAATGGCTAACGTATTAACTAAACGTTATTATGACATTTCTACCCCATCCTCTTACGGCGGCGTAGATAGACTGCACGTTTACGGAGTAGGAAAAAAAGATGTTGAAAGATTTTTGAGGGAGCAGGACGCTTATACGCTTCATAAGCCTGTGAGAAAAAGGTTTAAAACAGCCAAGACAACGGCTTCCTCGATTGATTCTATTTGGCAAGCAGATTTAACAGACATGCAAAGATATTCTGTGTATAACGATGGTTACCGCTACATTCTATTCATAATAGACGTATTCTCTAGATATCTGTGGCTAGTTCCTCTGAAAAATAAATCACCTGAAACAGTTGCTAAAGCCACCAAAACGCTAATGTTAAAAGAAAACAGGGTTCCTGGCTATTTTTGTACGGATATGGGGAAGGAGTTTATAGGCCGTGCTTTTCAGAATATGTTGACAGAGTTTAATATCAGCTATTACACAACCAATTCTATACATAAGGCTTCTTTAGCTGAAAGAGTTCAGCGCACCATAAAGGAACGCATGCACCGTTATTTTACACATAAAAACACATACAGATTTCTAGACATTCTGGAACCATTGGCATCATCCTACAACCGCTCACACCATCGCACGATTGGGGCAACACCTAACGAAGTTTTAGAAAGAGGTACGCTCCCGAGAAGAGATGGACCACCACCACCACCACCACCACCACACTCTGTGCGCTTCAAAATCAATGATTATGTAAGGCTGTCGCGTTCGGGGAATAAATTCGCAAAGGGTTTTGAGCAAGGATGGACACGCGAGATTTTTAAAGTTAGGGCTGTGAGACCTAAAGGTGTGATAATGATGTATTACATTGAAGATTTGAATGGGGAAGAAATCTCAGGAGGCTTTTACCGCGAGGAATTGCAGAAAGTTGCGTTTAATTTAGAAAAAAATGTGTTTAAAATTGAGAAAATTTTAGGAAGCAAAGGTTCAGGAAGGAGAAAAATGTACCTGGTGAAATGGCTAGGGTACCCAGAAAGCTTCAACACCTATATAAAAGCTGATGCAATAATGAAGCTTAAATAGTATGCAACATGGCTCCTAACCATTTCTACGTCACACTCCCGTCCTCCTCGTCCCTGTCTGTACACCCTAACAACACGCTAGCCAACTTTGTAACAGAACTCCATGGGCACATTGAATTGGGTCGTGATTCGTATGAGGTGGGGATATGCGAAATTCAGCTGGACACCGTCTTTTTAAATATTGAACATGAAGAAACCGTTTTTACGATTCTTAGAGACATTGACGAGTGTGAAAAAGCTGGGGTAGCTATGGATGAAACTATGCGCATCGCTTGGACTAAGATTGCACGGTATTACAGTACAGAAGTAAGACTAGGGCCGGGTCAATATGGTTCGGCCGAGGATGTTGTGAGAGGCTTAAACGTAAGTTTAAGAAACTCAAACCTTACGAATGATTTAGTATATGAAATCGTAAACAACCCTGCACATACACTAATCCTAAAATCAAAGACTAACAGATGTCTTAAAGAACATAGAAAGTTCAAAATTCTAACCAACGGCCGATATAGCGCAGCCTTCCAAAGAGACACATTTCACGAGACACAGTATAACTTGTCCAGATTAATGTATCAATTGAAGATGGAGAAATTGGCTGAAAGGTCCCCAGACATGTGCTATATTTACAGTAATATAGTGGAGCACCAGTTTGTTGGGGATACCCAGGCACGCCTGCTGCGCATTGCTCACATCCCCAACCATAGAGGAAGGAGTTTGAGTATTACATATGACAGACCCCATTATGTGAATGTCGCAACTAATTTAATAACCAATATCACAATATATATAAGAACGATTGAGGGCGAAAACTTCCCATTCGGTAACGGGAGCTTAACAGTGAAGCTACACTTTCGACGCACTGAGTTATAATGGATAGAAAGCCTTTCACCGTCTATCGAGGGATGCGATACCAGCGCGGTAGTGGACTTGGATCCATTTTTTCATCCATACTACGTACGGCTGTTCCTTTGCTGAAGAGGGGTGCCAGATACCTTGGAAGGAAAGCGCTACAATCAGGCCTTAACACTGCAGAAGACATATTGGCCGGGGCTAAACCTAAAGAAGCCCTAAAAAAACATTTAAAGCGTACACGGAACGAAATCATCAAAGATGCAAAGAGAAAAATGCGTGGTGGCGGGAAGAAGAGGGCTCCCCGGAAGAAGAAGGGGTCACGTGGTATTAAACGTAAAAGGCTATCAAAAAAGAAATGCTGTAAGCGAATGAAACCTATGGTTGACCACTTTTTTGACTGATATAAGCTAAGGATATTGATCTCATGAATCATAGTTTGTTTACCACTTGTCGAGAGAGGAGTCACTATTTCGCCATGGCACGCTTCATCCACCCATGTAGTTCACAATGCTGTAAGTCGGAGCTGTCCTTTTTTGAGCTCCCGCCAACCCAAGTTTCTATTGAGCACAGTGACTTTATTACAATTAACCCTTTAAACACAATTAGTTCCCCGAGTGCACCTATAGAATTCGTGATACCCAGCTCAGGTCCTTACTTTTTTGATCCAAGCTGTGTGCACATGTACGCTAAGCTACGTATAGCCCATTCTGATGGAACGGCCTGCGATGACAAATATGCTGTATACCCTGAAACAAACTTTCTGCACGCCATATTCAACCAGTGTGACGTATATTTAAATCAGACCAACATATCGGCAGGCACGGGGTACTATCATCTACGAGCCTATTTGGAAAATGTCCTCAACTTTTCCAAAGAAGCGAAGGCTACCTTTTTAAGTGCGGAGGGATATTATCAAACTAAAGATGAAAATAGTATAAAGGACAAATTTAAAAATTCTAAAAAGAAAATATACGAGTGTTTTGGACGGTTGCACACAGATTTCACTTTCCAGGAGAAGTTGCTTGTGAACGGGGTGGATATGAAAATAAAGCTCACCCGCACGAGTCCTGAGATCTGCTTAAATCTGGATGCGAATCAAGAAGAGGGCGCAAAGTCCGTTGTGGTTCACATTATGGACACATACCTCCGCGTACGGCGAGTGAAATTAAGTTCACCAAAACAACTAGAAATTGAGAAAAATTTACTAAACGCTACAGTGAAATATCCTATTAACAGAGTGCAGATCAAACTATATACGGTTCCTGCAGGGTTGGCATCGAAGCAGATAGAAAACATTGCCCTGGGAAATCTTCCTAAAAGGATATTAATCGGCATGCAGGACCACGCTTCGGTGAATGGAAAATATAAAAAGAGTGCCTTTAAATTCGAGAATTTCGGACTTAAAAATATAACTCTATACGTTAATGGCACTGCTTTGGGTGGAACAATGGGTACGGACTATTCATCAGACGCTGTGTTACCTCTTTGTGCCAGAGCCTATAGTAATCTGACCCATATTGCAGGTGATTGTGATGAGCTTGGTAATGGGGTAACGCAGGAAGAATTCATTGATCAATTTAACCTTTATCCGTTTGACATTACACCTGACTTATCTGCTAGCGTAAATACCCATTTAACACCACAGCAGAGCGGTAACATCTCAGTGCGGCTGGAATTCGCCAAGCCTATAGACGCTCCTATTAGTGTACTAGTATATCTCGAATCGCAAGCCCTAATAGAAGTAGATAGATTTAGAAGCGTTATCACTGACTTTTAAAATGGATGCTAATACACTTCAGAAAGTAATGGAGCGAGTCACACGTTCCAAATTTATCGGCGTGTTTGCGAAGAATGAAACATTGAGTTTGCCAAGTACGCGAGAATGCGGTAGTCTTATTGTGAACACAGACATCATCGGTAATGAAGGGATTCACTGGATCGCTGTCTATTTTAAAAATAGACAGCGCCTGTACTATTTTGATTCACTCGGTACTCAACCCTGGAGTGACCCTATTATTGTAAAATTTCTCGCTCAGTTACATATTCCCGAAGTTGTATGGAACCCATTTCGTATGCAGGGATATTTTACTAATGTTTGCGGAATGTACTGTGTCTCATTTCTCATGCATATGTCAAATGATAAAGAATTTATAAATTTTTTAAATTTATTTGACCCGTGTCACACTCACCGAAACGATGAAATGGTATGCAGACAGATAAAAAACCGTTTTCCAATTGTACGTACTCGTTGTATATTATAATGTTTTTGTTCGTATATTTGTATATTCGTTTATTGTACTGATTTCTTTCATTTAATAAATTTATGAAAATATATTGCGTCTTCTTATCCCAAAAAGATCGAAAAACACTTACATTATTTGACATTGTTGACTGATTAGTATATCATCCGTATTCCCTTCAAAAGATTGTATAACTCGTGTCAAATCCTCATCGGACCTTAAAGGAAAACATATACAGAGTATACAGACAGACAGATCCCCATTATGTGAAGATATCTTTGGTTCGAGGAGTGAACGCCATAAAAATTTCGATTTTAGCATAATGGGGAAATAACATTGATTGACATTTTTGGCGAGTATCTATTTGACGAAATACTACAACTCTCCGTATATATATAAATCGAATTATGGACACTTACATTTCTATGGTAGTCCCTTGCGTCGGATTGTAAGGAGCGTCACTGCAAATATCTTCTACGGTTTGCGTCGAAAATAGTTCGCCACAATCAGCAGCATTGAAAAGACTAATTGTGGTTAATGCTGCAGTATCACGTTCTTCATACAAGTCTGGGGAGACGTACAGGTCCATGGTGGAGGATGTGTGACACTGCTGACTGATCAGTATATCATCCGTATTCCCTTCAAAAGATTGTATAACTCGTGTCAAATCCTCATCGGACCTTAAAGGAAAACATATACAGACAGACAGACAGACAGATCTCCATTATGTGAAGATATCTTTGGTTCGATTACCAATTTCGATTTTAGCATGATGGGGAAATAACATTGATTGACATTTTTGACTAGTATCTATTTGACGAAATACTACAACTCTCCGTATATATATATAAATCTAATTATGGACACTTACATTTCTATGGTAGTCCCTTGCGTCGGATTGTAAGGAGCGTCACTGCAAATATCTTCTACGGTTTGCGTCGAAAATAGTTCGCCACAATCAGCAGCATTGAAAAGGCTAATTGTGGTTAATGCTGCAGTATCACGTTCTTCATACAAGTCTGGGGAGACGTACAGGTCCATGGTTGATTATTCACTGATGCGAAAATAGCTACTGTTACTCCCAACTGAAAATATCCCCTTTTATATGCACATTCGCCAAGCTCCGCCCAAAAGACCAGATGTTCGTAGTGATTGGCTGCCGATGTAGCTGGGTGGAGCTATGACGTGTACCAATCCGCTATAACGAGACCGGACGAGTAACATATATATAAAATCGAATTATAGGCACTTACATTTCTATGGTAGTCCCTTATATTATATTTTTTACTTACAAATTATTAGTATTGTTTGTTAACATAATTGTTAACTTATTTTATAATAAAGAAATTATATCCTAATTATATTTTAAAAAGAACATTCGGTTTCAACGTTAAGCTGTGGTCTAAGGCGGCGTGGCATGAATAAATACTAAAATAAAATTAAATGTTAAAAATCTTTATTCATACGTTATTAAAAGTTAAAAATCTTTATTAATAAAACAGGATAGAAGCATATGAAAGTCAAGGTAAACTATAGTTGCAAATTATAGTTAGGTTATACGATGTTTTTCGGATATACTACTGCCTCGGGTAAAATGGTCCTGTTATTTTAAATCACGTATTTGAAAGAGTTAATTATTATTGCTACATAGAAAAAATCGTGCATTACGATGTTTTTCGGATATACTACTGCCTCGGGTAAAATGGTCCTGTTATTTTAAATCACGTATTTGAAAGAGTTAATTATTATTGCTACATAGAAAAAATCGTGCATTACGATGTTTTTCGGATATACTACTGCCTCGGGTAAAATGGTCCTGTTATTTTAAATCACGTATTTGAAAGAGTTAATTATTATTGCTACATAGAAAAAATCGTGCATTACGATGTTTTTCGGATATATTCCCATCATTAGCCCAGCGTCTTGACCACTAGGCCTCCTAGGGTACCCATTATCTACCAACCACTTTCTTTATTGTGTGGAACAGCTGGGTTTTGCTGCGCGCCGGCTGCCGTCGGGTCTCGAACCCTGGGCCGATGGATTCGTAGTCCGCTACGCTAACCACTACACCACCGAGGCGGTATTTGTCATTACTTACTCGGACTATAGTGGATTTAATTATCCCAGAAGAGTTCCATGCACGGTCTGTGTGTGTAGCATATATATATATATATATATATATATATATATATATATATGGGGGGGATCTCTCACCCGTTCTTCGGCCCGACCCCGTTTCATTGTAGAAATAATAATAATAATGATAATAA